>JAHHFK020005498.1:0-197599 GCA_024533555.2 Aedes koreicus | reverse complement strand
ACCGGCCACAAATATGAAGCAGTAGAAGATGGTGATGGGCAGTATGATGCAGATAGGATCCGCCTTGGTGCTGTAATTCTCGTTCACCACCCCGGCACCGATCCGTTGACCAAAACAACTGCCGGTTGATAATAGATCAAGTCCTCCACTGTAGGTTTCGTTAAGAGGCACTCCTCCTTCTCCTCCTCCTTCGTCTAAGCTTGCAAATGTTGTACTGACGCTGCCGTCACCATTGCCAGATAGACTAGAGATCACAACAATGGCGCCCCCATCCGTTGGCACCTGCTGCAGTCTACATCATGCTTTTTTTCTGAATCACCAGAACTGTCACTCTTGAGGGCACGATGTCTGCGATGAAAAAAAATGGGATCCGGAAATCTCTCTAAGGGTGGGAGTTTCAGGTTACGCGTCTTTGCTGCTAATCCACTATTTCGACGTCGTCAGATTGAGGCGAGGTCGGGCATGCTGGAAAAAAATGAAACAGACAAGAAATAAAACGTAATCGTGGATATAATGAAATGGATTTGAATCGATGTAGGCTCTCTGTCGGAAGATTGATTTGTTTCTAGTAAATTTAATCGGCGTCGTACTCGGAGGAAGAACGCGTCGAGTTTGATTTGGGCAGTCCATTCTATTGATGCGATTGATATATGTAGAAGAGGTCAGCGCTAAATCGTATTATCTGAAATTCAATGAAAGTTAAGATGAAACAGATTCTGACCAACCTTCGAATCGAATTCAAATGATTCTCTTGATGATTTTTACATAGAAATCGAAAACAGCTATTCCAATGTAAGCACTTTTCACGAGCCGTGTCGTTTCCATTATTTACTCCTCTACAGATTTCCATTGCTACATTATGCTTCACATAATAAAAGAACTTTTCAGATCGCAAAACTTCGTCAGTAGTACAAAATTCCACCAAGGGTCCAATTTGTGGTAAACAATTACCAGTTCTTAAATTTTATTTATCCTATGAAGGTACAGAATAATTCAGTACAATTATTGTATTGGATTGTTTTGATTGCCAATTGTACCGATTGACTAGGCGACGAAACGTTCCCAGTAGATTTAGCGTTTATTGATTTTGGGTTGATTTTTAAATTCCACCAAATGTCTTATGACTCGTTCAAACTACTAACTATATTAATTGACTTATGGCTGACCCACAATCGATACGCTGCGGATGCGTTGACGTAAATTTGACAGAAAACCTATGGGAAAACTGTCAAATTCACGCAAACGCATCCGCAACGTATCAATTGTGGCCCAGACATTAGTCTTCCTATATTTATGACATATGATATCAAGATACATTGTACCACGTAAATAGTAATTTGCATGGGATATTATATGAAAAAAAAAAAAACCTTAATCAAGCAACTACTTCCTGAATAGATGTCAAAGTTAGGATTAGATTGAATTAGTCGGCAGCCATCCTCCCTTTTGGGTATTGATAGGTCATTCGCAAATATTCACTGGAAGGCAATATGGTTTATTCGTCATTCGATTTCCTCCTATTGAGTCTTTGATGGGCGAGGGCAGTTATCCAGACATATTTCAATGCTGCTGTTCATGTTTATTAGGCGTGTTGTGAAGAAGCATTTCCATACAAAGTGCATTTGCACTTTAATTAGCAATCCACTTGGTACATAAAAGGGTATTCTAAACGGACGACTCATTGTTTTACCTCGGGGGATACATATATGACTTTAATTACATGTATTGAATATAGAGGAAAATGTGAGAATAGAAAAGCCTATGCCAATGATTTGTGCACATCACAGATCGGATTATGCACTATTTTCCAGAATATACACTGCATTTTTTTTACAGTAATATCTCAGAAATGTATTTTATACTGCAATAAGAGTTTAATTGATCTTGGTATAATGAGGTTTCATTTCCGTTCAGTGGTGTACCGTTTAAAATCCGCATACTTAAATTTCATTATCAAAATTCGAGTTTTTATCCGATTATTACCATATTTTCAGGAAGTGAAAAGAAACAATCAAAGTTAATTCTGACATCATTCACTTAATTTATTGCGCCTTTATATCCGAATGCGCGAACCTTGGCCTTAATTCCAGCCATAAGGATCTGCACGACCTCAGAATCGACAGTGTTTTACATATCAACCCATGCTTTCTTCATTTCTTCTACATTCTTCACCTCTTTAGGTCGTCTTAGAAGGTGTTCCTTCATAATAGCCCAGTATTTTGATGGGGCGTAGTTCTACCTTGTGATCAAAAAGTTCCGGTAATTTGAAAAAAAAAAACGCATTTATTTCAATTTTTAATTGATATCTTTATTATCGCCTTCAAAGTACTCGCCATTAGAGGCAACACACATATGCCAGCGCTTTATCCAATCATCCATACATTTTTTATAGGCCGATGAATGTATGGCTTTCAGTTCTTCCAGCGAATTCTTTTTTATCGCATCAATCGATTCAAAACGCCTACCTCTGAGCGGAATTTTCAGTTTTGGGAAGAGAAAGAAGTCGCACGGGGCAAGGTCTGGTGAATATGGTGCTTGTTTGATGGTATTGGTGGAGTTCTTGGCCAAAAATTCACAAATAGTGAGCGCGGTGTGTGATGGAGCGTTATCGTGGTGTAAAATCCACGAATTATTGCGCCACAATTCTGGCCTCTTCTTTCGAATTGCCTCACGCAAACGTCTCATAACTTGTAAATAATACTCTTTGTTAACCGTTCGACCTTCTGGAAGGAATTCAGAATGGACGACACCGCGAAAATCAAAGAAAACGGTCAGTAAAACTTTAATTTTGGAGCGACTTTGTCGTGATTTTTTGGTTTCGGCTCATCTTCGGCGCGCCATTCGGACGATTGTTGACTTGTGAGCATATCAAATTCATATACCCACGTTTCATCACCAGTTATGATGCGTTCCATGAATGTGGGATCGCTATCTGCGTTCGCAATCATCTGTTTAGCGACCTCAACTCGATGCTGTTTTTGCAAAAATTCAGCTCTTTTGGAACAAGTCGTGCTTCAATGCGTTTCATGCCCAGAATTTCCGTCAAAATGTGTTCGGTCGATCCAAATGAGATATCAAGGAGTGCAGCTATCTCCCGAATGCTAATTGAGCGGTTTTCCATAACTAAATTCTTCACGGAAGCGATGTTTTCATCGGTAGTTGAGGTCGATGGTCGTCCAGAACGCGGCATGTCACTCACGCTTTCACGGCCTTCTTTAAAGTCTTTGTGCCAAACAAATGTACGATTTTGTGACATAGAGTCCTCACCAAAGGCTTTTTGCAACATTCTGAGCGTTTCCGCTGCAGAAAATCCGTTTGCAACACAAAATTTCACACAAACGCGTTGTTCCAATTTTTTATCCATGGTAAAAATCGCCGAGCGTCTATTTTTCGACTAACAAAAGCAGTTGTCAAAACAAAACTAATGGATAATTTGCTCTCACACTTTGACAGAATATCAGAACTAGTGTTGCCATCTTACACTAAAAAGATTTTACCGAAAAAATAAAGGCGGCCTTTTTAAATTGAAAATTACCGGAACTTTTTGATCACAAGGTATGTCGTGTTGTTTATATCCAATTTAAACTGATATTGTCATTTTTTTTTTTTTTCAATTTTTCGCACGGAGGTTTAAAAATGCGTGGTCTTGCTCCTGAGCAAGGCAAATGGATTGTGCACAAACGGAGCATCGTCAGTGGTCTTTCAATCAGAAAACTGGCTAATGAAGAAGGTGTGAGCGTCGGGGCAGTTCAAATCGCCTAACGAATGTATCCACAACAGTGCTTTCGTAGATTCCCCGAGACGGGGTAGAAAACCGGGTCCCCCTGACCGATTGTAGACAGAAAAGTAAGGGACTATTTCAACCGTCATCCTTCAGCATCAGTTCGAGATGTGGCGAAAAAGCTAAGTACTTTGTCGACTAATGTTATGCGTGAAAAGGAGAGAATGGGCCTGCAGACTCGTCGGAAGCAGAAGCAGCCAAAAAGAAGCACCAAACAGGCTGAATCTGTGAAACCGAGGGCTCGAAAGCTGTTTGACAAACTGCTCACCAAACAATCGGGCTGTGTTATCATGGACGACGAAACCTACATAAAACTCGATAATAAAACTCTGCCGGGACCACAGTTTTATATCTCGCCGAACGGAAAGGATGTTCCTGAATCAGTGAAAAATATCTCGTCCACTCATTACGACAGACACAATGAATGGTCAAATCTACGTGAAGGAGTGCCTGCAAAAAATGTTACTACCCTTGATCAAACAGCATAACAAGCCTTCAATCTTTTGGCCTGATCTTGCTTCCTGCCATTGCTCTAAATATACACTAGAGTGGTACAAAAGGAACAATGGCGTATTTGTACCAGAGGAGATGAATCCACCAAACTGCCCAGAGATTCTCCCTATCGAAACTTTCTGGGCTTTTACGAAGGCGAAAATGAGAAAACACATGGAACCAGCGGATAGTGTTGAAAAATTTAAGAAAGATTGGCCAAAAGTGGAGAATAGTAGGAAAAAGCACTGTGCAGAAGCTTATGAGTAGTGTTCAGGGAAAAGTTAGAGAACTTGCCTACCATACGAAAAATCAAGCAAATTGAAGTGAAGATGGAAAGAAACCTTTGTTATTTACTATGTTTGAGAATAAAATAATCAAAAATCACAGTATGGTCTTTTTTATTTGAGAAAGAAAGTGTATTTATATTTTTCGAAACAGTCTATTTTTTTTTTCTATTTGATGTTATTGGGCCTTTTGTTTAACTCTTGCCATCAGATTCTGCACAGCCATCTCATCCAGTTTGTTAGTCGCAGAACGGCAGTTTACCTTAAACTGTCTCTTATTTCCAACAGTTTTTTGGTCTTTCTGAGGTTCCGCTTGACGAAGGCCCTATATTTCTCGATTTACGGAGCTCTGGCGTGTTGAGAGGGTTCTTGTCCTGGAAGATGCCAAACCCGGCCAAAACTTTATGGCACAATCGTGTTCCCAGAAACTGGTTCACGTTAATTTCCTGGTTGACGGTTTCGGTTGCAATGAAAATGTAACATTCCGTGTCACAGCTACCGATAGTCTGTCTAACGAGATTTTTTTAGCGAACTTCGAGAGCTTAAAATGCTCGAAAATGTCTACCACCATTTCCCATCCGGTTGCCGTTCAAAATCCGCTCCAGGAAGCTGTTTGAACTCTGCTTTCATGTAAGTTTCGTCGTCCATTACCACAGATTTGAACTTCGAAAGCATTATCGTGAACGGCTGCCGAGAACGTGTCTTAACCGTCTTGTTTTGTTTGTCGTTGTGATTTGGAAACACACTCTTTTTATTAGTTGACAGTCTGGTTCGTTGATAATCTCGATGCACCTTTGTAGACGCTCCAAGCTGTGGCTTTTTTTTTCGACTCCACCACCTGGACCCTACCTATCGACCCATGAATTCCGAAGGAAGACTTGACCAGATTTTTTCGCCTCAGAAAAACCACCGACGTCGACTGGGATTGAACCTCTGTGACCCACTGGGGTGCCAAGTAGCAGTCACGCTTACCACTACACCACCGACGCCGGCCCGAACAATTTTATTACCTTGTTGACTGTGGATTTGGTCACTTTAAACGTTTTCTCTAACTCGGAGCAGTTCGGATTTTCACGAAGTGCGAGCAAAATTTTGATGCGATGCTCCCTTAGCTTGGATACCATTTTGAAAACTCATGAATGCACGATTAAAAGTCATTCATAACGATTAAGTGGACCAAATTTTGATCGCTATGCCTTAATATATATAAAAATAATTGTAAGCTCCATCAACTTTATCGATTTTCCATGAGAGGAACCAATTCATAGATTTATATATTGTGTAAACACAACGATGCTCTATGTCCTGGAAAGTCATGAAAAATGTTCATCCTGAACCACTGTGCAATCCTTAACAAGGAAATGCCAACGGCAGCTTGCGAACGTTCGACTCAGCTTTGGAATGGAAACTTGCTCGGGTTGAGTAGCCGATGATGTCGATAGTGAATCTGAACTAAATTTACCATTGCTTTGAGGAAAGTGGAATGTAAGAAAGATGGCATGGTGTAGTTCTGCTAATTTTCTGATGTACGACATTAAATACTATCAAATTTTAAATCAGAAAACTTTGTATGTATTCGATATTAAACCTATAACACGTTAAGAGCCATACTGACAGCTTACATAGGGCGAATGTCTCTCCTTTTTAACGAGCATGAATTTAATGAAATTAATTCCACATGGGATGGTTCGAAGAATTGAGGCTAGTGTCAGTTACACAATATACGGCAGTTGAAGTTTAGCTTTTGCTCTCGCCAACTTGCATTGATGGCGTCCCCCAGAAGACGATAGTCTTGAGTCGTAAATATATCGAGTGTGTACTAAATAGTTTGTTGCGCCCCAGGGTTCAACTTAATAATTGGGTGAAGTGCATTTTTCTGCCACCGTCCACTGAAGGCAACAGCCGAGAAATGCGGTAATAACTATGCTTCGAATTACCGGCCGACATTTTACACTAAAAAATTCCAACACCACCACCACAAACAACAACTTCTACCATTTTGACAATGATGTAGGTTTTCACAGACACCAAGTTTATGGTTTAAGTATAAAAGGAAAAAACGAAACTATTAAGTTTCCGCCCAAACAGAGCCAACCATCCCTCCCGCCGCCCGACCCCCCCCCCCTACCACCCCCCATGGCGGCATCAGAAGGAAAAAGAGGCCAAAACAGAGCGGAAAAGCTTTTGCAGCAATAATTTTTGGGCCCAACCCTTCTTGATAGTGCCGATAGAGACGAACCCTTTGGTTTTTCGCCCAGTCCCACACACAGATAAAAAAAAAGAGCCCACCCCCTCATTTTTTGAATTTCTCTCATTTATTTGGTTCAAATTAAAGTAAACATACACAGATTAAAAGAAACATTTAATTTTCTGCGTTATCTAATGCACAAAAAGGGAATGCTAGATTTGACAGAAATGAATGGGATATTGCATGTAAATTTAAGGCAGATACCGCCTGAATGTAGTCTGTTGTATGGCAGATTGCCAACATTGTTGTATGGCGTATGAAAGATTGCACACAATTTTGTTGTTTACGCTTCCTTTGGCTTACAATTAAACGAAGGGAAATTTTACACGCCTGTTAAATTTCATCATTTTTGCCGCGTGTTTTCACTACTGGGGTACACTCGAGCCAATTGCCGCCACAAACAAAAAATATAAATGAAATACTATCTCACCATATTTCTCCAAATTTTCCCACACCTCGCCCGCACAATTTTCCCCCCTTCCATTTAAACATTCAAAAAATTAATTTTTTAAAACATGCAACTAAAACAATACACACAAATAAGATATGATCTTATATAATATTTTTTCACATAAAATACCCAATACACACAATACTCCCCCCCCCCCGCCCACATTTAAGAAAGGAAAGGCCTCCAGGCAGCCATGATTATTATATAAGGGGTACACTTTTATTTCATTATTTCTTCTCATTTAGATTTAGTTTTCCGGCGGTCGTGGAGCTGTGCGGAGTAGTCATTGCAGTTAGATCGTAGTTGGCGGCAGCACTGTCGTGCAGTCGCTTCCCAGAGAAGCGTTGGTGCAGTTGGCTATTGTTGCCGATGCTCCCGTCAACCTCGCTGCGAAAAACATGGCTGCTGAAGCCTTCAAGTTGGTGGGAAAAAGCCGCCCGTGACAACGAGACAAGAATCAATCATCCCACGAGATGAACCAAGAAAGAAAGCCCAAGTTCAATCGCGAACTGTTTCTCCCCCGTCAACTAAATCCGTCCTTTTCAGGAAATTTCTATGACCCGACTGAAAATGGCATTGCTTTAAACGCCGCGTCCCGGAGTAAATGACAAAGCGCGTTAAAGATAGTGGCCCTCTCAACAAGCGTAGAAAATACAACCGGAGCCATATCAGCATTAAGAGCCACCAAATGCAAAAGAGTGTACAATAGAATTTTCTTGGCCCTTTTCAGGACTAACTTAAATCAATTAGCGGATGGCCCTGACTGTGTATGGGAATTAGATTGCTGCGTAGTCCTACGTCACCTTTGCGCACAACCCTATTGGGCTGTACCTTGTAGTTTTTTCGGTGTACTGTAGTCTTTTTTGATAACTTATTGTGACGATGTGTACGATGGGAGGTTCTCCCAGCAACTGGTGCAATTCGTGGTTCATTCGCCTCCTCCACGTTCCGTCTTCCATTGGCACTCCACCGTAGATCGTACGCAGCACCTTCCGTTCAAAGACTCCTAGGGCGCGTTGGTCCTCCACTAGTTTCGTGGCCGTAGAGAACTGCCGGTCTAATTAATGTCTTGTAGATGGTCAACTTTGTGGTTCGGCGAACTTTGTTCGATCTTAGCGTCCTTGTGAGTCCAAAGTAGGCACGATTGCCAGCCATAATGCGCTTTTGTATTTCTCTGCTGGTGTCGTTATCGGCAGTCACCAATGAGCCCAGATACACGAATTCGTCTACTACCTCAATTTCATCACCGCCGATCTGAACTTGTGCTAGGAGGCTAACATTGTCTTCTCGTGAGCCTCTTCCCTTCATGTATTTTGTTTTTAACGCATTAATCACAAGCCCAATCCTGCCAGCTTCAGCCTTAAGTCTGATGTACGTTTCCTCCATCGTCTCAAAGTTACGTGCTACGATATCAACCACTAGAATCGCCCACAAATTCTCGATGGGGTTGAGGTCCAGGCTTTGTGGAGGCCATTCAAACGGTTTGATCCGACAAAACCGGAATCTCTTTTTTATCATTCGAAGAGATATTTTAAGCTGGGCGTACACTGATGAGGCATGAGGTGTGACATCAGCAAGCTTGCCAAAACACCTTGACGACGTTCGCCTAACGGCACAAGAGAAGAATCAATATTTTCAACATGTGACTCTCATTCTAAAGTCACTCACAAAAACTAGTCGGGTTAACGCAGGCGCCAATGAACACTCGTGTCTGGTTGTCTGACCGCGGTCGTCAATCTGTTAACTTGTGACCTCATGGCGTCTGAACTCTGACTCTTACCACCACGAGGTGCCCGGTGGGGTGCTAGGCGGTGACGCGTCATTGCCTAGTATGCGGACGAGGGTGGTCCGAAGGAGCTGAGTGTGTGTAGAGGGTTCCTAGTCATGTCTTAGGGCCCCGACTACCGTGCTCAACCTTTCTGGCGGAGGTCACTTTGTCTACCGGATGATTAATAAGTAGATGGTGAGGGTTGGTTCTGGTTGAATATGGGCTTGAATGGCTAATATGAACCTTTTCGATGCGTCCACGAGAAGGCAATGGAGAGATTCGGCATACCGATGGAACCTGCCGTCTTATGTTTTTCAGTCGGTGTGATTGGTGTGAGCCACCGATCTACTTTTGCATCCCCTAATAGAATAGAACAGGAACTCGACTGAGGCTGCTTCGGCACGAGAGGGTCAGTTCCGCAAGAATCAGATACCATGGAAAACCAACATCTCATTACGGGGGGTCGGCGGACCCTGGCTAATAATAATCGAGATAAGATTGTTCTCCTTATGGAGATAATCGAAGGGGTGGAAGGCACGGCGTGGGACCACCTCGATGTGGCATTAGCTGTCCAACGTTCTGTTCGGCATGCCGTTGATGCGCACACCGAGAAAGGTGTAACAAGGTACGTGAAAGTCAGCGATCCTGCTGATACAGGAGAGCTAAAGTGGATCTCGAAGCTGGCAAGTGGTCGCAAGGTGAGTTGGGTCGCATCCAACTTTAACCGAGTGCGTTGTGTGGTGTCCAGTGCAGACATCATCAACGTGCGTAATAATGATCTTCTGGATCATTTTGCTACACAAGGTGTGGTTGATGTGTACAGAAGGTCAGTGACAAAAAGGTTTACACTTCATTCGTGGTATTGACCTTCGAGGGCTTGAGCTTCCCTGAAAAGGTGATGTTCGGGATCTTAAGAATCGAAACGCGTGCTTACTATGTACTACCTTTGCAGTGCTACAACTGCTGTGGGTTGGGATATGGCAAAGCTGGTTGTAAGAGACCTGCTCAGCAGAGCATGAGATTGCCGCAAAGTGTGTAGCAAAGCCTTTTGGTTCCAACTGTCGTGGTAATCACCAGCTGACCAGCCTTAAATGCCCCATTAACGCAAGGGAAGCTGCTGTCCTAAAGTTGAGGACTTGGGTGTCTCCTACCGAGACGCCAAGAAGGTCTTTAACAAAGAGATCAATGAGCATGCCCAAGTGGCTAAGTCCGCGTCTGTTGCCGCCCTTCAGCAGCAGACTGTTTTGAAAAAAAGAAAGTCCAGGCCTGAGGCAAAGAAGCCCGATCCTTAAACCGGTGGATCGGGTGGAGCTAATGGACAAAGGGTTGCTAGTGTTGGCAACAAGGGAACCGCACACACCAAGAGTGTAGGTGTGGGCACCGGTCCCTTAAAAACACTAGCAACAAAAAGCGTTGCGAGACTGACAGCGTACAAAAGGGTGTTGTGTCATTCAAGGCAGTTGACGCTGATCCCATGTCGGATGCCGAGAAATTTGGTTCTGGACCTGATGAGGAAAAACAGCTTCTCAAGAGCCAGGTGAAATGTCTGATTCTGGAGGTCGCCCGCCTGGCGATGGAACGTACTGGCAGCGATGGAACGTACTGTCCTTGCGGACGAACTCGAACGAGTAGGCAAGAACACCCAATCCTGTGAGGATGACGGTGGTTCCCCTCTTACCCGCCGCAAGATGGATGAAAAGATGACTAACATCATGGCTGCCACCACGCAACAGACTGATGTAGAGCCACGGAACGTTGTACTGCAATGGATCGTGCACGGGTTGAGATCAAAGCTATCCGAGATTCAACTCATGGCAAGTAGGCTAAGCTCTTACATCATGGCCCTTCAAGAAACCATTATCAAGGTAGCCGACTTACCTCTCGACTACCTCGGTGGTAAGTACAAATGGTATATCAAGCCTCACAAGAACCCTGGAGATTGTGAGCTTTTTAATGGAATACCTGTAACTAGAAAATGAGAAAAAGATTAGTAATGTCCATTTAATTCCAAATACCTTCATTGCTTATCTTGACAGATACGCGTATTTCGTCTACAATGTGCAGACTTCTTCAGTGTAATTTACTAGTACTGGGTTTGCCCAGTCGAGTTTAAGTACACGACATTGAAGAAGTGTGCACATTGTAAACGAAATACGCGTATCTGTCAAAATAATGAAATAGGGTAGTTGGAATTAAATGGAAATAACTAATCTTTCTTCTCATTTTCTTGCTCACAAGAACGCCTATATCCACGGTTGTGGACTGACCATCGGTACTCAGTATATAAAATTTTGCAAATAAAAGATGTGTATTTTCGCGTACATATTCATCCATCGGTGTTGGAATTTTTTTAAGAATGTCGCGTTCCGGCAAGCATCAAGAAATTCCCTATCACGAATGTTTTGATTCTCGAACATGATATTCCGAAGTAACATTCTCTGATCATTCCTATGAATACTGTTATGAATAGTTATTCTTTTGTTTTAACGATTCGCGTTGGATAGAGTTTTACTTCAAGGAAGAAATAAGTTTTGAGAAACTGTAAAAGAGAGATTAAGTACGATGCCTAATCGTTTGATGCCAACCGTATGTGCAATAGGCTGATGCAAATTTCAAAATGTTTGCCCTTCTAAGCTAAATCGACGCCAATTTGGGTCCTGATAGTACCCAAAAAATTTGAACACATTTGGTTTTAATTTGGCTTTGCACACGCTATTCAAAGTTTGTATGGGAATTAGTATCAAGAAACTTACATTGCCAGATCCCTAACATCTTGATATTATGTCCTTAAACCAAATCTTATTAAGATTCATATAGTGTAAGTTGCCAACAATCAAAATGTCGAAGATACCTGACATGTAAATTTTATACAAAAATAGTTATTCAATAAAACATAAAATACAAACTTGAGATATGATGTTTCATTCTTATTTTTGGCAACACTGTCTGACGGAAAACTCACCTAGCATGCCGAGGAAAATTTGTTTATGACAGGTGTCAAATGGAAAACAAAATGGACTGCGATATTCCCAAGCCCCTTCGCTCCCATCGCGAAATATTTTAAGTTGGATCTGTGAAAGCGGACTTCCAAGTAACAAAGAGGTGCTTCAGGTGTTCTTCCATCAGCGGAAATTGCTAAAGCTTTCCGTCAGCGAAATTTGAAATGCAACGGTAGACAAAGTAATATGTCTCGATGTTTGTGAGGCGGAAAACGGAATTAGGTCGGCAACAAAAGTTCAGGGATTGCCTGCCAAAACCTTTAAATTGTATGTTGAAGAGTTTCAAAGAACACGCTACGGTATGTCGTAGCGTTCACTTTATAGATGGTATGTTCAATTTTCTATATAGATAATATATATTAGTAAATAATTTAGGCATCACATATTGAAATTCACGTTAATAACCGCGAAAAGGTAGCAGACGACGTCCTTCCTTCTTTCCCTTCTTCCGGCGATCGCTCGGATAATAAAATGAATATCATTACCTCGAACGTAACGGCCGCATTGGACAGGACAGGGATAACAGACCGTAGTGCCGAAATCGTATTTGATGATTTACTCAAGGATAAGCATTTAGATTCTTCGAAATCTTGTTTCTACAGTTCCATAAGAAGACACCGCGTAAAAAACCGGGAGATGCTGGCCGAAGAGGTATGTTATCCAACTTTTTCTATTTATGTGTTATTAATAAAAAAACTCTTTTGTAATAGATTCGTGCCCACTTTGACCCTGATGTTCCAATCATTGTTCATTGGGATGGGAAGCTCCTTCCAGATCAGAATGGGAAGAGAGTTGATCGCCTTCCTATCGTGGTGACAGGCGAAAACGTATCCAAGATCTTGGCAGTTCCATCCTTCCAAAAGGTAAAGCGAGCGTTGAAGCAAATTCTATTGAGGAAACGCTAGAGGAGTGGACATTTCAGATCGTGTGTCAGCCATGTGTTTTGACACGACGGCCGTCAATTCTGGACGACACATGGGTGTCATCACTCAACTGCCAGCAATGATTGGGAAGGACATGTTAGCTCTAGCTTGTCGCCATCACGTAGCGGAAATCGTCCTCAAGCATGTTTTTGAGGCTGTTGGAGAAGACACGAAATCAGGCATGCTGGATGAGTTTAAAGAATTCCGCAGAAAAATGAACGACGGTCTGATCAACACCAGCCGGTTCAGAACAGCCATGAGATATGCCGCTATACGTCGTCTAATCGAACCATGGAGAGCCTCGGTTATTGCGTTTTGTCTGGATCAACTGTCAAACCGGCAGCCTCGAGGTGATTACAAGGAGCTTTTAAAACTGGTGGTGATGTTGTTAGGCGCAACTCCTCCTAAACGGCATATATTTCGGAAGGCTGGTGCAATAAGCCGTGCGGGATGGATGGCGCGTGCCATTTATGTGCTCAAGATATGGATGCTTGGTGATCAGTTGAAAGAGATAGATACCGTAATGATGAAGCATTATAAAACGGTGTGCCTTTTTATCACCCAATGCTACGATAAGTTTTGGTTCCGCTTATCTATTGCTGCTGCTGCTCCCAGAGTCGGAATTTGGAATTTATCAAATCCATCTATCATTTTCACGACAAAAACTACGTTCAAATTGCTATTAATGCCATGTAGAACCATCTGTGGTACTTTACCGAAACAAAACGAGAACCTCCATTGAAGATGCAAACCAAGAAACCAAATTCAAAATAGCAAAGGAGCCAATAAAAATATCTGCCACTTCGTCAATAAGTGATTTCATTACGGAAGGATCCATTGACTTTTTTGCCATTATGAATATTGGAACTGATTTCCTGTCTAAGCATCCTGAAGAATGGCTAGATTTCAACGAGTACATTTGTGCCCAGAAACGAGTTCAAGCGTTGCAAGTTGTTAACGATATTGCAGAGAGAGCGGTTAAAATGACAACCGATTTGAATGGAAAAATGGGCCAAGGACCCCGATCAAAAAGCGGTTTTACTACAGTTTGTGGAATATCATCGTTCGATCAATAAATAAATATAAAAATAAATAATTTACATCTAAGACTGTTAAATTCATCCATGTGTTTTCTTCAATTTCTATAAGCTAGATTAACAAGAAAATAACAGAGGGTTTTCCGTTGCCAAAAATAAGAATAAAACATCATACCTAAAGTTTGTATTTTATGTTTTATTGAATAACTATTTTTGTATAAAAATTACATGTCAGGTATCTTCGGCATTTTGATAGTTGACAACTTACACTATATAAATCAATATTAGATTTGGTTTAAGGACATAATATCAAGATGTTAGGGATCTGGAAATATAAGTTTGAGATTCTTCATACTAATTCCCATACAAACTTTGAATAGCGTGTGCAAAACCAAATAAAACCAAATGTGTTCAAATTTTTTGGTGACTATCAGGACCCAAATTGGCGTCGATTAAGCTTAGGGGAGCAAACATTTTGAAATTTGCATCAGCCTACCGGCCTTCCATTCCTGTCTCTTAGGTACAGAAATTTTCGCTCCCAATTTGCCTTATTTTGCTAATTGGAATATTTCATCCGAAAAAGTGGGTGCTGAATGAGATGCCAGTTTTCTGCGGAAAAAGCAATATGCTGATAAGCATCTGGTTTACCAGGTATTTGACACCCTATTGCCTCGTTGGAGACCTCTCCATCAGCCATACAGTGACTGATTGGAACAGAAATGCTTTCCACTAGTTAGCAATGCCAATGAACTATGTAGACCAGGTGCAAATAGCATTATGGCATAATCAACGGAACTTATTCCACCTACGATTATTCAAGCTCTATCTTCCAATCGGTTCAGAGTTATTTTTCTCGCGAAGGGGAAGGTAGCTAGGTATAATCCAAAAATGGTCGTCATGATGATCGATTTGCATCACCAATTCGTATATTTGAAGGCGCAAATCTTTCAAATCTACTACGGCATACAAGTCACTAAAGTTTGGCATGTGAAATCTATGTAGTTTCTTAGATTTGCCTTCAAAAATTTTAAGTGGCGATGCCATTCGGCCATGATGGTGGCCATTTTTGTATTCTAGCAATCTTCACCTTAAATTTGTTTCAAATAATTCCAACCACATAAATTCGAAGGTGCAGAAAAGCGAACTATCTTCATGATTATCCTCCTGCTGTAGCTCAATATGGTACTAAGAAGAGGAATTGACCTTTTACGAGGCAGGAATGCTGAATAAATTACTTCACTGTAGCATTTTTCGACCTAGGACATAGTTCAAAATAAATCTTCGATGGTCAAATATTTCGTCAGCTAATCTTGACGGATGTAAGCAAAACTTATGTTGCGGATTAAATAACAGCTGCCAATTCGTATTTTGGGAATACACCTCGGATGAGACATGGCGTTGTCTGCAGGATTTTGCAGCAGTGAGAATCTCCTTTTGAACGACAAGCTTTTTAATATGTTTGCACCATACTTTACTCGAACTTGAAACTTTGTGACAACAGACGTAAACATTTTTCTGAAACGAGTTTCGACATCAAGAGCAATAAACACCCTGCAGTACGATGTGTGTCCTTTGAAAGAAGGCAACCCAAACCAGATGCCAGCGTGGGATAACATTTCTGCAGATCATACCCAAACTAACAAAGTTTCGCTTGAAATTCGACTTGGCCGTGCTGGTTCGCCGTGTGGGAGTAAGATAAGTTCAGTTCCAGTTTTCCAGCCCCGTCGGTGCTATTGACATTTCAAAACGGAAACATAACAATAGGTACCCCCCAAGAGCACAATTTCTCCACGAACATCATCGGCCGGGTTGGCAACGTCAGATTCTTAATTGTTGACATTATCGTTATCCGAAGCTGTACCCATTGAGGAAGATAGGGAAAAACAAAATTTGCATTGCCCATACGTGGAAGCTGGGTTAACCACGGTCGAACAGCGCACGGGTTTCGACCTCTCTTGCTGTATCTACCCATGTTGTCCCTTTCAATTTGCATCAGTGCAGAAACAGTGCGAACAAGGAATGGGAGCTAAAACATGTCACTGAAAAATACATGGTTTGTGGGGTAAGAAATGATTATAGGGATATGCGACGTGGTAGGGTTTTCGGTTTCATTACCGTCCTTCTGCGGATTACTCGAGATTTACAGTGCTTTTAGTTTTGAATGAAAAATGAGACAATACAACTAGCTGTAGATACTTCATTTTATTTTTCGGAGGCACCTGTCATATAGATCACCAGTTTCGGATTTGTTGACGTAGGAAAAATTCGGAAGTAAAAGAAAAGTTGTCCAATCTTGAACGCTAATAATAATATCCATAATAAATCCATTTTCAATTCGAATGTGTGACCGTTCATTTTCGGTCATAATAAAATATTTGGTGCAAAGGCCAGTTAAAGAAAGACAGGACTTAGATGGCAAGACATGCATGGTCGGTAGATGCCTATCAAAAAGCTTGTGAAATCTTCATACCGTCAAAGATTGAAGAGGGTTCTTTTCAGCCTTTCAAATCCGCCGGGAAAGATGAAATTTTCCCAGCTTTACTCCAATAAGGAAAAGATGCGCTCTGCCCACTCCTAAGTGAAATTTTCGGAACCAGCATTACTGTGTGAAATATACCTAAAACATGGATATAGGTTCGAGTTGTCTTTATTCCAAAAGCTGGAAAAGGGATAAAACGACTGCAAAAACCTATACCCAGTGCCTAGCCTATAGTAGACTCATAAGTTTTTCCTCTGTTCTGTTAAATAATATGGAAATAATTGTTGATGACTTAATAAAATCTACAAGTTTTTATTTCAATTGGCTTATCAAGCAGATAAATCTACGATTACGGCATAAAATCTAGAAAACGCTTCATGCCAAAGAAATAGCCGGATATTCAGTGAGCTTTCGATAACTCCATACGCGCAGCAATGGTGGCAAGGGGCTTAGATGAACTCGTTGGATAATGGCTAAATTGAAAGATCAGGAAATTTCTACTGATCGCGGAGGTACGCAACTATCTATAAGATCAATGAAGGGTTGTCCTCAAGGTGGTGTATTGTCACCATTACTATGGTCTTTAGTACTAGACGAACTCCTTAAAAAATAGTGGTGGGTTATATCTGGGATGTAACTTCGGTTCATCTCGCGTGCTATATACTAGCGTTGATAGCAAAGCCCTGAATGAAGAGAGGCACGGAAATACAGCACGAAGCAAAATTCTAAAGAGGGGACGGGCCTCAGCTATAAAACCAGACACCGGCAACAAAGCAAAATAATTATGCAGCTGAGTGGTGTGGCTATTGCTGTATCAAACATGGAATGAAACTTACTGACATAAAAAGAAGAAGACAATTTGAACCATTTGTTACCCGGTTTTGAGGACCCGAAAAGGGAATACCATATTTTCAACCTGTTCATATGCAGATTTGTATGAGAGCAAAAATGACCTACATTTTTAAGTTAAAATAGAACTACTTATAATAATAGCACTTAATTAAAAGTTTAATTCAAAATATTTGTTTTTATGAATAAATGGTGTATCAATGAAGTAATTCTTTTCAGTCAAACGAGAGTTATAGCATTCAAAAACCTTTCACTTGTGCGTAACGTTCTTATTTTACAAAGTTTTGAAATGACTCCCAATATAGTAAGGAGAAACGTATTTTTTTACCAGTTCGTTTATTTGTACGGCTCAATCACGTTAGCTTTACGGAGCCATAGGCAATGTATGTTTGTGGGTTACACAAAAAAAAACTATTTCTTAAACAAACTAGAGTTCTTCTTCTTTCTTGGGGGCAATTTTATGGCACCTTCTTCTTGTTCTTTTGCTATTCTAGCCATCTCTTTTTGTTTACTTATCTCTGTTGACAAGAATGCAGAAAACTGTAACAACGCGCGATCGCGGGTATCCATATCCTTCGGTTCAGCGTTACTGATTTCGTTATCCACCGCTATCATGACCGATTCCTTCATTTTGTCTTCCAGTACCTCTAGCGTTTCCAATTCGCTATCACCTTCAGCTTCAGATCCTATGTTGGCTACTGCAGATCCGTACGTTTTCTTCCATTTACCGTTCTGTTCATTTTCTTGCCGACGGACTTTCGGCTGACTCTGAACATTCCGCTTGGGACAAGAAGCCATCAGATGTCCCACTTCTTTGCAGATGAAGCATTTATCCTTGTTGCCTTCGTAATACATGTTACCCTTCCGATTGGCGAAGTGTAACGATGACGGGATTTCCTGCTTCATGTCCATGTACGCGCCACGCACACTATACTCTAACACAGCCTTCATTGGATGGATATCAAATTCGGTTCTCGGAAGAAGTTAAATACCTTGGTATTAGAGGGTGTCCACAGTTAAATTGCATCATTTTCAATAAGCTTTAATATTCCGCCCTTTTGGTTAATTTCAACGAAATTTTGGGTGAAATGACCTCAGCGTGTATTGCTTTCATTGTGAAATGTGTCGTAGTTTCGAAAATGGAGTCTAAGGAACAGCAAATGCGCGAGAATATTTTGCACACGCACCTCGACAACCCACTTCTTTCGCACCTAGCCATCGAAAAGATGTTGACAATTCACCAGTCTACAGTGTCTCGTGTCATAAAACGTTTCGGGGAACGTTTAACCGTCGATCGGAAGAAGGTGAGTGGTAGAAAAAGTGGTCCGTACTGTGTGAAGGATCACAAGCGAGTGGTTGCTGCGTTTAAACGCAAACCCAACTGTTCCGTTCGGGATGTCGCGAAAAAGCTGCACTTGACCAAAAGTTTCGTGCAGAAAGCCAAGAAACGAGCCGGGCTCCATTCATTCAAGTTTAGAAAGCTCTAAACCGCAATGAAAAACAGAAAAGGACATCTAAAACACGTGCGCGTAAGCTGTACACACAAATGTTGACGAAAGCACACTGCTGCATAATGGACGATGAAACACACCGTAAAGCGGACTTTAAACAAATTCCCGGCAACCAGTATGTGACTGCGAAAGGCAAGTTCGATGTTCCAGAGTATCTCAGAAAACAGCAAGTGTCAAAGTTCCCAAGAAATTCGTGATTAGGCAGAAGATTTATCCGTGTGGTAAACAGAGTAAGCCTTTTGTGACAACTTCAACTGTAAATGGTCAAGTATACGTGAATGAATGCCTGAAAAAACGACTGCTTCCGTTTCTCAAAACACACAACGTTCCTAAAAAATTTTGGCCTGACCCAGTCTCTTGTCACTACTCCAAGGATGTTCTGGAGTGGTACAAGACGAATGATGTCAATTTCGTGCCGAAGGATCTTAATCCCCCAAACTCTCCAGAGTTGCGGCCAATTGAAAAATATTGGGCTATAATGAAACACAAACTTCGTAAGCATCCTAAAGTTGTCACTACAGAACAGGAAATGTTGAAGTCATGGTTGAAAGCGGAAAAAAATGACGGTTCAAGCGTTGTACAAAATCCTAAAAAATATATATATGTATACCTTAACCAAGATTATACATTTTATTTTATTTCCTGAATATTTCATGACAATCTGAGAGACTTGTTGTTGAGGACGAATTTAAAGTGATGCAATTTAACTGTGGACACCATTTACTTTGGACAAAAAGCTCAACTGGAACTCCCATCTGGACATGTTTATTACCAAGGGTACAAATGCCCTAAGGGTCTGCAACAAATTTTTGGGGAAAACATGGGGACTACGACCAAACATGCCCAACAAACATCGGTGTTGAATTAGAGCTTGTTCAAGCAAATTTGGAGAAGCTATTCAGCTGTTTCTTCTAGAATAGCTGAATAGCTTCTCCAAATTTGTTTGAACAAGCTCTAATTCATCACCGATGTTTGTTGGGTGGTACACTGAATTTATGCAGCAATAGTCCGACCAAAAATTACTTATGCTTCTTTGGTATGGTAGTTCAAAATAAATGAAGTAACTGCTCAAAAAAAGTTAGGTACATTACAAATGACCACCTGTATATCAATGACAGGGGCAATGAAAAGTACACCATCAGTTGCTTTGGATGCCCTCCTCAATAAGGCAGTATATAACATCAATTTGTGAAACTACAAGCAGCAAAAAGTGGTCTGCTGTTTATTCGTTAAAATAGAATTCGGTATGCCTCAACACAACCAAGCGGATTAAACTAAGCATACCTACATTGTCTAACATCTTGATCCATTGTCTTTATACACAGTAATTTTGGTACAGTTGTGATTTCTAATTCATTCAAAATGAAGCCGAATGAGTGGCGCGCAGGTGTAATCGAAATTTTTCGAAGAGGAAAAACTGTTTCAGTGATTGCAAACATCCTGTATATGGCAAAAACTACAGTGAGTGACGCAATAAAACGATACCAACCACTTGGAACGCTAGATGACCGCGTAGCGAGAGGAAAAAAGCGCACCGTTTGGACTTCACAAATGCGCGAGATTATCCGGCGACGAATCTAGCCAAATTATTCGATTTCTATCCGAAAGTTGGCGAAATCACTAAAAATTTCAAAATCTTCCGTTGGAGTCATTGTTCACGACGATTTGAAGCTTCAGTCATATAAACTGTGCAACCGGTTGAGAAAAGCTAAGGTTCTCCTGAACCGCTTATCCGAGGGCCGCTATCGGTTAGTGCTGTTCACCGATGAAAAAAATTTCACAATCGAGCAGCATCACAACCACCAAAATGATCGGCTGTTGCATTCTGCTGCTTCCAAAATTCGTGGAAGTATTTCAAGGAGTCATCATCCCGCTTCTGTCATGGTTTGGGCTGGAGTAACTCATTCCGGCAAAAGCCCTTTGATCATTATTGACAAGGGGGTGAAAGTGAATCAAGCGGTACATCAGAAGCTACTAACTGGCACAGTAGCATCTTGGGCAGCGCAGCATTTCTGCAAAAATGAATGGATTTTTCAACAAGACTGGGCGCCGACTCATGGAGCAAAAAAAGACTATTAGTCTTTGCGAACGCATTTTCCCAAGCATTTTAACGAAATATAAATGAAACTCACCGGATTTGAATCTAATGGACTATTCGGTATGGTCCATCTTGGAGTTAAGAGCCTGCAGTACACCACATAAATCACTAGAACATCTAAAATCGTCTCTTTGAAAGGTTTGGGAAATATCTGTCCAAGAACTCGCGGCCATCGTGGATAACTTTCCGAAACGTTTGAAGGCGTGCATCTCAGCACGACGCGGCCATTTTGAAATTAACTAATATAACTTGTAATTTGCAAACATATTGCTATAACAAAAAATATATATTGATTTCTTAATCCAACAATAAAATATAGTTTTAACACCATTTTGTTGTACGGATAATATTGGGATACCCTGTAATATAATGATTTTATTTTTAAAGAGTCTGTGACTGGTAACTGACCATGCTAATATTGATAGTTAATACATTTTCGGCACACATAAGCTATAATGTGAATCTGGATGACTGATACCGTGCATACACCTCATCCTTAGGACGGCTGCCAACTGGATCACACATATTTCGCTCCTTGTGGTTCCGCCAACCGACTGACTATAAATTACCACTAGCCTGGTCAACCGACTTACCAGCCACTTGCTGATTCATGGCTTGCTCGCCAGTGAACCCTTCAGGGTTCTTGCCATCGCCAGCTGCCAATCCAATACTGGCTCATTTCCGATCCAAACATCATCAAGCCGCCGAACGAATGAAGCATAACTCGAAGGGATACCCGTTATGCATCGTTCTCTGCTACATATGATACCTCCCTTACTTACTATTGAAACCTGTGATAGGAAAAAACTGTGCATATCTGTAAAACAAAATTGTAAGACATCATCATATGTTTGCGTTATCTTCAATTGTTTAATGTTTAAAATCATAGTTTGCAATACTGAAATCGAATAAGGGAAGGTCCATAAATTATGTCACGTAATTAGGGGGAGGGGGGGTTTAGGAAAACGTGACGATTCATACAAAAAAATTTTAAGGCCCATACAAAAAACGTGACAAGGGGGGGGGGCTATAAAAAGTCACTTTTTGCGTGACATACGTCCATTAATTATGTCACGCAAAGAGTGACTTTTATACCCCCCTTGTCACGTTTTTTGTATGGAACATCAAAATTGTTTGTATGGATTGTCACGTTTTCCCAAACCCCTCCTCCCCCCTGACTGCATGACATAATTAATGGAATTTTTATTTATGCAAAAATAGAAATTAAAGCGAGTTTTAGCGAACTTCATACTCATTATTCAAGTATCTTCTCACGAGACACCATGGCCTAGTGAGATCAACCACGGATTCATCAACAGCTCTTATCGAAAATACAGGATTGAATCCCATGTCAGAAACATTAAAAAAAAAAAACGCTGCACAGCCCCACATGGTTTTGCTTTTTTGACGTAGGACAAAGTTTTTGTTTTCAACACTGGGGTACAATTCAAAAAAAAAATCGCATTGCGACGGTCACGAAAAGTGGTCAGGTTTTGAGCATTAATATCTCAGTAATTTCTCAAAATATTTTCAAAGTGTTTACACCAATCGATTGGAAATATTTCTACGCATCCATTTCAACAGAGAAAAATATGATTTCGGGCTTCATACTTTTGAAAAATTCATAAATGTTAAACCTTGCCTTTATAAGTATATTATTTCTTTCAGGCCTAAGGGATCATACATGAAACCCAATAGGATAATGGATGTTTAAAATCACACAGACTGAATAAAAGTGTACACTATCTTGGGCAAATTTGTTTTCGATCACTTTTTCCATCTGGAAAATATAAAAAAAACATATGAGTTTAAGGCCTAATTGTCAACCTAGAACATCCTGAATATGAAGAAGTTCAGGAAGAAAATAATAAATGCCTTATAAATACACTGATAGGCAAAATAAAGTGCCCACCTCTTCGTTTTTTCAATGTCTCTCATTTACTTGGTTCAAATTAAAGTAAACACAGTGTAGATTTTTTTCTTATTTTATTTTTTATATTCTTTTTAAGTTTCACTTATGGAATACTGAAAAAAAAGGAGTTTTACTTAAAGAAAAAAAAAAGACAATTTGTGTTGAAAAAAAACAGTGACAAAATAAAGTGCCCTCTTCAAAAATCGATATGTTTTCGATTAGTTTCCATTGGAAGACCCCTCGATTGTTTATGTTTTGATATTTTGACATGTTTTGAAGCAAACGGCTCAACCTGGTGCATTTGTATACGTGATCGCATTTGATTCAATTGAAAAAAATGGAGAACGCAGTGCTTTCGAAAGCAATTCTCTTGTGTATCCGAAAATTGGTCGTTCGTGATGTGCAAAACGGTGAATCGCACCGGGCTGTCGCTAAGAAGTACAGTATCAGTAAGGCAGCGGTTGGCAAAATTCTTCTGAAGCTTAAAACGTTTGGATCAGTGGTGGATTGCCCTGGCAGAGGCAGGAAGCGGAAAACGGATGCGAGAACGGACACCAAGATCATGCGCGAAGTCAAGAAGAACCCGAAGGTAACTGTCCGCGAGATCCAGGAAACCCTTCAGTTATCAGTTTCCGGTCGAACTGTTCGTCGCCGTCTCGTAGCACAGGGGTTGAATAGCAAACTTGCCCGGAAGCGCCCATTTATCAGCAAGGCAAACAAAGACAAACGGCTTAAGTTTGCTAAGGAGCATGCTGATGATAAGCCCCTAGAGTTCTGGAAAACGGTTCTTTGGACGGACGAATCAAAATTCGAACTGTTTAACCGAAAGCGGCGGGTTCGTGTTTGGTGCAGATCGGGAGAGGAGCTTCACGAACGCCACATCCAAGGCACGATGAAGCAGGGAGGAGGAAATGTGATGGTCTGGGGATGTTTTTCGTGGGGTGGAGTGGGAAGCATTGTGAAAATCGACGGGATAATGACGGCAGATTCTTACATCAACATCCTGCGAGAAAATCTGGAGGTTTCACTGATCCAGACGGGCCTTGAAGAGAAGTTCGTTTTCCAGCAGGACAACGACCCGAAGCATACTGCCAAGAAGACCCAGTCTTTCTTCCGGTCTTGTCGGATCAAACCGCTGGAATGGCCTCCACAAAGCCCGGACCTCAATCCCATCGAGAATTTGTGGGCGATTCTCGATGCCAGGGTTGACAAAACTGGTGTTACCAATAAAAATAACTATTTTGAAGCCCTGGAGCGCGCCTGGGAAGAGCTAGATCCACAGCACCTAAAGAATCTGGTCGAGAGCAAGTCGAAGTGCATGCAGGAGGTCCTGAAGGCCAAAGGAGGACACATCAATTATTGAAATGCTTTTATTTTACTTTAATTTATGTTTTCTGTAGCCTAAATGAAGTGGGCACTTTATTTTGTCACTGTTTTTTTTTTCAACACAAATTGATTTTTTTTCTTCTAGTAAAACTCCTTTTTCTCAGTATTCCATAAGTGAAACTTAAAAAGAATATAAAAAATAAGATAATAAAAAAAAATACAGTGTGTTTACTTGAATTTGAACCAAGTAAATGAGAGAAATTCAAAAAACGATGAGGTGGGCACTTTATTTTGCCTATCAGTGTAGTGTACAGCGTTGTTTTAGAAAATTGTACATATGCAAACATATTGTTAAGTTCTGGTTGATAAACGTTAAATATGTTTGTATCTTTCTGGGAGGTTCTATGTCATCCAAAATGTACTTGAGTTCAAAACTTCAGATCTACAGTTGTAACAGTAGCTTTTAGGGCTGTATAAGGCTACGATATGTATTCAAACATATTAAATGAAACTTTTGGAAGGTCAACAGTCATTATTTGATTTCATGATGCGCTATGTCATCCAAACTGTCCTTGAGTTTAGAACTTAAGATCTACAGTAGTAACTATAGCGCTTTGGGTTTTTCAAAGTAACGCTACGTATTCAACCATATTCAGTGAATATTTTCGAACGTAAAACAAACAATATGAAATGAATGGGGATGATTTAGGTCATCCCAAGTGTCCTTGAGTTTAGAACATAAGATCTACAGTTGTAACAGTAGGTATTTGGAGTGTGCAAAAGGACAATATGTATTTAACAATATTGATTGAATAGTGTGGAAGGCCAACATACATAATGCGACAATCTTGGGATTGTCTATTCTAGGTACTCCAAGCTGTCCTTAAGTTCAAAACATAAGATCTATAGTTTTAACAGTAGGTTTTTGAGCTATATATGGTGACCATATATATTCAACTATGTTCAATTATTCTTTTGGAAGGGTAATTGGTCAAGGTCAACAGTCATTATTTTATAACTTTGAGATCCTCAAGGTAATCCAAACCGTCGTGGAGTTCAGAACTTGGAATCTACGGTAGTAACAGTAGTGTTTTGGGCTATACAAAGTTACGTCAAGTATTCAAGTATACTCAGTGAATATTTTCGAGCGTATAAATACACAAGAAGATAATCTTGGGATGGTCTAGGTCATCCAAACTGTCTTGGCGTTCAGAAATTAAGATTTATAGTTTTAGCAGTACATTGTAGTCAATACCAAGTGACAATAAATATTCAAACATATTCAATTAACATTCTTAAAGTCAAAAAACATTATAATGCAATATGACATGTTCTAGGTCAGAACATACGACTTACAGTTGTAATAAAAGCTTTCTGGGCTGTGGAAAGCTACGATGTGTATTGAAACATATTTATTAAATATTTTGGAAGAACAACAGAACAATCTTCGGATATTCTAGGTTATCCAAACATTCCTGGAATGCAATATTTAAAATGTACAGCTGTAGATTTTAAGTTTTGAATTTTAGCTTAAAATCTACAGCTTTTTGGACTAAACAAAGTAACAATATGTATTTGACCAAACTAAGTGAGTCTTTTGGAAGGTCAACCGATATAATAAGATATCTTGGGGATACTAGGTCTCTTGGGAACACTACCTTGAGTTCAAAACTTAAGATATACGGTAGTAACTGTAGCCTTTTGGGCTATACAAAGCTACGATAAATATCTAAACATATTCAATGCAAATTCTGAAACGTGCACAGTTATCATAGGATAAACTTGTTAGTTTCAGGTCATTTAAACTGTCCCTCAAAATGTAAGGCCATTTATTGTAACAATAGTTCTATAGACTATAAAAAGTAAAGTTAGTTTGTTGGCCATAGAATATCCCAAGATTATCTCATAATGCGAATTGGTCCTCCAGGACGTTCATTGAATATGTTTGAAGACATATCATAACATTGTATACCGGATAACGCTTCTGTTACATCTGTAGATCTTAAGTTCTGAACTCTTGGGCATTTTGGACGACCCAGCACATCTCAAAAAAATATTTGCTAATTTTTCAATCATTTATATGTTATTGACCACCAAATCAATCAGAATTCACCAAATTGCTTGCATAAATTAAGCCTGAAAGGGTTAATTCAAAGAACATTACATTGTACCATCTAAATGGCTTACATTTAGTATCATAGTCCTACGTCATCATTTCAAACAACCCAATGGGTCTGTACCTTGAAGTTTTTTTTCAATTACATTTCAGGTCGATTTGAATCCATTTTGCATGTTCCTCTGTCGAACCCATCCCCAAAAATGTCACCTATTTTAACCTGGAAATACTGGTATTAAGTCATTGAATTCTACAAAAATGAATTACCGGCTCCGTAAAGCTAACGCAATTGAGCCTCCCAAATAAATGAACTTGCTAAAAAATAAAATGTCAAGTCGATATAGAAGATGTGTGATTCATGCAACCACCGGAGAGACGTTTCTTTTTAATTTAACTTCGTATTTAATATTCGTAGCTCTTAGTATTGTTTTTGTCAACATATGCTTCGTGCTTTGGACAATTGCGCGTGTGGCATTTATTACGAAGGTAGCTTCATGAAAAGTACAAATCAGCTTCGTTGTAGAAAACAACGAATTTATTCGTTTGATCTACCTTTGATTTCGTAACATAAACTAAAATTAATTTTCGGTGTGTTGGAACAACGAAGTTGTGTGCAAATTTATGAAACGAAATCAAGTGTACACTTTATTATTGCCAGTACAGTAGCCGAATCCTGCACGATTCCACAGATTGAACTCAATTTTATGATTGTCATATACACACTTAGAAATTATGAATTTTACACGAAACGTCAGCATAAAAATCATTGCAACAAGCGGACCGATAATCCAGCTTTTGAAAAGGCATGCCTAAATCCTTTTTATCTTGCAAAATAAAAATCTTAATTTTTCAGCATTATGCTTTCATTCAATCCCCTCAATAGACCGTTGTTGAACAAGGGTTTTTTTCTTCTTCTGAATGAATTCACAGTTGAAATAAATTGAATTCACAACAATTTATAAGAAGCACACAAAAAGAATAATGATTCTCACGATCATTTGAAAAATGAAAAAAGAATCTGAAAACCTTTTTTTTTTCATAAACCGCAACCGGATACAGCATTTCGGACCGGACTGTGCTCCATTATTCGAGTTTGGCAATTTATATGTCCCTTCGTCCTTTTTTTTCCAGAGGATCAGTTTTTTTTCGGAATGCCGCTGGCATAAAATTTGAGTTCCCTGTCACAGGATAAAGATCAAAAAGGACGAGACAGCTCGCACGACATGATGATTAAAGTCAAATTGGAGAAATGAAACAGAAAGCGTAGCATGCCCATCGTCGTTATAAAATGGAAGCCGGAGTATTTAATCTTCTTAATCTAACTGAGCGCCAGCTGACTTGCGATTTATTGACCTTCCAGGGGTGGAATTCATTCAGATTCAATAAGAGAACCGACGAATTGTGTGCAACAATCATAAAACCATCTCCGAAGACATTTCATGCTAAGCTCTAATCATCAACCATTACATTTTACGTACAACACAACACAAATATTCCCGTCTCGAAAACACACTTCTACGACAAAAAGTTCTTGAGATAAATCGTCCAATTATCTAGTCCCTCCGCTGTTCTTTTGCCGCCAGCACTTCTCAGTGCTAAATTCCTATTTATATTTATTGTTCTTCTAAAGATTGGACTCGAAAAAAATGCGACATTTTGTTTTGGGTGTAACTTTTTATCGCGTGGATAAAAATTAATGAAATTCAAGTAGTCAAGTAGTTTTCAAGATACGAGCTACGCCAGCAAATCTTGGGCGCGGTGATTGATAATACTGATCAGTCGCACAGATGGATCGGCAAAAGGCTTGGAATCCACTAATCTACTATGTCCCGCGTTGTGAAGATGTTCCAGGAGACGAAGACCATTGAGCGGCGCGCTGGAAGCGGCCGGAAACCGAAAACGGAATATCCAGGTATGGCGCGAAAGATAAGGCAGTGCTTTAAGAATAACCCGAACCTTTCCACCCGAGACGTGGCCAAAAAGGTCAATTCGTCGAAGTGGTTCGTCCAGCAGACCATGAGGCGGGCTGGTCTACGTGTTTTTAAGGACAGGAAGGCGCAAAACCGGACTGACAAGCAAAACACGGTGGCCAAATTGCGTGCGCGGAAGCTGTATCGTGAGTGGCTGGTCAATCCAGGCTGTCTCGTCATGGACGACGAGACATATATCAAGGCGGACACCAAATAAATCCCCGGCCTCGAGTTTTTTTGTCGGTACGTCCCGCATGGAGGTTCCGGAAACGTTCCGGAAGAGAAAGATGGACAAATTCGCGAAGAAGTGCCTGTTGTGGCAGGCGATCTGCGAGTGCGGACGGTACCATAAACGGGCAGATTTATCGAGAGGAATGCTTGCAGAAGCGCTTGGTGCCCTTCTTCCGCTGTCACCGTGGTTCCACGCTTCTCTGGCCGGATCTCGCTTCGTGCCATTACGCCAAGCCTGTAATGGATTGGTACGAAGCGAAGGGCGTTAATGTGGCCCCGAAGGAGGCGAACCCGCCAAATACACCAGAACTTCGTCCGATCGAAAAGTTTTGGGCGATAATGAAGAAGAAGTTGAAGAAAAGCGGAAAAACTTTCAAAACCTATGAAGCTTTGAAGAAAAACTGGGATAAATTGTGTAAGGAAGATGGTCAAAGCCTCGCCCAAGATCTCATGAGCAGTGTTACGAGAAATGTACGAGCATTCAGCTTGGGGAAGGGAATTCAATAAATAAATAGCCAAAACATAGCTAATATATGGTTATGTATTCTCTGAAAATTTGAAAAGTATCCGATTTAAAATGAATGTTTGGTGATCATTTTTGTGTGTCTCATTTCTTCCGAGTCCAGTCTTTATGCTTGCTTCGACTCTACTGAAGGAAATTCGGAAATTATATCAAATTGGCCTTAATCTTCCTTTGGTTATCCGAATTTGGGAAGTAATTTTGTGGAAATTTGCGTTCGACTGCTATGATGCCTAACGCAAAAATATTAAACATTGTTTTGATTCCCCTTCTCTTAAATTTTCCGGGAATAGATTAGCCTCTGACTAAATGACTTCTTCCCAAATATGGAACAAACAAATCTCTAAAAATTTATCTCAGTACTCAATGGGTCAAAAGAACGATTGGGTTAAAGAAGATAACTGTGCAAATCAATTATGAGCTCCATGCTCCGAATAAGATACTATTGAAATTAAGTCTTACTACAAAATTCAATTCCACTTCAATGTGGTGTTTTATTTGCTGTTTATTCCCGTTGGGGTACTTGGGGTGTAATGGGCATACGGGGAAAAATGTGCACTATTAGTTTCACCAAACCCATACAGTTTAAATTGAAATTGTGAGCGTCAATCGCTAACGAATTAACCAATAATTTGTGATTATAAATTGTAAAACACTGAATTTTTTTTACGATGGTACCGCGTAAAAACCGCTTTATTTCAAAAAACGACGTAAAAAAAAGACGTAAAAAAGTCAAGGAAATAAAAATTATATTTCATATAATTTTTATTTTCTTGACATATTGAAAGGATATGGTCATAAAAATGTATTGGTGGAGGAAAAACATGGTTCCAGTAACATTAGCCACCGGGAATCAGCTACAAATGGATAGAGGTTGTTAATTCAATGTGTGAGCAAAACAGTCGAGAGTAGTATAGAGAGTAAAATGCCTACATCTCCGGCAATTTACAAACGATTTCAACAGATTTGACCCTGACAATATGGGTATCAAAATTCGTGAAATTTTTTCAACGTTTGTCAATTTTTTGTGATCATTTGATGATTTGTCCCTGAATTATCTATGCAGCGTAATTTGGAACTAATATGATAATATTAAAATACTACAAATAACATACTGAAAAATTTGCCGAAGACGGCAACTCTCTAGCGTTTAATTTAGAAAAGATAGACTGCAGTGCCATCTATGCGGTATGATGTGGAACTAATATGATAATGTCCAAAGACGACGAATGACATACTGAGAAAGTTACCCTGCGACTGCATTTCTCTAGCACCTCATTTGGAAAACAGACTGCAGCGCCATCTCTGCGGCATGATTTGGAACAGATATGATGATATCAAAAGACGACGAATGACATACTGAGAAAGTTAGCCTAGGACGGTATTTCTCCAGCGCTTAATTTAGAAAATATAGACTGCAGTGCCATCTCTGCGGCATGATTTGGAACTAATATGATAATGTCAAAAGATGACGAATGACATACAGAGAAACTTTGCCGAGGACGGCAAATCTCTAGCGCTTAATTTAGAAAAGATAGACTGCAGCGCCATCTCTGCGGCATGATTTGGAACTGATATGATAATGTCAAAAGACGACGAATGACACACTGAGTAATTTTGATCCAGACGAAGACTCTCTATAACTACTCTGGACTGTTTTGCTCACACATTGAATTAACAACCTCTATCCATTTGTAGCAGATTCCCGGTGGCCAATGTTACTGGAACCATGTTTTTTCTCCACCAATATATCTTTATGATCATCTTCTTTCAATATGAATGTGAACATTTTTTTTCCTTGACTTTTTTTACGTCGTTTTTTGTAAACGCAGTTTTTTTCGTTGTTTTTTGAAATAACGCGGTTTTCACGTCATTTTTTCAAATACCACGGTTTTTTTATGCGGACCGCGTAAAAAAAAACTTCAGTGTATATCGGAAAATGAATCTGGATCGTTAGCGCGTGAATTTGCTACAATACGCTGGCATACAAAATAAGTATGAACGAATATGGCGCACTCACCTTTAAACAAATTTTGAATCCGTGAAAGAAAGACACTGAATGCAGACAAGCTAAAATGTCACGTACACTGCCGGAAATAAGAATAGAGGCAAGTGTTAATTGGGAAAATTTTCATTTTCTTATGGATATGCATTTGAAATCTTGAACATTGTTGCCGATTGTTGAAACAATATAATTTGTGAAAAATTGTTTGTTTCTTAGTTTCTATATCTGTAAGAAATAAGAATTGCATTTTAAATTTTTTTTTGGGGTTCGAAATAGGTTTTATACAGGTATTATACAAATTTTATTTTTCAAAATAAAATATGTTCGTTTAACTAATAATGGTCCTTACACACCAAATCCTAATTTTGATATTATGTTAAAAAATTTACGGTCTTGATCAGTAAAAAAGAATTTCTACTGAATGATCTGTAAAATATCTTCATATTATAGATATCCATCAAAGAACTACGCGTTTTCGTATCAAAATATAACTGAACATTATTTGTATTTATTTTACAGGTGTACTTTGTAAACTAATGAACTGTCATTGAAAATCCGCTGTTCAGTAAATGCTTTACCGATTTTCAGTAAAACCATAATAAATACTGACGCAAAATGTGAAAATCACTAGAATTCCGTAATCTTTACTGAGTGTAAATCATACCTGTCAACCCTCTGCCATTTTCGCGTGCTAAAGCGGTGGCAGCTGATTAAAATAATATTTTCTTTGATTCTTTACATTGATTTTCTGGACGGCACAATTAAAGGTACCAGACTTATTTGAAAGTGTTAAAACCCGTTAATTGAATTTTTCCAACCCCTTTTTTTATTTGTTCCAAATTTATTTATATTTACATTTCATGTTAATCTAGGTGCTCCAACTACTATCGTAACGTATCAACCTTAATTGTTTAAATATGTACCTAATTTTGTTTACATTGTTCATGCCTTAGCAGTTCAGTATTTTAAACAGGTTTTTATTCTTGCGTGTCAGTATAACAATAATAATCTAAAATAATAACTAAAAACAAACTAAAATTAATCTTGACTAAGCATAAAGGGGATTAATCATTGCAATAGAAGATTGCAACGATTTTTGTCTGAAATTATTAATTATTTTGTTGGACATTCGTTCTAAAGTCTCCACATTCGAAATTCTATGTACTTCGTTAGTACTGTACCAAGAAGGCAGCTTCAAAATCATCTTCAGAACTTTGTTCTGAATCCTTTGAAGTATTTTTTTTCAACAGCTAGACCATATTGGAACAGCATAAAGCATGGCCGGTCTAAACATTTGTTTAAATATTAGTAGTTTGTTCTTCAGACAAAGTTTGGATTTTCTGTTTATAAGAGGATATAAACATTTTATATATTTATTACATTTGGCTTGAATGCCTTCAATGTGATTTTTAAAATTTAATTTTTGATCAAGTAATAGACCAAGGTATTTCACTTTGCTTGACCAGGAAATTGGAACACCGCTCATAGTAACGATGTGACTACTACTAGGTTTAAAAAAAGAAGCTCTAGGTTTATGTGGGAATATTATTAGTTGAGTTTTGGAAGCGTTGGGAGAAATCTTCCATTTCTGTAAATAAGAAGAGAAAATGTCCAAACTTTTCTGCAGTCTCCTGCAAATGACACGAAGACTTCTTCCTTTAGCGGAAATGCCTGTGTCATCGGCAAACAAGGATTTCTGACAACCCTGAGGCAAATCAGGGAGGTCGGAAGTAAAAATGTCATATAATATCGGCCCAAGAATGCTACCCTGAGGAACTCCAGCTCTAACAGGTAGTTGATCAGATTTGGAATTCTGATACTTTACCTGCAGAGTTCTGTCAGTTAAATAATTTTGAATTAATTTCATAATATAGAGCGGAAAATTAAAGTTTTTCAATTTAGCAATCAAACCGTCATGCCAAACACTGTCGAATGCTTTTTCTATGTCTAGAAGAGCAACTCCAGTTGAGCAGCCTTCAGATTTGTTTGAACGAATTAAAGTAGTAATTTTCAAAAGTTGATGAGTAGTTGAATGGCCATGGCGAAATCCAAATTGCTCATCTGCAAAAATTGAGTTTGTATTGATGTGAAGCATCATTCTATTCAAAATTAGCTTTTCAAAAAGTTTACTAATTGAAGGAAGTAAACTTATTGGTCTGTAGCTAGAAGCTTCAGCCGGATTTTTGTACGACTTTTGCATTTTTCCATTTTTCAGGAAAGTATGCCAAATGAAAACATTTATTAAATAATTTTACCATGAAAGACAAGGTACTCACTGGGAGTTTTTTGATGAGTATATAGAAAATTCCATCATCACCTGGAGCCTTAATATTTTTTAACTTTTTAGTTATAGTTATTACTTCATCCAAATCAGTACCCCAGGATTCATCAAAAATATTTTCCCATGAGGAAATATTCAGATAATCAAGAGCAACCTGATTCTCAATACGATTAGTAAGACCCAAACTGAAATTATGGGAACTCTCAAACTGCTCAGCAATTATTTGAGCTTTTTCCACATTTGTTAGCAATATTTTATCACCTTCTTTGAGCGCTGGAATAGGCTTTTGAGGTTTCTTCAAAATTTTGGAGAGTTTCCAAAAAGGTTTGGAACTCGGATCTAATTTTGACATATTATTTTCAAATTGTTTGTTCCTCAGGGCAAAGAAGCGTTTTTTAATTTGTTTTTGCAAATCTCGCCAGATAATTTTCATGGCGGGATCGCGTGTTCTTTGATATTGTCTTCTACGGATATTTTTCAGACGGATCAAAAGCTGAAGATCGTCGTCTATTATAATTGTATTGAACTTTACCTCGCATTTTGGAACTGAGACAGCTCTTGCTTCAACTATAGAAGTAGTCAGAGATTCAAGAGCATTATCGATATCATTTTTAGTTAACAAAGGAATATTAGGATCAAAGTTATATTCCATGAATGTTTGATATTGGTTCCAATCAGCTCTATGATAATTGAAAGTAGAACTGTTGGGATTAGAAAATATTTCTTGAGATATTTCAAAAGTTACTGGAAGGTGATCCGAACCGAAGTCAGCATGGGTAACCAATTGGCTGCAAAGTTGACATGAATCAGTTAAGACCAAATCAATAGTTGAGGGATTTCTGGCAGAAGAAAAGCAAGTTGGGCTGTTTGGATATTGGATAGTGTAATAACCCGCAGAACAATTATCAAATAGTATATTACCATTGGAATTACTTTGAGCATTATTCCACGAACGGTGTTTTGCATTAAAATCACCAATAATGAAGAATTTTGACCTATAACGGGTAAGCTTCTGTAGTTCTCCCTTGAGAAGATTCTTTTGCTGATCCACGCATTGGAATGGTAAATATGCAGCTAATAGTGTAAGTTGACCAAATTTTGTTTCAACAGAAACCCCCAAAGTTTCAAAAACTTTGGTATCAAATTTATTTATTTATTTATTTGTTATTATCAACAGACACAATGTGGTCCTAATGATAGTTCCTAAGAATATTCAAAAAATTAGTTTTAATTCTTTGGCGAGGTAGGTGGAAGTCAAACCCAGATGACACTCGATTGAATGTTCGTTGAATACCAACAAGAGCTCCGTTGGCGCCATAGTTTGTTCGACGAAATGGTGTTCGAAGAAAGATGTTGTTGCGAAGTGCACGAGAACGAACATGAATGTTGATTTGGTTAAGCAGCATCGGACAGTCAATTTTTGCCGTGAAAAGATCGGGAACCAACATGACACGTGATAGATCTCTCCTCACTTCTAGTGTGTCAAGGCCAATAAGTTGCATGCGGTGTACATATCTAGGCAGCTCACGTGGATTATTCCATGGTAAACGACGGAGAGCAAATCGCACAAACCTTCGCTGCACTGCCTCGATTCTATCAACTCCATTTAGATAGTGCGGGTTCCATACTGCTGAACAATACTCCACCGTGGATCGCACCAGCGAACAGTAGAGGCTCTTTAAGCAATATACATCCGTAAAGTCCTTTGCCATTCTCATGATGAATCCCAAACTGCGGTTTGCTTTGGAAACAATGTAGCTGATATGTTCCTTGTATGTAAGTCCGGCATCGAGAAAAACTCCTAGATCCTTGACGCACGATTCACGTTTAATAATGCTGCCTTCGAGGTGGTAGTCGAAAATTATCGGTTTCTTCTTCCTTGTGAAAGAAACAGCGGGGCATTTGGTAGGATTCAGCACCATCCTGTTTGTGTTGCACCACGAAGCGAAACTATCAAGTTGGTGTTGAAGAAACCATGCGTCTTCGATGGACTTGACCTGATTGTAAATTTTCAAGTCATCAGCAAAAGATAACCTAGGGCCTTCCATACAAAGATTCACGTCGTTGAAGTACAACAAGAAGACAAGGGGCCCAAGATGACTTCCTTGGGGAATACCGGATGTGACAAGGAATTCACCAGATGTGCAGTCATCAATCCTAACGCTTAGATGTCGTTCTGTTAGGTACGATTGGAACCAACGTAAAACGCTGCCTCCAAAGCCCAGTCGCTCAAGTTTTGCTAATGCAATGCGATGGTTGATCTTATCGAAAGCTGAAGATAAGTCAGTATAAATTGTATCTGTTTGAAAGCCCTTACACATAACATCTGTCGCATATGTTGTGAACGTCAAAAGGTTTGTTGTCGTAGATCGCTTAGGCATGAACCCGTGCTGTGTATCGGCTATATATTGCTTGCAATGATTGAAGACTGGGTCTAGAACTACCAACTCAAAGAGCTTCGCTACAGCATTCAATGCAGATATTCCTCTGTAGTTGTCGGCGTTGTGCTTGTCGCCTTTTTTGAAAACTGGAAACATGTAGGCCGATTTCCAGAGCGAGGGAAATGTTCCAGTTGTTAGAGAGAGTTGGAACATGTGACGAAGAGGGGATATTATGCCAGTACAGCACTTTTTGAAAATAACTGCAGGGATACCATCCGGACCAATCGATGTTGAAGATTTCATTTTAAAAATAGCTGAGCGGATCATTGAATCGTCAATATTGATGGTGTTTGACGGATCACAAGATAGCGGCACATTACTTGCTGCTAGCGAAATTTGACCCTGTGTCAATATCTCGGAGCAAAACGCGCCCTCGAATTTTACTTTGAAAAGTTCGCAAATGTCCTCGGAATTCGATGCTGTGCATTCTCCGTATGTTAACGTTGACGGTAGTCCAGATTCTTTCCTTTGATCGTTGACATGTTTCCAGAAAGACTTAGGAGCTAATTTCAGCCTATCCTGCACATTTCTTAAATAATTGGCACGACTCTGGCGAGACATCCATTTGTATTCGCTGTTAATTCGCAGGTATCGGAATCGCAGTGAAACTCCCCCATGCTTAGAATACCGTCTGAATGCTGCTCTTTTTGAAGATTTGAGCCTTCGTAGTGCAGCGGACTGCCACGGTGGATTTCTGGTCTTTAGAAGAACCCGTTTAGGAACATGGCGATCGATAGCATAGCTCACGATATTGGAGAAGGTCTGAACTGCAACGTTGATATCGTCGGTATCAAGAGTAACATTCCAGTCGATGCTCAACAAAATGCCGAGGATGCTGTCGTAATCAGCTCTCTTGAAGTCGTAGCTGACGGGATCCGCAACATTGGGAGCATTCGTCGGATGTTCAACCTCGAGCGTGAGATGCAAAGCAGGATGCAGAGGAACCGTTTTAACTAAAACGGAAGGAGCAACGGATATCCTTGGGGCCTGTTCAAAGTTGCTGACAAAACATAGATCGAGAAGCTTGCCATTTTCGTTGGTGACGTCATTGATTTGCCGCAAAAGATTTGAATTATAGCTATCGAGCAATCTGAGATTTCCTGCGTGGAATCGAGATGCATTCGGGTCCGGGTACCAAAATCCATTGCCCGAGGAGCACCATTTCAGGTCTGGGAAATTAAGATCGCCTATCACTATAATCTCGTCCACAGCATCTGCTTGAGCCGATATTGCATATAGCGATTCAGCATGCTTTTTGATTAACGCAACATCACGCGTTTTGTCCGGTGGAAGATATAACACACAAAGTAATAACGAGTATCCAACTAGCTTGATTTGCACCCAGACTTGTTCGATACTGGCCCAGGATGTATCCTCAATTAGCTGTGCCTTATAACGCCGATGAACAGCAATGAGGACTCCTCCTCCAGATAACTTGGAACTGTTGCTAGGGTTACGATCGGTTCGGAAAACGTCATAACAGGTACCAAAAATTTGGCTCGATAGGGTCCGTTCGTCGAACCAAGTCTCGGAGAATATGATCACGTCATAGCATTCATCTGAGCATGCGAGCAGGTATTCATCAATACAGGTGTTCATTCCGCAAACATTCTGGTAGTAGACCTGTAGATCTGAGGTTGCAGGCTGGAAGCCCACTTCCAAATCCCCGAGTTCAGGTCCAGGACTCGTCCTGAAGTCGGAGGTGGAGCTGGAATTTTGAAGGGCATCAGGAACAGATCGATCGACATAGCACGCATACTTGCCTAGAGATGTAGGCCGGAAGACCCCTTCCAAACCTTCGTAAACAGGGCCGGGACGACTGCGACGGCAGGAAACAGAACTGGTGATGGAGGTGGCGATTGATGGCTCGACTGTTACGGGGCCAGAAGGGGCTTCCAAAGGGCTTCGGTGCGTGCGTCCCGGTTGACTTGACGATGCTGCCGGTTGACGTAGACCATATCCGGAAACAATGAGGGGCTGGTTGATAGAAGGTGCTTGTTGAGCTTCAGGACTCGCCCTGAAGTCGGAGGTGGAGCTGGAATTTTGAAGGGCATCAGGAATAGATCGATCGACATAACACGCATACTTGCCTAGAGATGTAGGCCGGAAGACCCCTTCCAAACCTTCGTAAGCAGGGCCGGGACGACTGCGACGGCAGGAAACAGAACTGGTGATGGAGGTGGCGATTGATGGCTCGACTGTTACGGGGCCAGAAGGGGCTTCCAAAGGGCTTCGGTGCGTGCGTCCCGGTTGACTTGCTGAAGAACTGGTTCCGACTAGACGTCCAAAATAGACTCCGTTGCATCTATTTCCGACGACAATTGGTTCCCTGGAGGAACAGTTGGCAGCAGGCTGATTATTCTCGGACCGTTTTTTGAGCGATTATCCTCGAACTCCCGAAAACTAATATTCTCGGGCCATGAGTCACTGGAGAGTGCCTTTTCTCTGAGTTGTTCGCTAACACCGACCTTAAAGGCCACAAACCGCAACGAATTGAGGTCTCTTCCTTTCGGTACGAGCTTCACCACCTTGGGCTGAGTGCCGGTCAGATACAGGCACTCGCTAACGAGCGAAGCAATCTGGCTCTCATGTGTTCTTGGATGAAATGCGGAAAGGTAGATCCAAAACAAATCATCGTCGTCACGCTGGTCAAGCTGCACAGTTTTGATAAATCCAACTGCTTTGGTGCCTAAGTTGCCTTTCACTTGAGGGATGTTTAACGAGTCACCCCCGTCATTCACTCTGCGACGCTTGAATGTACTGATGGGAGTGATTGCGCGGTTTTTGTTGGGCCACAAAGTCGGAGTAGCGAAAGGTGTCGGCGTGCTTAATTTTTCCTCAGTTTTTGCAGCTAAGGCATTCACAGCTGATTGTAGTTTTTTTATTTCAGCTTGCATCTTTAGGAATTCTGCAGACACAGCAGATGATCGTTCGTCAAATTTGGTCATCATCGAACGAAAATGCGCGTTGACAAAAAGACCAGCACATTCGTCGCACATCCAAAAAAGGTTTTTTCCGGTTGACGACAATTGCTCCTGGAGAGGTCCGTCGACGTTGACGCATACCGCATGGAATACCGCTCCACAGTATCCCTGACAAACCACTTGTTCCTTTATGGATACCTTTTTGGTGCAACGCAGACAAACCATAGCTGAATTAACTTTTTGACTTTTTTCCAATATGCAATCCAGAAAAAGCAGTTCACCATGAATCAATGTATACCGGCAATAACTTGATGACGCCTTCCCCTCCACAATTTAATATGCAATCCGGAAGAAGCAGTTCACCGTGAATCGCTGTATACCGACAACGCAATATTGCACACAACTGAACTTCGGAGTAAATCCGTGAGATGTCGCAGCGCTTGAAAAAATTTTGCGAGGGGAGGTGGTAGGGGCAATGTTTTTGTCACCTCTTCGCCAGAAAACACAACACTAATTCCACACTTATTCTGCCGTAATTAAATTTAACTCCACTCGCGACGTACACAATGACATCCAAACACGCACTTGACGTACAAGTCACAAATTAAAACGGGTAGTAAAATGAATAAAACGAATATAAAAATCACACTCGATATAGCATATAATTGCAAGCAGTCAGTGATGCCAATTTAGACTCCAATGAAGAAATAATTTGATGCTTGATACGCCTATGAACAATTATGGAACGCCACCACCTGGACTATCAAGACGATCATTGCGGTATACAAAATAATTAGGATCCCTTTTTGTTTTATCACCTGGTTTGAGAAAAGTTTCAGTTACAACGGCAATATGCACGTTATGAACTCGTAAAAAGTTAAACAGCTGGTCTTCATTATTTTTAAGAGATCGAGCATTCCAATTTAAAATATTCAGTGTCTTAATACCCATTGCTGAATTTCAGGGTCATGACAATATTGTTTGCAAATTTTATACCAGTTTGAATTGCATCAAACATGGAGTTTGTATTTAACATTCCATTCATCATATCGATTAATGATTTCTGTAAAAAATCCATTTTTGGAGCGGTAACGGCAGCGTAGGAAGCTCCATTACCTAGCTGTACATTGCTACCAGCAGGTAAGAATTGAGCATTGAAAGCTTGTGCTCTGTTTGTACTTACGGGTACATTTGAACTTCGCTGACCATTGTTAACAGCAGATAGCAGTGGAAAATTTGACGGTTGGGCATTGTTCGTACCTACCGGTACAAATGTAGGATTTGCTCCTCGATGACCGTTATTAACAGCCGAAGAATGAGTGCCTGGTCGGGAACGTTAAGCGGTCCCTACCTGATGCTTAGCACGTGAATGCAAGATCGCTTTGCGAGGTTTGTATTCCCAAAAATTGGATTTGTGGTTTCCACCACAATTCGCACATTTAAAATTTTTGGGATCCTTCACAGGACAGTTGTCCTTGGCGTGAGAGGAATCGCCACAATGCATGCATTTGGCATCCATGTGACAATTTTTTGTCCCGTGACCCCATCCCTGGAATTTACGGCACTGGGTGAGGTGTTGAGAATTTCCTCTAGTCTTCCTAAAGTGTTCCCACTTCACTCTGACATGGAGCATAAAGCTGGCTTTTTCCAATGCCTTAAGGTTATTCAGTTCATTTGATTTAAAATGAACTAAATAAAAATCGTTAGAAATCCCATTGCGAGAATCGCCAGGTTGGGATTTCTTTTTCATTTTTATTACTTGAACTGGTGTAACTCCAAGCAATTTAATAATTTCTTGTTTGATCTCATCCAGGGATTCACCACTGGCTAGACCTTTTAAGACCACCTTGAACAGACGTTCAGTTTTGGTGTCATGTGTGAAGAATATGATGCCTCTTTGAGCAAGATACTCCACGAGAAGTTTGAATCCGATCAAGGTTTCATCCAATACACGGCATTCACCCCGACGACCAATTTGAAAGGAAAATGTAGAATCTTTAATGAAATTCGTGAGTTCCTTACGGAGCCCATGAAAATCAGATGTTGTTACCACAATAGGTGGAACCTTTTCTTTCCCTGCATTAATTCGGGAATGCTTCGATGATTTTTGTCTGACTGATGGATCATTCTCATCATCGGTAAGAATATCAAAATGATTGCTCAAATCAATATTGTTAGAAGGGGAATCCAGAGATTGTCCCTCTCTTTTGCGTTTAGGCGCCATATTCTCCAAAATGATTAGAATTTATACGTTTTCTCCTAATCAACTTCCAAGCGTATTCTACAATAATCCGAAGGGTCAAAGAGGAATTTTCCAAATCGATATCCAAGTCGGATTACCTCGCGTAGGGTCCAGACAAGGATCGAAAAGGAATAAGGGTAAAAATTAAAAAAATGTGCAGGTAATGTTTAGCACTGAAAAGCGCTGTTTGATTTTGTTATAGCTTTAGGCAGCAAGAATACTTCCTTCAGCAAAAGAAAATAGAACCGCACGGCATAAGAGCTCGATGCGGACTGAAATAGCGGCATTTAATTATTATATGTACATTATTTAGTATTCCTTTACAACGTCGTATTATTTCCATCATATCATGACCTTCACATTTTCATACAACAAACCTAATTTAGGCGGTATCTGGCTTAAACACGAAACATACCTTCAATTTATGACATCTAGCATTCCTTATATGTCCAGTATATAACGCAGAAAATTACAGCTGTGGTAGGCTTTTGAAAATTACGGAATCTATGGTAGGCTTTTGCACTTATTGCTGAATGTATGTTTCATTTCCGGTTTGCAAATGGACTTTTTACCAATTCTGAGCTGATCTGATTCATGCAGCGCTGTGTGCCATTTGACTAGTGTTTCATTTTACATTTCAATCTTTGTCATTACTTCATCATAACTCACAATATCATTATATTTGGTAATATTGTTTTATTGATTTTACTTCATGGATGATTAAAACATTACTTATTGTTTTTTTTTTGCCCATTTATCTTTAACTCACTTCCACTTAAATCTTGCCATTCCTAACTCGGTAGCAATAACTATTAGGTCAGCAAAAATAAAAGCGGATTGCTATTATAAAATCAGCATCAAGTAGCAAATAGTGACCATGGCAACAGTAAATTAAAATGTATAAATGTTAGTTTTGTAAAATTTCAATAGATTTAATAAACTTTTTCAGGACACCTCAAATCAAGATTTTGGTGAAATGCTGCTATCACTGAACACGAACGAAAACGGGCTTAAGCGCGAACCACAGAACTCTACACTTTAACATTTTACAACATTTCTTGCATTCCAGGATCAACCGAATGAAGATCATATATTATAGATACGAATGCTTGTAGTATTTTTCATTCACATAAATATATACTCCATTATATAAATATTTCATGGGAATGGGAGGGACCATCAGGGCACCCGATTGAAGCACTCTGGATGGGGAGAGTGAGAATGCCAACTCCCCATTGCTAACAGTTAGTGAATAGAGGGCGGGCTCCTCTCCGCGCCCATTGGGGCATCCTCATGTTAGATAGCTTGCTCTTTTTGGAAGAAGATTCTTTATATCCATGTGGATACGTATAAGTGATGTTGCATATCGATCCACCCAACCCCTTTTTGGCCCTTCATACAACGGCATGATTAGGATAATCAGTGGTTATTAAAGCTTGATCAAGTCTAACAGAGAGGAGAGCCCATTGCTGTCGGACTAGTTTTCGTGCTACAATGGGTGGTAGTACATATCATACATCATACATAGACGAAGCAGAATTTGGAAGTCGCCCCTTACCTTCCATAACGTCTTCACACGTCAGGCTCGCTGCAGAAACCACGCCATCTATCTGCACATCTCGAGATGGGATGTAGACGTAGTACTCGGCATTATAGCCTTGCATTATTGTAATTTTATTTGCAATTTTATACGTAGGTACAATAACACGCATTTTGTTTCGGTTGACCAGATGAAATTCGGTCCCCGGTCCCCACATACCATGTCAAAATATCGAGTCAATGTCTTGTGGCGTGAGGCGAACGTTGACAAGATTTTTGGACATGCTAGCAGATTCCACACCTCCGCCACATCAGTGGGCGCCTGGCTTTAGGCAATAGGCAATAGTATGCCGGTGTGGCACTTGCTGCTGTTGCTCACAAACAACGCACCGGCTGTGGTAGAGCGATGACCTTCCCTTCTACGATGATGCTTATGGTGTTACGCTTTCTCCCTCGGGTGTTTGAAGAGGCTGTTGGCTGGACAGAGCATCCGTCGGACTCGGCCGAGAATGCCTGCTTCCCTCAAAGAACGCTCGGCTGGATTTCGACAAAAAATGACCGCGTGGTAAAAACGGGTTGAATTGAAAAAAACAAAACAATGCGGAGTGCGAAAAAAAGCTTTACTGCAGCTCTTCAGCTTTCGATGCGGAATGAAAAATAGGTAGCTAAACACTATTAATGACAATATTATTTTAATCACATCGATGAACAATACGTTCAGGATCGTGAAATAGTTCATGTTATAAACTGAAAATATGACATTCCGAATATTCCTGGAACTTCTGATGAAAATATGTATCCATATTGACCACATTTGAGTTCGTAATTCTGGTGCAGTGTAACACATCGGTCAATAAGTCCCGGGCCTAAGTAGAAAAACAAAAATTGCCAAAATTCATTTTTATTCATCAATATAATCTCTAGAAAATAAGAATAATGATTAGTAATTTCCATTTAATTCCAACTACCTTTATTGCTTATCTTGACAGATACGCGTATTTCGTCTACAATGTGCAGACTTCTTCAGTGTCGTGTACTAATACTCGACTACTAGTACACGACACTGAAGAAGTCTGCACATTGTAGACGAAATACGCGTATCTGTCAAGATAAGCAATGAAGGTAGTTGGAATTAAATGGAAATTACTAATCATTCTTCTTATTTTCTAGTTACAGGTATTCCACTAAACAGCTCACACTCTCCATAATTCAATATAATCTCCTTTTAGAGTGATACAATCATTCCAACATTTTTCTAGCTTTTCGATACCACCGGTGTAGAACGATTTATCGAGACCTTCAAAATATGCTTCAGTTTCAGCAATCACTTTCTCATCTGAGCCCAATTTCTTTCCACGGACAATCTTTTTGAGTTCTGCAAAGAGCCAGTAGCCGCTCGAGGCCAGACCTGGAGAATACGGTGGGTGCGGTAGCAATTCGAAACCCAATTCGACCATTTTTGTGGCAGTTTTTATTGACTTGTGACACTTAAACCACTGTAACTCGATAAATAATAAACCAAAAGTCATGAAATTTTGACAGTAATCTTTTGAAGGTTGGTACTTTCGAAAAATCTTATGGACATTTTATTAGTGGCGCCATCTGGTTGTTAGGTCTGGGACTTATTGACCGATGTGTTAAGAAGGGTTCTGTCTCACCATCGGTGGATTAATTCGAGTTTTTAAATTTTAATATGCTTTATTGTTGGAGTTAAAAAAAACGCGTGAATCTACAAGTTTCTCCGTTTCATCACAGCTAAACACATATGAGGAAAGATTTTTTGGGAAATGTGTAATAATTGAAATCGTTGTAAACGACTGAGACTAGATCTTGATTCACAGCGAGTGTGTTAGTCAATGCGTAGTGTTATAGAACCTTTATTTGGAAATGTATGACATAACAATAAAATTCTAACATATCTTTATCAGAGAGAATAAAAAAAATCTCTTATAATATAGCAATCGATACTGCCGTGAACCGGGTTTTTTTCATTTTAATATTCTAGATTGCTGAAATTTCATTTCACCCCCCCCAATCCCCCCCCCCCACATAATTCCACCCACCACCCCCCCCCCACACCCCCCCCCCCCCCCTCCCCCCCCCCCCCCCCCCCCCCCCCCCCCTTTCTTTTTTTCAAAAATCCACTCCCCTTTTTTAACCGATTTCATTTTTGTTCGCGGCAAATGAAAGCTACAACATTCCCATACAACGCCATTATTTTTTTTTATTCGGCCATTTCATTACGATTATATCAACGAAACAGAACTTTACGCCATATTACAAAAGTTACCAAACAGTTCAGTCTCTGATTACATACTGAGCTATTTATGTTCCGATTTTAGTTGTCGCCAAATTAAAGCAGAATAATTTTAGAAAAACTTGTGAAAATTTCATTATGATTGGATAACCCTTCATGTTAATATGACCAAAACAATACCTGAGAGCACATAATTGTAAAATGAAAATATACTTGTTGCAGTTCAAAACCGGACACGACCACTCGCATCAATTGTTGTCGCTTGCATTCTATTGTGTCGCATCTGGTGCATTGTATGGCACATCATATGTGCCATATAGCGGACTAGATGCCACACAATGCGACTATACATATAAAGTTAGAGCCGGATCTATTGGCGTAAGTGGCAAGTGTCTGGTTTTGAACTGCAACGAGTATATTCAAAAATTACACAAAGTGCCCATTTACTAGACAGACAGCATCGCAGGGTTTTGGTAGTAGCCATCGTACGCTTGCCGTAGTTCCGTGTAAAGACGCTGATGTTGATGATGGAATCCATCGAAAGCTGACATTGATTTCCAACGGAAGAAAGTTTTGATCTTAGGTTTAGCGTACGACAACTCTTGCCTATTGTCTGGTGTCAGCAAATAAGAACGGAGAGCTCAAAAGCCACGGCCAGGCTCGCGGCCTGATTGCGGAAGGCAGATTCGCGATGTAATGGTTTTATGATCGGAGAAACAGCATACGTGAGCATCGGCAGTTCGGAGCATGGTCCGTAAACCCTGCGTGTGAGAAGAATGTGTACCCAGGGGTATTCGGGCAGAGCTGTTCCCAAACATCGAGGTGCTGTAGTTGCTGTACGGTGGCAAAGAGAGCGGGGCTGTGGTTGTGTCGCGTCGCATCGCACTGCCGTATAACACAGTTGAAGTCGCCAGCTAACAGAGTGTGCGCTGTGTTGTGACGGAGGTAATAGGCAAGAGTGTTGGTTCTCTCTCCGCTCGTAGGGCTGAACCAGATGGAGCGTACACAATGCAAACTGTTGTGTTTTTCACTCGTAGTGCTATCAACCGTCCGTCTAGGCTTCTCTCGACGTTCGAGTACTGCAGGTGTTCTCTTAGTGCTATTGCCGTACCCCTTCGGGTGTGGTCCACATTGCATTCGACGCTGTAGCCAGGCAAATCGAGTTTGTCATTCTCTACTTCCTGCAAGATAGCAATGTCGATGTTCGTAGTCCGTAGAAAAGTCCGAAGTGCGTTGAGCTTGGTCGGGTTGGTGATGTTGTTGATGTTTATTGATGCGATGCTGTAGCTGGTGAGAGCCATTATATTTCGCTATCCATCTCCTCGTACGTATCGTCACCTTGGTTTGATCGCTGCTTCTTAGGTGGATTACACCCCTTCTTTCTTCTGCCGCTCCCCGAAGTTGACGAGTAATCGGTATCGTTTCCATCGCTATTTCGTGTGTCCTTGCGTGTGATCATTCGGCTAATTGAGCTTACCAGAACCGGCGGTGCCATGAGAGAGGCAGCTTGTTCGGGATGGCTTATTTTCATCTGCTTCGGTTCGCCAGAGTTTTGAACGGGCAGCTTTGGGGCTGTTAGTGGAGGAAAGGTTGTGGTTGGTTGTTGGGTCAGTGACTTTTCACCTGCAGTGACTTTTGGCGCCGACAGTTTCACGAACGGCGTTTTCTGCTTCGGTGCAGAGGCCTTCGGAGCGGCAGTTTTCGGTCCCATTTGGCTTGCCACATTGGCATACGTTTTCTGCACAATTAGTTTTTTGTTTTGCACACAAGAGATGTCATTGTGTACAAATTCACCGCAGTGGCGGCATGTCTGCAGCTGGCCGAGATACGTTACGTTCGTTGTCTGACCGTCGATGGTAATGTAGCTTTCGATGTTTCGCTTTACCATCATGCGCGAGATACGAGCACCAGTCGGGCGCCCCGCAAAACGATATTTGCTGTCCCATAGTTGCTCGGTGACCGAGAGAACTTCACCGTAGGCGCTGAGGAATTCGGCAATTTGCTCGTTCGAAATATCTTCCGACAGGTCCGTCAACTTGACCTCTACCGCCCCGTCCTCCAATGTGATACGAAGCTTGTAGATTTTGTCGTCAACTTTTGTCTCGTGCTTGTTGTCGTGCTCTGCAACGATTCGTTGTGCTAGTTCTAGGTTAACGACCTTCAAATCCTAGCACTCTGCTTGGCTGGAGACGAAGAACCTGTTCGTAAGACAAGCCCGAATCCGTGGCAACAAAGTCATGAAGCTCATCATACGACGGCTTCAATACGGAACGTGTTTTCGCGTCGAACACTCATCGCGGTACTCGCAGCGAAATGAACACGCAAAAAAAAGGATAACTTCTAAAAAAAAACTTGCGATTCCGAAAAAAAACCGAAAAAATAGCTTGCTTGTGGCTTCTACGGAGATGACACGTCTGCTCCGCTTGTAAGTTGAGCGCTAACTCATTCTATTCGTGTCGCTTCCCCAGTGTTCAAATATAGTCAAGTTGAAATCGTCGCATAAGTCATAGAAAATACCCGCTCTGTTGTCATCATATTGTTCGCCCCGTAGGAGTTCAGATCGCCCAGAATCAGAACTGGAGATGGAAAGTAATGTAACTCAACTCCGAAGTTGATGACAGTTTATTGATGTCTTCGGAGGGACATAGACAGAAGCTATACAAAGATCTTTATTATTGGGAGTGAGATTTAGTAGAAGGGGTAGCACTTTTTGATCCCCAAAAGTACGCCACCATATGAATCATCTCGGTCCAGGCGAATAATGTTAAAATCGTGGAAGTTTAATTCATCTTCAGAAGAAAGCCATGTTTCACAGAGAGCAAATATATCACAATCAGAGTTGTGAATCAAATACTTGAACGAGTCTAATTTAGGTATTAGACTACGACAGTTCCATTGTAATGCGGTGATCATATCTTGATCCTCACCCGACGAATTATTCATCGAAAGATATGAATTCACCAATGATACAGTCAATTGCTTGAAGTAGTTTCCAACTATAGGAATAAGCAGGTCAATAAGTCCTCCGAGCGGTGAAGCATCCGAAAGACCAAGAGCATTTAAAATGTTATCCACAATCTTCCTAAAATTAATCTTACCTCGCTTGACCGGGATATTCTTAGAATTGCGAGAGGGCGTAGCTTTTGGTTTTGGAAACCTCTTGCGGTTACTATTATTAGGTAGCGGCAGGGTGGTATAGCTACAGCTAGGAATGGATGCATCAGCTATTACCGGTTTATTCGGTTTTTTAAATTGACCCCCGCTACCTCCATTTTTTTTTGCAAGCTCTTGAGAGTAGGTTGTATTTGTATCCGGCGCACACCCGGAGAACTAGTGGGCTTTCTTTTACCGGGGGCGTGTACCTCCGGAAATCCATTCTCATCGGCTACGTCAGAGTCCAGTTCGTCAGAAGATAAAATCAAAAAAGGATTTTCATTTTGAGCGGCTGATACAGACGATGCAGACGCTCCGTTTTGCGACTTTGCCATTGCTGCATACGTCTGTTTGGAGCGTTCTGTTATGGAACGCGTTACATTACCAGCGCGTTTCTTGTACACGGGGCAGTTCTGCAAATCGTAGAGAGGCTCTTTGCCTCTAGTAAGCACTCTTTGTTGCTTCCTGTTGGCAATCATTCTCATGATGCCTTTGGCCGCATTTGCCACAACGGGTCTTGTTGTCTACAATTAAATACCTTTGGTACAAAAAGGCGCACCGAAAAAAGGCATTATCAATTTCAACAAATTTTGGGAGAATTAATCCGGCGAAGGTCACTTGTAGCGAGTCCGACGGTGAATACGTCTTTTTACCATCTACCTTTGATCCTGCGTGCCATTTTTTTTGCATTCCAGAATTTCAATGGTAGACGAAGCAGAATTTGGAAGTGGGCTGCAAAATGGTGAGTAGACACCTGGGATGGAGCGTGCGTCCCCGCAACATAGCTATGGTCCTCACAATTTCCTACCTCATGCTTCCACGGGTCAAGAGATGACAAAGACCGCCAGCTAAGGGTTGCGTACTTAGCTGGTAGTGCAGCCTGGGCACTGTTGTCCTTCTGACTTCAGCTAGATTGAGGAGGTGCGTGCCGAGCGGCTGTCCACCAAGGAGGTGCGGCTCAAACAGCGTCTGTCCTGGCATCCAGCGGTTGAGTAAGAAACGCTGTATCGCGTCAACTATACATTAGGTGACAACCGCACCAAGGCGATGTAGGCAGCGTGACCTCGGTAAAGTAGCAAGCTGAAATCTTACCCTACCACGAAAAATGGAAGTATTCTTTATACGGTGTATAATTTCAGATCATCCATGGAATTCCCAGTATTGTATAATAATTTTGAATTAATTTCTTCCCCCGTGGCTATGATAATGCAAGTCCTTCTACAATTGCAGCAGGATCAGCAGACATGCAGACATTACAAATATAGTTGTTATTATCATTTTATATATTTTTATATATTATCCCTTCACAATATTATTCAATGCTATTTTCAGCTTCGCATTTGCATCGTTGTAAGTTTTGGCCCACCTAACTCACGTTATGTATTTGAAAAGATAGGATGGTTTTTTACATTTTTTTTAGAGAGAGGATTATATACGACAAATTCTACAAAAAAAAAAAAATATTCGTCGTCCAAAATAGTTAATTCAAAAACTAACATTGTTTATGATCCTGCCTTTTCTATTTTACACACATAAAGAATCACTTATGGGCCCAGTAGGAAAAAAGAGTTATCGAAGAATTTCCTGTCATTCATTTTTAATTTTTTGTTTGTTTTGGATTTATTGAGTTTCCGTTTTTGGGCAGTAATCATACTCATATGAAATTTATTTGCCTAAATTTTCTTTGCTATTTCGCTAGGATCCCAGGTGATCAACTTTATTTCATTATATCACGTTGGAATTTTCGCTATTTTAGCGTTTCAATCATCTAACATCACAGCGGAAGAGGCGAATAGCGGCATTTTTTTTTTTGACTCTTTATTTGTTCCAAATTTATTTATATTTACATTTCATGTTAATCTAGGTGCTCCAGCTACTATCGTAACGTATCAACCTTAATTGTTAAAATATGTACCTAATTTTGTTTACATTGTTCATGCCTTAGCAGTTCAGTATTTTAAACAGGTTTTTATTCTTGCGTGTCAGTATAACAATAATAATCTAAAATAATAACTAAAAACAAACTAAAATTAATCTTGACTAAGCATAAAGGGGATTAATCATTGCAATAGAAGATTGCAACGATTTTTGTCTGAAATTATTAATTATTTTGTTGGACATTCGTTCTAAAGTCTCAACATTCGAAATTCTATGTACTTCGTTAGTACTGTACCAAGAAGGCAGCTTCAAAATCATCTTCAGAACTTTGTTCTGAATCCTTTGAAGTATTTTTTTTCAACAGCTAGACCATATTGGAACAGCATAAAGCATGGCCGGTCTAAACATTTGTTTAAATATTAGTAGTTTGTTCTTCAGACAAAGTTTGGATTTTCTGTTTATAAGAGGATTTAAACATTTTATATATTTATTACATTTGGCTTGAATGCCTTCAATGTGATTTTTAAAATTTAATTTTTGATCAAGTAATAGACCAAGGTATTTCACTTCGCTTGACCAGGAAATTGGAACACCGCTCATAGTAACGATGTGACTTCTACTAGGTTTCAAAAAAGAAGCTCTAGGTTTATGTGGGAATATTATTAGTTGAGTTTTGGAAGCGTTGGGAGAAATCTTCCATTTCTGTAAATAAGAAGAGAAAATGTCCAAACTTTTCTGCAGTCTCCTGCAAATGACACGAAGACTTCTTCCTTTAGCGGAAATGCCTGTGTCATCGGCAAACAAGGATTTCTGACAACCCTGAGGCAAATCAGGGAGGTCGGAAGTAAAAATGTCATATAGTATCGGCCCAAGAATGCTACCCTGAGGAACTCCAGCTCTAACAGGTAGTTGATCAGATTTGGAATTCTGATACTTTACCTGCAGAGTTCTGTCAGTTAAATAATTTTGAATTAATTTCATAATATAGAGCGGAAAATTAAAGTTTTTCAATTTAGCAATCAAACCGTCATGCCAAACACTGTCGAATGCTTTTTCTATGTCTAGAAGAGCAACTCCAGTTGAGCAGCCTTCAGATTTGTTTGAACGAATTAAAGTAGTAATTTTCAAAAGTTGATGAGTAGTTGAATGGCCATGGCGAAATCCAAATTGCTCATCTGCAAAAATTGAGTTTGTATTGATGTGAAGCATCATTCTATTCAAAATTAGCTTTTCAAAAAGTTTACTGATTGAAGGAAGTAAACTTATTGGTCTGTAGCTAGAAGCTTCAACCGGATTTTTGTACGACTTTTGCATTTTTCCATTTTTCAGGAAAGTATGCCAAATGAAAACATTTATTAAATAATTTTACCATGAAAGACAAGGTACTCACTGGGAGTTTTTTGATGAGTATATAGAAAATTCCATCATCACCTGGAGCCTTAATATTTTTTAACTTTTTAGTTATAGTTATTACTTCATCCAAATCAGTACCCCAGGATTCATCAAAAATATTTTACCATGAGGAAATATTCAGATAATCAAGAGCAACCTGATTCTCAATACGATTAGTAAGACCCAAACTGAAATTATGGGAACTCTCAAACTGCTCAGCAATTATTTGAGCTTTTTCCACATTTGTTAGCAATATTTTATCACCTTCTTTGAGCGCTGGAATAGGCTTTTGAGGTTTCTTCAAAATTTTGGAGAGTTTCCAAAAAGGTTTGGAACTCGGATCTAATTTTGACATATTATTTTCAAATTGTTTGTTCCTCAGGGCAAAGAAGCGTTTTTTAATTTGTTTTTGCAAATCTCGCCAGATAATTTTCATGGCGGGATCGCGTGTTCTTTGATATTGTCTTCTACGGATATTTTTCAGACGGATCAAAAGCTGAAGATCGTCATCTATTATAATTGTATTGAACTTTACCTCGCATTTTGGAACTGAGACAGCTCTTGCTTCAACTATAGAAGTAGTCAGAGATTCAAGAGCATTATCGATATCATTTTTAGTTAACAAAGGAATATTAGGATCAAAGTTATATTCCATGAATGTTTGATATTGGTTCCAATCAGCTCTATGATAATTGAAAGTAGAACTGTTGGGATTAGAAAATATTTCTTGAGATATTTCAAAAGTTACTGGAAGGTGATCCGAACCGAAGTCAGCATGGGTAACCAATTGGCTGCAAAGTTGACATGAATCAGTTAAGACCAAATCAATAGTTGAGGGATTTCTGGCAGAAGAAAAGCAAGTTGGGCTGTTTGGATATTGGATAGTGTAATAACCCGCAGAACAATTATCAAATAGTATATTACCATTGGAATTACTTTGAGCATTATTCCACGAACGGTGTTTTGCATTAAAATCACCAATAATGAAGAATTTTGACCTATAACGGGTAAGCTTCTGTAGTTCTCCCTTGAGAAGATTCTTTTGCTGATCCACGCATTGGAATGGTAAATATGCAGCTAATAGTGTAAGTTGACCAAATTTTGTTTCAACAGAAACCCCCAAAGTTTCAAAAACTTTGGTATCAAATGAAGAAATAATTTGATGCTTGATACGCCTATGAACAATTATGGAACGCCACCACCTGGACTATCAAGACGATCATTGCGGTATACAAAATAATTAGGATCCCTTTTTGTTTTATCACCTGGTTTGAGAAAAGTTTCAGTTACAACGGCAATATGCACGTTATGAACTCGTAAAAAGTTAAACAGCTGGTCTTCATTATTTTTAAGAGATCGAGCATTCCAATTTAAAATATTCAGTGTCTTAATACCCATTGCTGAATTTCAGGGTCATGACAATATTGTTTGCAAATTTTATACCAGTTTGAATTGCATCAAACATGGAGTTTGTATTTAACATTCCATTCATCATATCGATTAATGATTTCTGTAAAAAATCCATTTTTGGAGCGGTAACGGCAGCGTAGGAAGCTCCATTACCTAGCTGTACATTGCTACCAGCAGGTAAGAATTGAGCATTGAAAGCTTGTGCTCTGTTTGTACTTACGGGTACATTTGAACTTCGCTGACCATTGTTAACAGCAGATAGCAGTGGAAAATTTGACGGTTGGGCATTGTTCGTACCTACCGGTACAAATGTAGGATTTGCTCCTCGATGACCGTTATTAACAGCCGAAGAATGAGTGCCTGGTCGGGAACGTTAAGCGGTCCCTACCTGATGCTTAGCACGTGAATGCAAAATCGCTTTGCGAGGTTTGTATTCCCAAAAATTGGATTTGTGGTTTCCACCACAATTCGCACATTTAAAATTTTTGGGATCCTTCACAGGACAGTTGTCCTTGGCGTGAGAGGAATCGCCACAATGCATGCATTTGGCATCCATGTGACAATTTTTTGTCCCGTGACCCCATCCCTGGAATTTACGGCACTGGGTGAGGTGTTGAGAATTTCCTCTAGTCTTCCTAAAGTGTGCCCACTTCACTCTGACATGGAGCATAAGGCTGGCTTTTTCCAATGCCTTAAGGTTATTCAGTTCATTTGATTTAAAATGAACTAAATAAAAATCGTTAGAAATCCCATTGCGAGAATCGCCAGGTTGGGATTTCTTTTTCATTTTTATTACTTGAACTGGTGTAACTCCAAGCAATTTAATAATTTCTTGTTTGATCTCATCCAGGGATTCACCACTGGCTAGACCTTTTAAGACCACCTTGAACAGACGTTCAGTTTTGGTGTCATGTGTGAAGAATTTGATGCCTCTTTGAGCAAGATACTCCACGAGAAGTTTGAATCCGATCAAGGTTTCATCCAATACACGGCATTCACCCCGACGACCAATTTGAAAGGAAAATGTAGAATCTTTAATGAAATTCGTGAGTTCCTTACGGAGCCCATGAAAATCAGATGTTGTTACCACAATAGGTGGAACCTTTTCTTTCCCTGCATTAATTCGGGAATGCTTCGATGATTTTTGTCTCACTGATGGATCATTCTCATCATCGGTAAGAATATCAAAATGATTGCTCAAATCAATATTGTTAGAAGGGGAATCCAGAGATTGTCCCTCTCTTTTGCGTTTAGGCGCCATATTCTCCAAAATGATTAGAATTTATACGTTTTCTCCTAATCAACTTCCAAGCGTATTCTACAAGAATCCGAAGGGTCAAAGAGGAATTTTCCAAATCGATATCCAAGTCGGATTACCTCGCGTAGGGTCCAGACAAGGATCGAAAAGGAATAAGGGTAAAAATTAAAAAAATGTGCAGGTAATGTTTAGCACTGAAAAGCGCAGTTTGATTTCGTTATAGCTTTAGGCAGCAAGAATACTTCCTTCAGCAAAAGAAAATAGAACCGCACGGCATAAGAGCTCGATGCGGACTGAAATAGCGGCATTTAATTATTATATGTACATTATTTAGTATTCCTTTACAACGTCGTATTATTTCCATCATATCATGACCTTCACATTTTCATACAACAAACCTAACTTAGGCGGTATCTGGCTTAAACACGAAACATACCTTCAATTTATGACATCTAGCATTCCTTATATGTCCAGTATATAACGCAGAAAATTACAGCTGTGGTAGGCTTTTGAAAATTACGGAATCTATGGTAGGCTTTTGCACTTATTGCTGAATGTATGTTTCATTTCCGGTTTGCAAATGGACTTTTTACCAATTCTGAGCTGATCTGATTCATGCAGCGCTGTGTGCCATTTGACTAGTGTTTCATTTTACATTTCAATCTTTGTCATTACTTCATCATAACTCACAATATCATTATATTTGGTAATATTGTTTTATTGATTTTACTTCATGGATGATTAAAACCTTACTTATTGTTTTTTTTTGCCCATTTATCTTTAACTCACTTCCACTTAAATCTTGCCATTCCTAACTCGGTAGCAATAACTATTAGGTCAGCAAAAATAAAAGCGGATTGCTATTATAAAATCAGCATCAAGTAGCAAATAGTGACCATGGCAACAGTAAATTAAAATGTATAAATGTTAGTTTTGTAAAATTTCAATAGATTTAATAAACTTTTTCAGGACACCTCAAATCAAGATTTTGGTGAAATGCTGCTATCGCTGAACACGAACGAAAACGGGCTTAAGCGCGAACCACAGAACTCTACACTTTAACATTTTACAACATTTCTTGCATTCCAGGATCAACCGAATGAAGATCATAGATACGAATGCTTGTAGTATTTTTCATTCACATAAATATATACTCCATTATATAAATATTTCATGGGAATGGGAGGGACCATCAGGGCACCCGATCGAAGCACTCTGGATGGGGAGAGTGAGAATGCCAACTCCCCATTGCTAACAGTTAGTGAATAGAGGGCGGGCTCCTCTCCGCGCCCATTGGGGCATCCTCATGTTAGATAGCTTGCTCTTTTTGGAAGAAGATTCTTTATATCCATGTGGATACGTATAAGTGATGTTGCATATCGATCCACCCAACCCCTTTTTGGCCCTTCATACAACGGCATGATTAGGATAATCAGTGGTTATTAAAGCTTGATCAAGTCTAACAGAGAGGAGAGCCCATTGCTGTCGGACTAGTTTTCGTGCTACAATGGGTGGTAGTACATATCATACATCATACATAGACGAAGCAGAATATGGAAGTCGCCCCTTACCTTCCATAACGTCTTCACACGTCAGGCTCGCTGCAGAAACCACACCATCTATCCGCACATCTCGAGATGGGATGTAGACGTAGTACTCGGCATTATAGCCTTGCATTATTGTAATTTCATTTGCAATTTTATACGTAGGTACAATAACACGCATTTTGTTTCGGTTGACCAGATGAAATTCGGTCCCCGGTGACATACCATGTCAAAATATCGAGTCAATGTCTTGTGGCGTGAGGCGAACGTTGACAAGATTTTTGGACATGCTAGCAGATTCCACACCTCCGCCACATCAGTGGGCGCCTGGCTTTAGGCAATAGGCAATAGTATGAAATTTTGACAGTAATCTTTTGAAGGTTGGTACTTTCGAAAAATCTTATGGACATTTTATTAGTGGCGCCATCTGGTTGTTAGGTCTGGGACTTATTGACCGATGTGTTAAGAAGGGTTCTGTCTCACCATCGGTGGATTAATTCGAGTTTTTAAATTTTAATATGCTTTATTGTTGGAGTTAAAAAAAACGCGTGAATCTACAAGTTTCTCCGTTACATCACAGCTAAACACATATGAGGAAAGATTTTTTGGGAAATGTGTGAATCGTTGTGAACGACTGAGACTAGATCTTGATTCACAGCGAGTGTGTCAGTCAATGCGTAGTGTTATAGAACCTTTATTTGGAAATGTATGACATAACAATAAAATTCTAACATATCATTATCAGAAAGAATAAAAAAAATCTCTTATAATATAGCAATCGATACTGCCGTGAACCGGGTTTTTTTCATTTTAATATTCTAGATTGCTGAAATTTCAATAAAAATTTGTGAATTTACAGATGATTCTATTACAATACAGCTAAACGCAAATGAGAACATTTTTTTAAAGATTATCCGATTTTCGATGGACACTAGATCGTAATTTACAGCAACTAGTGATTTGCAAATAATATTTAGAAATGTATGACATTAATTCTAACAGACCACTATTAATATCTAGCAATATTGTTACCTATACTCCCGTGAAACACATATTCGTTACAAGCTGCTTCGAATTCCTATGCAAGTGTCACAAATATGCGATTCAAAGCAGCCTGTTCCGCCTTCAGTTCGACACGGATTCCCCAAGCCAAACAAATGTTTTCTTTTTTTTTTGTTTCATAGAACATATTGAACATGGATGAAAGTCAAATGTGCTTTAGAGTGCATTAAAAAACTAGCTATGAAATATTTCGGTAGTCAACTGATAAAATGATGTGTTTTCCATTTTGTTTACTTGGATATACAGGATGTGCGTTTGGAACTTGAGCTGAAAGAAGAAAAGTATAGTACGCTACAACGTGAACTAGAAGAAATGACTTTTGGTGGTGGCACCGAAGAGGAAATAGCTCAGCTGAAACGTCAGAAGATGGAACTTGATCGCCGCTGTAAAGAACAAGAAGAAGAACTGGATGAAATGGCAGGACAAATGCAGGTAATTTTAAAATGTTTTTAATATTTTATGTTTGTTTGTCTGTGTAGCTTTTGCAAAATAGCTTCACTAAAAGTGTTAACAAAGCAGTAAATGGCTAGGATTTTTTATGCCAAATTCCTATTTCTAATTAAGAAAAAAAAACGAAGGATTTTAGTCAATTATCTTGTAAATGACACTAAAAACACACGAATAGTATAAGAAAATGTATTAAGTCCTATTTTGGAATAATGTACTTTTTATAAGTCGCCCTTTTAATAAGTCGCGATTTTTATAAGTCGAGACGTCGACTAAAACCAAAACAAATTATCGGCCTCCGTTTGAAAACAGTGCCGTAAGCCTTGCTCCGGAATATGTGAATCATCTATTCTGCTACCTCTAAAGGGTTATCAAGAACAGGGAAAAAACCAGATGACTGTCCGTTAATAGATCATTATGTAATGGATATCAAATGTTGGTAACCGTTGTCACAGATACTCAAAAAAAAATGTAATGCCCCATGTGGATCGAAGATTCAAATCTGGGCTGCAAAAACAACAGCTAAACACGGCGTGAAGAAAGTCACAGCATGCTGACGTCACGGAACATGGGTGATTGGCTGAAGGCTCGAAGGACTCGCAGTGGGCGTCCATCGAGGAGTTTTAATCAGGCGAACGTGTAGATCAGACGTGCTATAAAATATTGCCACTGGCTAAGTTAGTTTGCCGGGAAGAGAGTGAGCCTTCTGATTGGCGAGGTGAGACCCGTCATTGCACGCTACGATTTGGGCATCTGTAAGGTTACCAACCCCGCTATTGTTCCTCTGGCTTCGGGCCATAACCATCAAGGAGGAATACCCTTCTCGGTTCGACAAAGGGCGGCCTTGCCGTCGTCGACCGACTTCGTTTGAAGGAAGCGCCTGTAATTCCAGCCTATCGACAACCGCCTGTCCGTCGTCACCGCCAGATCGCCATCCTTCACCACGACAAGTCAGCCATCGCTGGATTCACATCGACGCCGCGAGCGCTCGCCGGAGTCCAGTAAATGCATCAAGGTACGTGTCGGTACTCCAGTATACACAACAGACAAATAAAACGATTGAAACTGGAAAATCCGTTGAGTGTTAATTAATTTGAATCTTTGAGTGCCTCAATAGTTCCGCGAAGCATCTCCGGTTGCCCAGTAGTGCACCAACCCTGTGACTAGCTCCGAGTCTCGCGCTGCTGTGTATTGTCGGGTAAATCATAAGTAACAATTGGCTCACAGCAAAAATCGTGGAGGATCATCAAGAATAAAAAAAAAAATTATTTTTTTAACTCAAGCGGGAGGAGCGTACACGTTCAATTTCATACTGATCGTGTAGGTTCCGTACATTGTTCCTCCATCGGCGTAGAACCGTAGACTGATTTAGAAAAGGTGGAAGGTAGTGGCCAGTTGAATCGGTTTCGAAAGTGCTAAAAAAATAAAAATAATTAAAGTTAAAAGCACAGTTAGAGTTGTTCAAGTTGAAGGAAATCGCAGTGAGATAAAAAAGTAGATCGAACTCACCCTAGGTCAACAATCAATATGAAACTAGCGATTTGAAATTGGTTCACTGTTGTAGAACTCCTAGGTCCGAAGTACACCTTGAACCGCGCACGTTGCAAAAATTCTTGCGCTTTTCGGTACCTTTCGGTACAAGTATCGTTGTTTTTGTTTTGATTAGCTGTGTTATTTTGACAGAATATTTAAGGGTGTGTTAGTGTGAGTTACGCTATTAGGGGCGAATCAATAAGTTTGCGACCGGTGTGCTAGTACTTCCTGCGCCAAAAAATAAATTCATTTTCCTCATAACTATCCCAACAATCAATGTGTAAGTAGCGATTTGAAATTGGTTCACTATTGTAGAACCCCTAGTTCCGACGTACACCTTGCCATGCACTCTTGCGCTTTTCAGTATCTTTTGGTACAAGTATCTTTGTTTTTGTTTTGATTCACCTTGGGGCTGGTTCATAAACCACGTAGACTCATTTTTGAAAATCTCAGACCCCCCCCCCCCCCCCCCGTAGACTTTTCTCCATGCAATTTTTTGAAATTTTGTATGGAGCGTAGACTTTGATCAAACCCCCCCCCTCCCCCCCAAAAAAGTCTACGTGCTTTATGCATAGGCCCTTGTTATTTTGACAGAATATTTGAGAGTGTATTGGTGTGTGTTACGGTCTTAGGGGCTCATGCTTTTAGTTCGCCGAAGATTTTAATGTCTTTATTATGTCCATACGATTTTATTTCAATTTTCACTGCTTCGCGTAGCAATATAATATGCTTATTAATTTTTGGCAACTTCTTTGTAGCTTTGAGTAGGATATATACACCTCTACATAGGATTAAATAATCACCCTGGATTAGCGCTTATGCAGTGTAATTATTTAACCGTGGTGGGGGGATAGTGTAACCGTTGTTACAGATACTCACATTTTTTTAATGCCCTATTTGGATCGAAGATTCAAATCGGTTACCAAACTCTTGCGGGTAGAACACCACTGGGCTGCAACAACAACAACTAAACATTGCGTGAAGAAAGTCACAGCATGCTGACGTCACGGAACATGGGTGATTGGCTGAAGGCTCGAAGGACTCGCAGTGGGCGTCCATTGAGGAGTTTTAATCAGCCAAACGTGTAGATCAGACGTGCTACAAAATATTGCCACTGGCTAAGTTAGTTTGTCGGGAAAAGAGTGAGCCTTCTGATTGGCGAGGTGAGACCCGTCATTGCACGCTTCGATTTAGGCATCTGTAAGGTGCCCATTTCCAATAGTTAAGGACCGCTATTGTTCCTCTGGCTTCGGGCCATAATCATCAAGGAGAACAACGCTCTTGGGCAGTGAGCCCTAATCGTCAAGGAGGAGTACCCTTCTCGGTTCGACAAAGGGTGGCCTTGCCGTCGTCGACCGACTTCGTTTGAAGGAAGTGCCTGTAATCTTGGACCCCGAAATTCCAGCCTATCGACAACCGCCATTCTGCTGTCCGTCGTCATCACCAGATCGCCATCTTTCATCGATTCGCATCGACGCCGCGAGCGCTCGCCGGAGTCCAGTAAGATCAACCGCACCCATACGGTAATATCGGTAAATTGTTACCCTGTTTGACAACTCAGCACCGCACCGGTGGTTGGTAACCGGGTTGGAAAATGACAATTTGCTCGCTCGCTGAGCAGCTGGTTCGTAAATTTGACAACCCGACCCAACCGAGCCGAGCGTTGCTATTTGAATAAAGATAAGCAAAACAAGTTGAAACGTTAAAACAACATCCTCAATCCAATCTTTGGGACAAACCAGAACGTCGAAAACCTGTACCAAAGAGTATTTAAACTATAAACTGCACGAAATATTTAGCGAAACTAAACCGGTGCGAGAATAAATTTGAGTCTTATTGTGTTATTTTATGAACGACCGGTGCAAAAGTGGGTGGCTAAATCAAAATAGGAACGCTCTCTGTCATCAAAATATTACCCAGGTACGAACCCACCGGTGGGGAGGGTCTAAATGCATCAAGGTACGTGTCGGTAATCCAGTGTACACAACAGACAAATACAACGATTGAAACTGGAAAATCCGTTGAGTGTTAATTAATTTGAATCTTTGAGTGCCTCAATAATTCCGCGAAGCCCCTCCGGTTGCCCAGTAGTGCGCCGACCCTGTGACTAGCTCCGAGTCTCGCACTGCTGAGTTTTGTCGTGTAAAGCATAAGTAACATGTTATGCGAGAAATCAATAATAGATACTATACGATGCATTAAGCCATAAACTACACTGCCTTAAAGTTAATATAGAAAATCAAGCAAAGTTTTGACTGTTATGTTTTTAAATCTAGAAGAGGTGATAGAATTTTAGGAATATCTTATGGATTTATTATTTTATTATATGGTCTGGAATGGTACATAAATTTGAAAGTAATTTTACATAGAATCTTCTGCGGTTGATCCAATAATTCTAGCGCACTTTATTCGAATTATAGATCAAGAGATGAATGGATTTTCGCTTTTTATTTGTAACAATAATATAGGGTTGGGAACGGCTTATACAGGGGTGACTGTTTTCATCATATGTTATGGAATAGGTCCAATCTCTCATATTTTTCGAATTATAAACAAATTTTAACTGATACGAACACAAACTCTGTCTATTGGGCTAATGATTCAGTGTGTGAATCATGATTGGCTACAATTTAATTATTCGCATTTTGAAAATTCACATAAGCACATAATCTAGAAAACCATCAGTTTTCTACCTGCCGAAGAAGTTTGCTTAAAGTTTGTCTGTGCGTATTTTGCATTTGTTCACTTGTACAGGATGGAACGTTTTAATCACCTCCTTCTCACGTCCAGGCTTGTTGCTAAAATGTGATGTTGAATATAAAATTAAGTTTATTTAATATTTGGATGAACTGAAATCACTACTTATTACTTCAACTGGCACTATCGCATGCAATGAAAAAAAAATGTTGCGGAGCTGTCCAACAGTATTTAAGGATAAATAATGCTAATTTGTGAAACGACGACTATGGCATCACTGTTGCGTTTTGGTGTGCTCATTTTTCCGCTCCTTTTGAGTGCTGTTGTTTTTCTCATCAATCGTTTTTTGATGAGTTTGCCTATCGATGTCACAGCTATGTCGCGCTACTCGATAAAAGTTCACATGCAACCACTCATCAGTCCACCGTAAGATGGATTACGGTGAGCTGTTGAGTTGTGTAGTGGAGCAAAAGGAAGAAGGCAAATGTTTGTTTTGCAGTTCTAAGAAGATCAATAACAAGCTAGTGGAGAAAAAAGTGTTGTGCCTGAAACTGTGGCTTTTGAAGTTGTAAATAATTCTTATTTCTAGACAAAATCTAGACAAATTACGTGTCATTGTTTTGTTAGTCAGTTCGTTTATTTGTTAGGCTCAGGCGTGTGTAACACTTTGCGGAGCCGATATTCAATGTGATAATGTTTTATTTTTCGATTTAAGTAAAGTGGGGTGCCAATTACTCGTGGCTAGCTCGAGGTTATTGGGTCACATTATCGTTTGGAAGGGGCTAGGCAGGTAACTTATTTCAGGTATTAGTTGCTGCTCATGGTTGCAACATCCACCAAATCCTCGGTACCTGTAGTCCCATTCAGGAACTAAGCCGCAGATGGGTGACCACAGCTTGCTGGGCAGGTACAAGTAGCACGGAAACAAAAGCATAATATAACTGGGACACAATGGCAGGGAATTTACTAGAGTGGAAGGAAGGGGGATGGTGACGTTACAGTCTTAGATCAGACAAACAAAGGAATTCGTAAATCGCTTGCATGTAGGGAAGATCACGCATTCCCAAAACAGCTCTTACCTCGCGGAAGGGTTGTCTACCTCGGGCCACTAGGGTATCCAATAGTCGTGCTCTGGAGGCATCATTATCCGGGCAATGCCAAACTGCATGTGCGATGTCATCATAACCGGTTCCGCACCGATATAAATTGCTATCGACGAGGTTTATTCTGTAGAGATGTGCGTCTAGCGAGTAGTGGTTGGACATAAGTCTTGACATCACACGAATGAAACCGCGACTTACACCCAGACCTTTGAACCACGATCTCGACGAAACATTTGGAATAATGGAATGTAACCACCGCCCAAGAGAATAACTTGTCCAATCGTTTTGCCAACTTTGAAGAGAACTCTGACGTACAATGGGAAACATTCTTCTTTCAAAAATCTCGCCCTCTTGTGCGCCCACCTTTGCTAGAGAGTCCGCCTTCTCATTGCCAGGAATTGAGCAATGTGAGGGGACCCATACAAAGGTAATTCTAAATGATCTTTCGACCAACGCACACATCTGCTCTCTTTTTTAAAGTACAAACAGTTAAAATTGAACATAAGTAAAACTTAATTCATGGTAATTTCGCGGAATCGAGTTATCGAAGACGTCTCTGTTAAAATTGATGATGAGACAATTGATCGCGTTCGTGAGATTAAATATCTTGGCGTGATTATTGATGATAGATTAAAATTTGACTCTCACATTGACGATGTCATCAAGAAAATAGCCAAGAAGTACGGTATTCTCTGCCGATTGAAAAATGATTTAACTATTGCTAGTAAAATACGATTGTACAAATCTATCATCTCTCCTCACATTGAATTTTGCCCTTCCATTTTGTTTTTAGCCAATCAAACACAAATATCGAGATTACAGCGTTTGCAAAATAAGATAATGCGTTTGATCTTGAGATGCAATAGGTTCACTTCCTCCTCTTTTTTGTTAGATGCCCTACAGTGGCTATCGGTGAAGCAGAGAGTTGTGTATTTGACAATGGTGTTCATTTTTTAAGTAATTAACGGTTTGCTGCCTCGATATTTGTGTAATCGAATTGAAAGAGGAAGTGATATTCATAGATATAACACTAGAAACGCGGATGATGTTAGAACACCATATTTTTTGTACGGAGCTTCACAAAATTCGTTGTTTTTTAAAGGTATAAATGTTTTCAATTCGATGCCTATACACATCAAACGTGCAGCAACACTAACAGATTTAAAGAGACAATGTATTTCACACATCAAAGCTGCTTTCATCGACCGGAGGGCCTCGATAGAACTGAGACTATCCGAGAAGATGAAATAATGGTCTATGGGCATGTCGGAAATTATCCCCAATGCGAAATGGATTGCTGCCAGCTCAGCAACATATACGGAACCAGGTTCCTGGAGTTTCCGGAAGGCAGATGAGTATTCATAGTAGACACCGAAACCAGTGGATCCATAAATGCGCGACCCATCAGTGAAATTTCTTCTATTGCAATTGACATGTTGGTACTTTCCAATAAAAATATGGGGAATTAAAATAGCTCGAAGTTGATCTGGAACTCCTTTTTCATGGAGAGATCATAATCAATGGAGGAACTGTGATAAGTGAAGCGTACACTAGGAGAATTATAGCATGGAAGTGCAAATATCGGATGAAACCTAGTTAATATAGATTCTGCAAGAATCTAAACTGGGTACTCAATTCGAGCATTTCTTCGAAGTTTTCAATCACAAGGTTGTTACTAATTCCACACTTGATCAGTATTCTAGATGAGAGCTCCCAGAAGCGATTCCCAGGTTCTGTAAGGGTTTCATTCCTGCCAGAACCTCCAGGCTCATATTATGCGTTGAATGCATACAGCCAAGGGCAATACGTAAGCAACGATATTAAATCCGTTTCAATTTAATAAGGTGGCTGTTTCTTGCCGAGAGGAAACAGCCATATTCGAGAACTGAAAGAATAGTTGTTTAATAGAGTTTAATGAAGTCTTCCGGGTGAGCACCCAACCATGTCCCGGAAATTGATCTTAGAAAAATGATCCTTTGTTGACATTTCTGTTTCAAATAGGCAATGTGAGTACTCCATGTGCATTTTGAATGAAACATGACTCCAAGGTATTTGAAGGTCAAAGATTTGGTAATGTCTCTTCCCAATAGCTTGAGATGCAGATGAGCAGGGAACCGCTTTCTAGTAAACACTACCAATTCGGTTTTTTGCGGTGAAAACTCGATCCCCGAATTTCTGGACCAGATGGACAGATTATCTAGGGAATTTTGCAATGTTCTTTGCAAGATTTCGCACGTAGACCTCTAAAGGAGATCACAGCATCGTTTGCAAGTTGCCTAAGCCTGCATCTATTTTCCAATCAGTTATCAATATCTTTAACATAAAAATTATAAAGTAAGGGACTTCAACATGAGCCTTGGAGTAAGCCCATGTAGCTAATTCTGGAAGTTGTCAGTTGGCGTAGATTGAAGGTCATTTGTTTTTCTGACAGTAAATTATACAAAAAATTATTTAAAATTCCTGGAAAACCACTACTGTGCAGACTATCTGCGAGTATATCTATGGAAACTGAATCAAATGCGCCCTTAATATCCAGGAATACTGAAGCCAATTGCTCCTTGTGTGCAAAGGCCAGTTGTATATCAGATGAAAGCAACGCTACACTCCCGCTTCATTTTACTCAATTTTTGAGTACAATTGTATACTATCTCTTTTTCTCTCACGAAAAATTTACTCAATTTTCGTAAAAAGTGGATCTACTCAATTTTATGAGTAGATTCACTTTTTACTAAAAATGAGTACATTTCCGTGAGAGAAAAAGAGATAGTATACAATTGTACTCAAAAATTGAGTAAAATGAAGCGGGAGTGTAAGCAATCGTTTGTTCCTTTGCTCTTTCGATAACCAAACTGCGCATTTGATAGAAGGTTGTTTGATTCACCCAACGGTCAAGTCTTGATAGGATCATAGATACAACTTAGTGCATTCGTCATCCCATCCAGGGGTGGCGGGTCTTCTTTTGAGGGTTGCACTTGGAACACGTCGTTTCTGAGCTTCTAATGCACTTTTGTACATCAGTTCGGAAAGGAAACGATGCTCTTCCAATGGTGGAAGAGGATCGGTAGAATCAATACCAAGGGTTACCGCCGATGCAAAATGTTGCTAATCAATATTCCTCGTGAGGTCATATGGAACATGGATTGACTGGTCCGTTTTTTGAAAACTATTGGTGATTGAGATAATAATTCGTAAGTGAGCACTACCATACAGATCATTGATTACCTTCCACAGACAATCTATTGATAGTGAACTAGAGCACAAAGATATGTCAAGTCGACTCTCCCTGACAGGAAGTTTTTGCTATTCGTGTCGCTTCCCCAGTGTTTAAGATGGTCAAGTTGAAATCGTCGCATAAGTCATAGAAAATACCCGCTCTGTTGTCATCGTATTTTTCGCCCCAAGCAGTACCGTAGGAGTTCAGATCTCCCAGAATCAGAAATGGAGATGGAAGTAATTTAACTGAACTCCAAAGTTGACGACGGCTTATTGATGTCCTCGGTAGAACAAAGGCGGAAACTATGCAAAGATCTTTATCCTTTACATTTATTTGGCAAGCGATGATTTCAATGCCTGAGATTTAATAGAAGGGGTAGCACTTTTTGATCCCCAAAAGTACGCCACCATATGAATCATCTCGGTCCAGGCGAATAATGTTAAAATCGTGGAAGTTTAATTCATCTTCAGAAGAAAGCCATGTTTCACAGAGAGCAAATATATAACAATCAGAATTGTGAATCAAATACTTGAACGAGTCTAATTTAGGTATTAGACTACGACAGTTCCATTGTAATACGGTGATGATATCTTGATCCTCACCCGACGAATTATTCATCGATATGAATTCACCAATGAGGGGCCATGATACAGTCAATTGCTTGAAGTAGTTTCCAGCTTTAGGAATAAGCAGATCAATAAGTCCTCGGAGCGGTGAAGCATCCGAAAGACCAAGAGCATTTAAAATGTTATCCACAATCTTCCTAAAATTAATCTTACCTCGCTTGATCGGGATATTCTTAGAATTGCGAGAGGGCGTAGCTTTTGGTTTTGGTAACCTCTTACGGTTACTATTATTAGGTAGCGGCAGGGTGGTATAGCTACAGCTATGAACGGATGCATCAGCTATTACCGGTTTATTCGGTTTTTTAAATTGACCCCCACTACCTCCAATCTTTGGAAAGCTCTTGAGAGTAGGCTTCATTTGTTTCCGGCACACACCAGGAGAACTAGTGGGCTTTCTTTTACCGGGGCGTGTACCTCCGGAAATCCACTCTCATTGGCTACGTCAGAGACAAAATCAAAACAGGATTTTCATTTTGAGCGGCTGATACAGACGATGCAGACGCTCTGTTTTGCGACTTTAACATTTCTGCATACGTCTGCTTGGAGTGTTCTTGTAAGGAACGTCTCACGTTACCAGTGCGCTTCTTGGACACGGGGCAGTTCTGCAAATTGTGGAGAGACTCTTTGCCACAGTATGCACACTTGGTTGCTTCCTGTTGGCAAGCATCCTCCAGATGCCTTTGGCCACATTTGCCACAATGGGGCTGTTGGCTCGACTGCCAACGTTGATTTGGTTTCAAACTGCTACTGCTACAATTGATGCTCGTTGGCCATCGGATAGGCAAAACCAACTACAAGACGACGTCGTTCACTCGGGACCGGCAGCTCTGAAAAGAGCTCCAGACAATCAACTCTTAATTGAGCTACGACGCCTCCAAGCAGTGGCAGAAACAGCAAATGTCCACTTAATTACAGGACACAGGAACTCCAGCAGGCGGACGCTCTGCTAACGACCAACAACCAGGATCGATCAGGGATATTTCTTCACACGAAAAATGAGCACTTTTTACTTTTTACTGGTGTTTATTACTCTACTTTTCGTTAACAAGTGTCTAGGGCGCGCTATGCGCTTGCTGAATGGGTACAGTTTCGCAGCTAATTGCTGATTGGCTTTGGTTCTTATTACTAGTGTTAGTGGAGGAGGCCGTTTGCCCGCGGCTTGCTCGGGGTTAGTGAAAACAAAATACAAAGGAGGGGAAGAGGAATAGGGAAATATTTCTGTTGCATTGATTCGTCCAACATCGGAAATGTAGCGTGACAACGGCGGCGACACAATCGTCAGAGGAATGTTGTTCTCATCTATTCGCGGTTGCGAACATCATCCCCGGCGCAAAAGGATGGTTCACCAGAGGCTGTAGTTTGACCAGCGATGTGTTGCTCTATGGGTAAAATAGAAATTTTAGTAATTGGACGACGAAAAAACAGAATCTCCCTCTTTAACGTCAACAACCCGCACCAGACCGTCCTCCCCAGGATGCGTGTGGACAATTCTTCCCAACTTCCACTGTTGTGGTGGCAAATTCTTCTCTTCAAGTAAAACGATGGTACCAGGAACGACATTAGCTAGGCGAATCCGATTCTTCCCTCTCGGTTGCAGATTAACGAGATAGTCATGAACCCAAGACTTCCAAAAATGTTCCCTCATTTGTTGTAGATGTTGCCACTTTGACAAACGGTTTTGGTTCAAACCTTCACAGGGAGGTTCAGGGACCGCCGTCATGGGTCTACCGATTAAGAAATGTGCAGGAGTTATAACTTCACACTCAGATGGGTCATCCAAATGCGAAAATAGTGGGCGGGAGTTAAGAATAGCCTCAATTTGTGTCAGAAATGTGTAGAACTCTTCAAAAGATAACGGTGTTTCCTTCAGAATTCGCTTAAGATGGTATTTGGTGCTTTTCACTGCACCTTCCCATAAACCACCGAATTCTGGGGCTTCGAGAGGAATGAAATGCCAAACTATCTCCTTTGTCTGACAAAAGGCTTCTATATCGTGAACAGCAGCGTGATCACAAAACAAGAGGAAAAGGTCATGTAGCTCTGTACAGACACCGCGGAAGTTGCTACCATTATCGGAGTGTAGTTCCCGAATTAACCCCCTTCGACTTACAAAGCGCCTTAAAGCAGAAATAAAGGCAGCAGACGTCATGTCAGACACAAGCTCTAAATGGATAGATTTCGTTACCATACAAACAAAAACAGCTACATAGGCCTTAACGAGGGTCGGTTTTCTGGAGCCTTGTTTGACGAGGAACGGTCCTGCATAGTCGACGCCGGAAACCTCAAATGGAGCAGCAGGTGTTACGCGGGTTTTCGGCAAACTACCCATGTACTGATTAGTTCGTTTAGGCTTGACACGGAAACAACGAACACAACTTTTAGTGATTTTTCGAGCAGCAGATCGGGCACCGAGTAACCAAAAGCGTTGACGCAGAGCGGACAAAAGACCAGAGGGACCCACATGAAGATGTTCTACATGGTACGCTTGTATGATCAGATCAGTCAAAAAATGGTTCGGCAGAATATACTGATGCTTCATGAAGAAAGGAACGCAAGAATTTTGAATCCGTCCCCCTACAAGTAGTACACCATCCTTCAGAAAAGGTCCTAACATACCAATCCTACGACAAGGCTCTTGATTTTCAACTCTTTGAATTTCATCAAGGAGTACTTCATGTTGAATAACCTTTACAATTGTGTGAAGTGCAGATCTCAGCTCTTGAATGGTAGGTAGCGGTTTTTTAACACGGGCTTCAGCTAGTTTAATACGACAGTTAGTAATGAAACGCTGCACATAAGCAACTACGCGTTGCAACTTTCGAACTGAGCTAAATCTTTTAAAAACGGGAAGGTCATCTGAATTCATTACAGGCATTATAACTAGAGGAGTACATCTCACATCTGGAAGTTGATGTTCTGGAATTTCGGCAATTTCGGGTGGAACAAACGAAACGGATCTTAGAAAGTCGGGACCATTCCACCATAAGGAGTTCGACTTCAATGAGTCAGGCAATTGTCCTCGAGATACAACATCAGCTGGGTTTTCCTTTGATCGAACATAATTCCACTGTTTGTGATCGTTGACTGAGACGATTTCTGCAACCCGATTTCGGACAAATGGTAGCAGCATTGAGGAAGGCTTTCGAAGCCATGCGAGGACGATTTGACTATCCGACCAGAGAAATACTGACGAAAATGCAATCTTCATTGAGGGAATAGTCTTCTGAACTAACTTGGAAAGAAGTAAAGCAGCACAGAGTTCTTTACGTGGAATCGTCAATTCCCGAAGTGGAGCTATTTTTGATTTACTGCATAGCAACCTGATTGAAACTGACCCAGCTGGAATACAACGAACGTAAAGACAGGCACCATATGCAATACCAGAAGCATCAGCAAATCCATGCAGTTCAACACGCTCATACTTAGGAATCATCACATGTCTCGGAATATGAATATCCTTGATCTGTGGCAAGGAGGAACAGAACGTTAACCAGGAATGCGAAATGTCTCTCAATAACACTCAATAACAATTCTCAATCTTCATACTCCACGTCCTTTGCATAAGATGCTTTGCTACAACGATAACTGGTGAAATAAGGCCTATTGGGTCAAACAACTTTGCAATCTCCGAGAACATCTTTCGTTTGGTAACAGGGGGTGAATTCGACAGATTCGGATGGGTTATAAAAACAAATTTGTCGACATGTGGATTCCAGAGAAGACCAAGCGTTTTGATCACTTCATTGGCAGACATATCATTCAGTTGAACTAGAGTTTCACTATTGGACTCAGGGACACCTTCCAAAATAGCCGGGAGGTTGGCACACCATTTGTGCACTGGAAATCCTCCTTTGTTTAACATCTTCTTAATTTGATAACGACAATCGACAGCCTTTTCTATACTATCTGTACCGGAAAGAATATCATCGACATAGCAATCCTCTCGAATAGCCTGCGCTGCCAGAGAGAACTCATCTCCTTCGTCAATGCACAACTGAAGCAATGTTCTGGTTGCCAGGAAGGGAGCACATGAAGTGCCGTAAGTAACAGTTAATAGCTCTAAAACTCTTTGGTTTGGTTTGGTTTCGAACGCCAGAAAATTCGAAGGAAAGCCGTCTGGAGCGGATCTACAAAAACCTGTCTGAACATTTTAGCAATGTCAGCAGTAAACACATACGTGTACTTACGAAATCTCAAAATAATAGTCTCAAGGCTGCTTTGAGTGACTGCTCCGACCTGCAAAACATCGTTTAATGAAGGTCCGGAATGAGATTTAGCCGATGCATCGAAAACAACCCTAAGTTTGGCACTTGAACTCGCCGGTCGAAGAACAGCATGATGCGGAATGTAGTACTTCAACATGCCAGGCACATCATTTGACTCCCTAACTTCTCTGCAATGTCCTAGCGACTCATACTCTTCAATAAATTTAACATACTGCGCATGAAGCTCCTGATCTCGATGAAGACGTCGTTCAAGAAAAAAGAAACGACGCAGAGCTAATGCTCGGTTGTCGTTGAGTTGAGATACGTTATCTCGGAATGGGAGCTTCACAATATATCTACCGGATGAATCACGACGATGAGTTTGGCGAAACGTCTCTTCACATTCTTCCTGCTCTACAGTGGTTTGAGAAATGTTATCTACCTCTTCGATTTCCCAAAAACGTTGGATCATTTTGTTTAGGGACTCAATAGAAACTGCATTTACTTGCTGTGGGCTCACAACCGCAACTGATTTATCTCGGATCTCACCTGAGACTACCCAACCTAATTCGGTTTCTCGCAATTCTGGAAGACCATCACCAAGCACTAGATGACCAGTACGCAAAAGACTAAAGAAATGATTCATACCAATGAGTAAATCTATCTCAGAGGGCACATGGAACTGGGGATCGGCTAACTCAAATCCGGATGGGATGTTCCATTGTGAGACATCTATCTTCCTACACGGGAGAGCATTAATTATCTTTGGAGTTACCAAACACTTCAGAGATGCATGGAAGTCGGTATAGAGAGACTGTAGGTTAACCGTCACGAAATGGTTGGCCTTACTACGAACATTACTGACTCCGACTATGTCAACATTCACTGGAATTCCCTCGATACCCAACCTTTGGTACATAGAAACAGAAATCAGATTTGTTTGGGCTCCACAATCGAGAAAAGCACGGCAGCGAACGGGCTGATTATTTTTATCTACCAAATTCACAACGGCAGTGAGTAGCAACATATTTCGCAGAGTTGCAGTCAAGGAAGACGAGACGAGTATTGCGGAATCAGCCGATTCATCGCTTTGAGTTTGCGTAGTAATCGTAGGAGCAGCAGGCAACAGGTTTTCATTCTTGCTCTTTTTGGAAGATTTACTGGAAGTAGCACTACTGTCTGGCTTGTTTGTTTCATCATGCAAAAGAGAATGGTGACGCTTGTTACACTTGCTGCAACTTTTCTTCGACGCACAATTTATGGATCGATGTCCACGACGCAGGCAATGGAAACATAGGTGGGAATCCTTCACTTTGACAACTCGATCAGACACAGATAACTTATCGAATTCGGGGCATTGATAGTTGAAGTGGCCCTTGCCACACAACTGGCATAAATCACTGTTAGTATTGGATGTTGACGCATGAACCTTAAGGCTAGTATACTTGGAAGTTTGATGAGATGGTTTCACTGGGTTCGATTTCACACTTATATGAGTATCAACTTCACAACGTTCAAGTATGCGGCATTGTTCTTTCAAAAAGGCGAGCGTCTTCTCTAAACTTGGCAACTCATCATGGGTAAGGGATCGCTCCCACTGCTTGCGTGTGGAAGCGTCAAGACAGGATGTCAATATTTTATTAATTATCATGCCCGCTGTACTTTCAACTGGTTATTTCATGAACCTCAAACCCTCAACGTGCCGCGTGCACGTATCTACTAAAGATCGAAGTTCCCTATGGGATTCCTTTGACATCTTCTTCATCGTTAGAAGCCCATCAATGTGAGTATCAATGATAATTCTGGGATTTTCATAACGATCCGTCAGAATTTCCCAAGCATGTTTATAATTGTTGTCAGCAAGAGTTTTTGAATCAATAATCCCAGAGGCCTCACCAACTAGTGCCTTTTCTAGATGATGCAGTTTGATTGCATCGGAATCAGAGCAACGACCTATAATATCTTCAAACATAGACTTGAAACGGGGCCAGTTCTCGTAGCGCCCGTCGAAGGTAGGAATCGGAGCTCTGAGAGGTTGTTGTTGCACGATTACTTGTGTAGCACTACTTGGAGTATTGGAAGGAAAAACATTCTTGGAAACTGTCAAACTTTCCATTAACAGCTCTAATCGAATCAATGATTCGGTATGAAGTGTATCAAACTCGTTCAACTTATCGTCATGTTCATCAACTTTGTTAGGAGGGATGGAACAAAGAATCTCCTTGTGTAGAACATTGTACTCATTGTAATGAGCTTCGAGCTTCTTCGAATAAACTTTTAGAATGGGTAAACTCACCTGAGTCGGATCGTCTTCGGCTTTTTCCAAAGCATTGGAAATCACCGTCACCTTGGCTTTTACCTGACCACGTTGATCACTCGCGGACTGTATTTTCGCACTTATCCGGTTCGGAACGGACCACTATGTTGGCTCGACTGCCAACGTTGATTTGGTTTCAAACTGCTACTGCTACAATTGATGCTCGTTGGCCATCGGATAGGCAAAACCAACTACAAGACGACGTCACTCACTCGGGACCGGCAGCTCTGAAAAGAGCTCCGGAGAATCAACTCTTAATTGAGCTACGACGCCACCAAGCAGTGGCAGAAACAGCAAATGTCCACTTAATTACAGGACACAGGAACTCCAGCAGGCGGACGCTCTGCTAACGATCAACGAGCAGGATCGATCAGGGATATTTCTTCACACGAAAAATGAGCACTTTTTACTTTTTACTGGTGTTTATTACTCTACTTTTCGTTAACAAGTGTCTAGGGCGCGCTATGCGCTTGCTTATATATTATCGTCAGTGTTAAATAAGAAGGAAAACTAACTGCGCAATAAGACATGAATGGGTACAGTTTCGCAGCTAATTGCTGATTGGCTTTGGTTCTTATTACTAGTGTTAGTGGAGGAGGCCGTTTGCCCGCGGCTTGCTCGGGGTTAGTGAAAACAAAATACAAAGGAGGGGAAGAGGAATAGGGAAATATTTCTGTTGCATTGATTCGTCCAACATCGGAAATGTAGCGTGACAACGGCGGAAAATAAAAAAACTACAAGGTACAGCCCAATGGGGTTGTGCGCAAAGGTGACGTAGGACTACGCAGCAATCTAATTCCCATACACATCAGGGCCATCCGCTAATTGATTTAAGTCAGTCCTGAAAAGGGCCAAGACAATTCTATTGTACACTCTCTAGAAAGCATTTGGTGGCTCTTAATTATGATACGGCCCCGGTTGTATTTTCTACGATGGTTGAGAGGGCCACTATCTCTAACGCGTAGAAGATAGTTATGGATCTGTTGGTTCGTTGGTTGTTCAACACGCTTTGCTATTTACTCCGGGACGTGGCGTTTAAAGCAATGCCATGTTCAGCCGGGGCGCGGTAATGGAAATTTCAAACAGCACAAGAGAAAAATTCATCCAAACGAACTCTCCAGTTGGCAAACTAATTTGGTCGTCCTGAAAAGGACGGATTAAGTTGACGGGGGAGAAACAGTTCGCGATTGAACTTGGGCTTTCTCTCTTGATTCATCTCACGGGATGATTGATTTTTGACTCGTTGTCACGGGCGGCTTTTTCCCGCCAACTTGTAGGCTTCAGCAGCCATGTTTCTCGCAGCGAGGTTGACGGGAGCATCGGCAACAGCCAACTGCACCAACGCCTCTCTGGACAGCGACTGCTCGTCCAACTGCAGATACTACTCTGCACAGCTCCACGACAGCCGGAAAACTAAATCAAAATGCGAAGGTGTACCCGTTTTATAACATTCATGGCTGCCTAGGAGACGTTCCTTGCTTAAATATGAAGTCTGTGCGCGGAAAGTACTGTGTATTTGGTAAATTTACTATGAAAAATCGATATTATAAGACATCACTTCATATTTGCGTTAATTTTATTAGTTGCATGTTAAAAATCAATAGTTTGAAATATTTTAATCAAAGCGTAGAAAATGTTCCGATCGATTGGTGCAAACATTTTGGAAATCAATCGTGGAATGACTTAGTTATTAACGTTCAAAACCTATATATTTTTCGTGACGCTCCAAATTTTCGCAATTCGAACGTGTACCCCAGTATTGAAAACACAAACGTAGTCCTACGTCAAAATGTTGCTCATTTTCTCCAGAACGCGGCTTTTCATGCAACGCCATGTTGAGCCGATGCGTGGTAATGAAAATTTCAATGAGCTCAAGAGATATTTCAATGAAACATACTCTTCTTTAGTTGGCAAATTGATTGGGTCGTCCTGAAAAGAAAGGATTTTAGTTGTTTACGGAGGGAACATTGTTCGTGATTGAAATCTTCTTCTCGGTCTTCTTGGGCTGCAGGACGGCCTGAGTGTTTGGCACCACGTAATACTACGATAAAAATAAACATTTACACCGTCTTCATCTCGAATTTGTACAGACTGAACATTGAACATAGAACGAATTACAACGAATAACTTAACCTAACACCAAGTGGACCAGTTTGAACGTTTTCGTGTTGCAAAAAGTTCCACAGGCTGGAGCGGGAATCGAACCCTCACTTCATGGCAATGAACGACGGGTGACGCCGCTAACCACTTGACCACGAAGATGATGTGGGCGATTGATTTGGCCATTTTCTCCGGGACGCGGCTTTTTCAACGCCATATTGAGCCGGTGCATGGTAATGAAAATTTCGATGAGCTCAAGAGAAATTTCTATCAAACATACTCTTTAGTTGGCAACTTGATTTGATCGTCCTTAAAAGGACGGATTTTAGTTGATAACATGGTTCGCGATTGAAATGGTCACACCGAAGAAAAGTTTGTTCAGCTCCTCGTCGTAGCGGATGGCTAGCTGCAGGTGACGTGGATGATTCTTCTTGGTCTGGTCTTCTTGTGTTCACGAGCGCCGTTTTCTACCAACGTGCTCCGCAAACATGTCTGTTGCATGCGGATGCACAGCGAGAACTGATGATTGGTCGGTCGTCTCCACATGTTTGATAATCGCTGGCACGGTAACTGTGGCAGTATGAACCAATCAGAGGCGCAAACATGATGTCATTTTCGACCAATAGCTTTGTGCGTTTAGACATTTTTCTTTTAAGTACATTTTAATTAATTTAAACAAACGTTATGAATTCAGTTTGCAACAGGGACTCAGCTTTAATGTTCTACCTTGCGAATGAAATACTTATCGTAAAATTTCTGTGGGCCAGAGAGGAGATATTATCGTTCAAAGTCTCCAAACCCGCGTAACGCTTGAGATTTCAGAAATTTTAGAACGGCGCTCCTATACATGAATAGAAAAGAGAGACGTAAGTCCTACGTCGAAACCTTATCAGTTTCAACACGTTTTGGGAGAATTGATCTAGCGAAGGTCACTTGTAGCGAGTTCGACGGTGAATACGTCTTTTTTTACCCTTCTTACACCAAAAGAAGGGTATTAAGATCGCTTGAAAACTCGACTTTTTATCCGAGGCCCAGATAGCCGAGTGTCATATACCATTCGACTCAGCTCGACGAACTGAGCACATGTCTATGTGTATGTATGTATGTGTGTAGATGTATGTGTGTGTATGTGTGTATATATGTGTGTGTGTGCGTTACAAATAATGTCACTCGGTTTCTCAGCCATTTGTGAACCGATTTCAGTTCTTGACGGCAAATGAAAGCTACAACATTCCCATAGAACGCTATTGATTTTTTTTTTCATTCGGACATTTCTTTACGAAGATATAAGCGAAACAGTACTTGACGGCTTATTATAATAGTAATCGAACAGTTGAGTCTCCGATTACATACTGAGCTATTTGTATACCAATTTTAGTTTTGTTAGCGCCAAATCAAAGCTATAAAATTCTGGTCAAAATTTCATTATGATTGGATAATCCTTCATGGAGATATGACCAAAACAATACCTGAGAGCAAATAATTGTGAGATGAAAGTATACTCGTTGCAGTTCAAAACCGGAAAACACAACTCGCACTTTTCGATCCTGCTTGCATTCTATAGTGTCGCATCTGTTACGTTTTATGACGCATCAGATAGTCAAAATTGACGGTTAGGATTGTCTAATACTTCATTTTATATACTTAATATTTTAAACATAGTATATTTCTACAACTTCCCTTTTTACCCTTTTTACACCAAAAGAAGGGCATTAAGATCGCTTGAAAACTCGAGTTTTTATCCGAGGCCCAGATGGCCGAGTGCCATATACCATTCGACTCAGCTCGATGAACTGAGCACATGTCTGTGCGTATGTATGTTTTATTTTTGATTAACGAGTAGGCAAATCTTTTTTATGAACAAGCCCGGCCTCCCTTTCGATAGTAGGCTATCTATCGAGTTCGTCCACCGGGGGCCAGAGTGTCGGACTCGGACCAGAAAAAAAAAACAGAACTCTGATTTTAGATGATGCCTTCTTGTCCCCTACCGACTAAATTCCATCTCGAGCCTCCAGCCATTCCCCCGGCACTATCTGTTGACATTCCTTCTTGGGGGTGGTATTTCCATTTGGCGCTCCGCTGCTGGCATTTTTGCTCCTGCTTTCACTCCGCTTTGCTTTGCTACTTCGTATCACTCCTATCTGCCTTTGCTCTCCTATCGTCGCATTTTCTTCAGTTCTCTTCGCCTCTCCCTGACTCTCCTCGGCGCCGAAGGTGGCCCACCAGTTCCGGTGTGGGAAACGTCCGCACTGGTGGTGCCCCGACTACCAACGGATATCACAGGGGAGCACAGTCTTCGTATCTGAGATGTAGAGGTTGTCCGACAGTTCCGGTTGGGGATGACGTCCGCACTGCCGGAGCCCTACATACTCGAAACACTCAACACAGACTGGGCAATGACATCCGGTTCATCGGCACAGCTGTTTGAAGCAGACCGATTTACTGATCTTGATCTCCCGTTTGAAAGCTGCTCTAGCTGCTCGGAACCCAATCTTCCGTTCTTCTCTCTCTGCTTCGGTTTTTGACCTCTGGTAGCATCTCCTGGCTCGGAGGCACGCAACACGGAGGGTACTTAGTGTCTCGTTTCACCAATACACTGGACGCCGCCGGTTCATGGGCTCCAATTTTCTCGGCATTGACGCATCGCACGCCCTCGCTAGCGTTTCTGTTAGCTCCCCAGCTTCCAGATTCAGAGTTCCAATTTCTGCTCGGAGCGCTTCAACGAAGACGTCCTTGGCGAATTCTTTCGTTTTCCACTTCTTCTCGCAAGATCTCGACCTCCGCGACACCGTAGGAGTTTGCCGACCGGTACAATAGTGGATCACCTGATGATCGCTATGGGTGTACTCTTCGCTGACCCTCCAGTTCATGTTTTCCAACAGCGTCGGACTACAGAACGTAACGTCGATGATGGATTCCCGGCCATCTTTACGGAATGTGCTGACTAGGCCCTCGTTGCATAGTGGATCGCCTGATGATCGCTACGGGTGTACTCTTCGCTGACCCTCCAGTTCATGTTTTCCAATAGCGTCGGACTACAGAACGTAACGTCGATGATGGATTCCCGGCCATCTTTGCGGAATGTGCTGACTAGGCCCTCGTTGCACAGTCTAACGTCCAACTTTGCCAGAGTCTCCAGTAGACCGTAACCCTTTGCGTTAGTCAGCCTGCTGCCCCATTCCACAGCCCAGGCGTTGAAGTCTCCTCCGATGATAACCGGCTGTCGTCCGACCAAAGTGTCGGTGAGCGCATCCAGCATCCGACTATACTGTTCCTCTGTCCACCATGAAGGTGCGTAACAGCTACATACGAAGATACCGTTAATTTTGGCGATCACGAAACCTTCGCATGAGCGCTCGACTTCTTCTTGGATGGGGTTTCGACCCATGACGTGTATTGCCACCATACCTACGCTGTCCGCCACCCAGTTGCCGTTGCCGTACGGAACACGATACGGCTCTGCAATTATTGCGACGTCGCACTGCGTTTCTGTTGTCGACTGCCACAACAGTTGCTGTGCAGTGTAGCAATGATTGAGGTTGACTTGCGTGAACTTCATCATTGTTGAGCTGCCTTTGCTTTTTGATACACCGGGCATTTAAAGCCACCCGTCATGTCAGTTCCATCTTCCGGTTTGCAGAGCATGCACCTCGGTTGCTTTGTACAGTCCCTAGCAACGTGACCGCTTCCCCCGCAGTTCGTACAAAGCTTCGACCTGTCAGGGCCTTTGCAGATCCTCGCCAGGTGACCGAAATCCATGCATTTGAAGCACCTCTCCATCTGCTTGGTAACCCTGGGAGCAACTCTCAGCGAGCATACTGACCATCCAACTTTAATTTTACCGGTCTCTACCAACTTGTTAGCAGCATCCACCGATAGTCGAATCGCCGCCGTCTGTGTGCCTCCAAACGCCTTCCGTATTCGGATTGTCGCCGGCCCTACAAGGTAGCACTGTTCAGTTAGTGCACCCCTCAGTTCTTCTTCCGTTATGATCTCGTCCAGGCCCTTGCACATGACCACTGCTTCTTGTGACAGAGCTCTCAGGTTTGCCACGTTGCCCAAGGATTTAGCAACGAGCTCACGGTAGGCAGAGCTCTTAACCGAAGGGTCTTTCTTCAATTCGAAGAGCATCTCTCCTTTTTGAGTGCGTCGTGTCCTCACCCCGTTCTCTCCCAACTCCTTCAGCTCCGGATCATCCCTCACTTTTTTGAGAAGTGCAGCGTATGTTGTTTTATCGCTAGCTTCGACGATTAGTGCACCACCTTAGAATCTCCCCAGATGTGGCTGACGTTTTTCTTTCTGCTTCTGTTCTTGCTTCTTTTCGTCTTTTTCCTTCCGCTTTCCACAGTGCGCCAACCAAGGTCTTTTCCATCCTCCTTCAGATCGCTGGCGGATTCCTGCTCGTTCTTCTGTTTCTTAGGGTCTTCCTGATCTCCCGGCGTATTCCTTACTCTTTTCTCTGAGCGATTGCGGTGACTCTTCGGTGTCTCTCCATGATCGGCCGTAGCGTGCCCCTCGGCTTCCATCAGAGCCTTTTCAGCGGATTCGGCTCTCATCAAAAGCGCCTTCTGCTCATACAGCTGACTTAATGCTTGTAACCATCTGCTGGATCTTGGTGTGTACATTGTGCTTGTCCTTCACGAACTCATAGAGTTCGTTTACCTTCTTTCGCACCTCCGCCAGGTTCGACTTCCCTAGTTGCGAGTCGTCCTGGGTAGTGTCGCCTGAGTGGTGTCTTGGGGTGAACACTCGATTCAGGAGCCCCATCTCTCGTTGGTTACCTGGTGGTTCACTCTGTACCATTCCACTGCTGGTACTGACTGTGGCTACTAATGGCGTAACCAGCGATCTCGACAACTTGCCACTCCTTGCAAATGCAATCCCATTCTTCTTCGCTTCGCTCACCTCTCCAATCACACAATCCAAACATGACTCCAAGGTATTTGAAGGTCAAAGATTGGGTAATGTCTCTTCCCAATAGCTTGAGATGCAGTTGAGCAGGGAACCGCTTTTTAGTAAACACTACCAATTCGGTTTTTTGCGGTGAAAACTCGATCCCCGAATTTCTGGACCAGATGGACAGATTATCTAGGGAATTTTGCAATGTTCTTTGCAAGATTTCGCACGTAGACCTCTTAAGGAGATCACAGCATCGTCTGCAAGTTGCCTTAGCCTGCATCTATTTTCCAATCAGTTATCAATATCTTTAACATAAAAATTATAAAGTAAGGGACTTCAACATGAGCCTTGGAGTAAGCCCATGTAGCTAATTCTGGAAGTTGTCAGTTGGCGTAGATTGAAGGTCATTTGTTTTTCTGACAGTAAATTATACAAAAAATTATTTAAAATTCCTGGAAAACCACTACTGTGCAGACTATCTGCGAGTATATCTATGGAAACTGAATCAAATGCGCCCTTAATATCCAGGAATACTGAAGCCAATTGCTCCTTGTGTGCAAAGGCCAGTTGTATATCAGATGAAAACAACGCTACACTCCCGCTTCATTTTACTCAATTTTTGAGTACAATTGTATACTATCTCTTTTTCTCTCACGGAAAATGTACTCAATTTTAGTAAAAAGTAAATCTACTCATAAAATTGAGTAGATCCACTTTTTACGAAAATTGAGTAAATTTTCCGTGAGAGAAAAAGAGATAGTATACAATTGTACTCAAAAATTGAGTAAAATGAAGCGGGAGTGTAAGCAATCGTTTGTTCCTTTGCTCTTTCGATAACCAAACTGCGTATTTGATAGAAGGTTGTTTGATTCACCCAACGGTCAAGTCTTGATAGGATCATAGATACAACTTAGTGCATTCGTCATCCCATCCAGGGGTGGCGGGTCTTCTTTTGAGGGTTGCACTTGGAACACGTCGTTTCTGAGCTTCTAATGCACTTTTGTACATCAGTTCGGAAAGGAAACGATGCTCTTCCAATGGTGGAAGAGGATCGGTAGAATCAATACCAAGGGTTACCGCCGATGCAAAATGTTGCTAATCAATATTCCTCGTGAGGTCATATGGAACATGGATTGACTGGTCCGTTTTTTGAAAACTATTGGTGATTGAGATAATAATTCGTAAGTGAGCACTACCATACAGATCATTGATTACCTTCCACAGACAATCTATTGATAGTGAACTAGAGCACAAAGATATGTCAAGTCGACTCTCCCTGACAGGAAGTTTTTGCTATTCGTGTCGCTTTTCCAGTGTTTAAGATGGTCAAGTTGAAATCGTCGCATAAGTCATAGAAAATACCCGCTCTGTTGTCATCGTATTTTTCGCCCCAAGCAGTACCGTGGGAGTTCAGATCTCCCAGAATCAGAAATGGAGATGGAAGTAATTTAACTGAACTCCAAAGTTGACGACGGCTTATTGATGTCCTCGGTAGAACAAAGACGGAAACTATGCAAAGATCTTTATCCTTTACATTTATTTGGCAAGCGATGATTTCAATGCCTGAGATTTAATAGAAGGGGTAGCACTTTTTGATCCCCAAAAGTACGCCACCATATGAATCATCTCGGTCCAGGCGAATAATGTTAAAATCGTGGAAGTTTAATTCATCTTCAGAAGAAAGCCATGTTTCACAGAGAGCAAATATATAACAATCAGAATTGTGAATCAAATAATTGAACGAGTCTTATTTAGGTATTAGACTACGACAGTTCCATTGTAATACGGTGATCATATCTTGATCCTCACCCGACGAATTATTCATCGAAAGATATGAATTCACCAATGAGGGGCCATGATACAGTCAATTGCTTGAAGTAGTTTCCAGCTTTAGGAATAAGCAGGTCAATAAGTCCTCGGAGCGGTGAAGCATCCGAAAGACCAAGAGCATTTAAAATGTTATCCACAATCTTCCTAAAATTAATCTTACCTCGCTTGATCGGGATATTCTTAGAATTGCGAGAGGGCGTAGCTTTTGGTTTTGGTAACCTATTACGGTTACTATTATTAGGTAGCGGCAGGGTGGTATAGCTACAGCTATGAACGGAATCTTTGGAAAGCTCTTAAGAGTAGGGTTCATTTGTTTCCGGCGCACACCAGGAGAACTAGTGGGCTTTCTTTTACCGGGGCGTGTACCTCCGGAAATCCACTCTCATTGGCTACGTCAGAGACCAAATCAAAACAGGATTTTCATTTTGAGCGGCTGATACAGACGATGCAGACGCTCTGTTTTGCGACTTTAACATTTCTGCATACGTTTGCTTGGAGCGTTCTTGTAAGGAACGTCTAACGTTACCAGTGCGCTTCTTGGACACGGGGCAGTTCTGCAAATTGTGGAGAGACTCTTTGCCACAGTATGCACACTTGGTTGCTTCCTGTTGGCAAGCATCCTCCAGATGCCTTTGGCCACATTTGCCACCATGGGGCTGTTGGCTCGACTGCCAACGTTGATTTGGTTTCAAACTGCTACTGCTACAATTGATGCTCGTTGGCCATCGGATAGGCAAAACCAACTACAAGACGACGTCGCTCATTCGGGACCGGCAGCTCTGAAAAGAGCTCCAGACAATCAACTCTTAATTGAGCTACGACGCCTCCAAGCAGTGGCAGAAACAGCAAATGTCCACTTAATTACAGGACACAGGAACTCCAGCAGGCGGACGCTCTGCTAACGACCAACGAGCAGGATCGTTCAGGGATTTCTTCACACGAAAAATGAGCACTTTTTACTTTTTACTGGTGTTTATTACTCTACTTTTCGTTAACAAGTGTCTAGGGCGCGCTATGCGCTTGCTGAATGGGTACAGTTTCGCAGCTAATTGCTGATTGGCTTTGGTTCTTATTACTAGTGTTAGTGGAGGAGGCCGTTTGCCCGCGGCTTGCTCGGGGTTAGTGAAAACAAAATACAAAGGAGGGGAAGAGGAATAGGGAAATATTTCTGTTGCATTGATTCGTCCAACATCGGAAATGTAGCGTGACAACGGCGGCGACACAATCGTCAGAGGAATGTTGTTCTCATCTATTCGCGGTTGCGAACATCATCCCCGGCGCAAAAGGATGGTTCACCAGAGGCTGTAGTTTGACCAGCGATGTGTTGCTCTATGGGTAAAATAGAAATTTTAGTAATTTGACGACGAAAAAACAGAATCTCCCTCTTTAACGTCAACAACCCGCACCAGACCGTCCTCCCCAGGATGCGTGTGGACAATTCTTCCCAACTTCCACTGTTGTGGTGGCAAATTCTTCTCTTCAAGTAAAACGATGGTACCAGGAACGACATTAGCTAGGCGAATCCGATTCTTCCCTCTCGGTTGCAGATTAACGAGATAGTCATGAACCCAAGACTTCCAAAAATGTTCCCTCATTTGTTGTAGATGTTGCCACTTTGACAAACGGTTTTGGTTCAAACCTTCACAGGGAGGTTCAGGGACCGCCGTCATGGGTCTACCGATTAAGAAATGTGCAGGAGTTATAACTTCACACTCAGATGGGTCATCCAAATGCGAAAATAGTGGGCGGGAGTTAAGAATAGCCTCAATTTGTGTCAGAAATGTGTAGAACTCTTCAAAAGATAACGGTGTTTCCTTCAGAATTCGCTTAAGATGGTATTTGGTGCTTTTCACTGCACCTTCCCATAAACCACCGAATTCTGGGGCTTCGAGAGGAATGAAATGCCAAACTATCTCCTTTGTCTGACAAAAGGCTTCTATATCGTGAACAGCAGCGTGATCACAAAACAAGAGGAAAAGGTCATGTAGCTCTGTACAGACACCGCGGAAGTTGCTACCATTATCGGAGTGTAGTTCCCGAATTAACCCCCTTCGACTTACAAAGCGCCTTAAAGCAGAAATAAAGGCAGCAGACGTCATGTCAGACACAAGCTCTAAATGGATAGATTTCGTTACCATACAAACAAAAACAGCTACATAGGCCTTAACGAGGGTCGGTTTTCTGGAGCCTTGTTTGACGAGGAACGGTCCTGCATAGTCGACGCCGGAAACCTCAAATGGAGCAGCAGGTGTTACGCGGGTTTTCGGCAAACTACCCATGTACTGATTAGTTCGTTTAGGCTTGACACGGAAACAACGAACACAACTTTTAGTGATTTTTCGAGCAGCAGATCGGGCACCGAGTAACCAAAAGCGTTGACGCAGAGCGGACAAAAGACCAGAGGGACCCACATGAAGATGTTCTACATGGTACGCTTGTATGATCAGATCAGTCAAAAAATGGTTCGGCAGAATATACTGATGCTTCATGAAGAAAGGAACGCAAGAATTTTGAATCCGTCCCCCTAAAAGTAGTACACCATCCTTCAGAAAAGGTCCTAACATACCAATCCTACGACAAGGCTCTTGATTTTCAACTCTTTGAATTTCATCAAGGAGTACTTCATGTTGAATAACCTTTACAATTGTGTGAAGTGCAGATCTCAGCTCTTGAATGGTAGGTAGCGGTTTTTTAACACGGGCTTCAGCTAGTTTAATACGACAGTTAGTAATGAAACGCTGCACAAAAGCAACTACGCGTTGCAACTTTCGAACTGAGCTAAATCTTTTAAAAACGGGAAGGTCATCTGAATTCATTACAGGCATTATAACTAGAGGAGTACATCTCACATCTGGAAGTTGATGTTCTGGAATTTCGGCAATTTCGGGTGGAACAAACGAAACGGATCTTAGAAAGTCGGGACCATTCCACCATAAGGAGTTCGACTTCAATGAGTCAGGCAATTGTCCTCGAGATACAACATCAGCTGGGTTTTCCTTTGATCGAACATAATTCCACTGTTTGTGATCGTTGACTGAGACGATTTCTGCAACCCGATTTCGGACAAATGGTAGCAGCATTGAGGAAGGCTTTCGAAGCCATGCGAGGACGATTTGACTATCCGACCAGAGAAATACTGACGAAAATGCAATCTTCATTGAGGGAATAGTCTTCTGAACTAACTTGGAAAGAAGTAAAGCAGCACAGAGTTCTTTACGTGGAATCGTCAATTCCCGAAGTGGAGCTATTTTTGATTTACTGCATAGCAACCTGATTGAAACTGACCCAGCTGGAATACAACGAACGTAAAGACAGGCACCATATGCAATACCAGAAGCATCAGCAAATCCATGCAGTTCAACACGCTCATACTTAGGAATCATCACATGTCTCGGAATATGAATATCCTTGATCTGTGGCAAGGAGGAACAGAACGTTAACCAGGAATGCGAAATGTCTCTCAATAACACTCAATAACAATTCTCAATCTTCATACTCCACGTCCTTTGCATAAGATGCTTTGCTACAACGATAACTGGTGAAATAAGGCCTATTGGGTCAAACAACTTTGCAATCTCCGAGAACATCTTTCGTTTGGTAACAGGGGGTGAATTCGACAGATTCGGATGGGTTATAAAAACAAATTTGTCGACATGTGGATTCCAGAGAAGACCAAGCGTTTTGATCACTTCATTGGCAGACATATCATTCAGTTGAACTAGAGTTTCACTATTGGACTCAGGGACACCTTCCAAAATAGCCGGGAGGTTGGCACACCATTTGTGCACTGGAAATCCTCCTTTGTTTAACATCTTCTTAATTTGATAACGACAATCGACAGCCTTTTCTATACTATCTGTACCGGAAAGAATATCATCGACATAGCAATCCTCTCGAATAGCCTGCGCTGCCAGAGAGAACTCATCTCCTTCGTCAATGCACAACTGAAGCAATGTTCTGGTTGCCAGGAAGGGAGCACATGAAGTGCCGTAAGTAACAGTTAATAGCTCTAAAACTCTTTGGTTTGGTTTGGTTTCGAACGCCAGAAAATTCGAAGGAAAGCCGTCTGGAGCGGATCTACAAAAACCTGTCTGAACATTTTAGCAATGTCAGCAGTAAACACATACGTGTACTTACGAAATCTCAAAATAATAGTCTCAAGGCTGCTTTGAGTGACTGCTCCGACCTGCAAAACATCGTTTAATGAAGGTCCGGAATGAGATTTAGCCGATGCATCGAAAACAACCCTAAGTTTGGCACTTGAACTCGCCGGTCGAAGAACAGCATGATGCGGAATGTAGTACTTCAACATGCCAGGCACATCATTTGACTCCCTAACTTCTCTGCAATGTCCTAGCGACTCATACTCTTCAATAAATTTAACATACTGCGCATGAAGCTCCTGATCTCGATGAAGACGTCGTTCAAGAAAAAAGAAACGACGCAGAGCTAATGCTCGGTTGTCGTTGAGTTGAGATACGTTATCTCGGAATGGGAGCTTCACAATATATCTACCGGATGAATCACGACGATGAGTTTGGCGAAACGTCTCTTCACATTCTTCCTGCTCTACAGTGGTTTGAGAAATGTTATCTACCTCTTCGATTTCCCAAAAACGTTGGATCATTTTGTTTAGGGACTCAATAGAAACTGCATTTACTTGCTGTGGGCTCACAACCGCAACTGATTTATCTCGGATCTCACCTGAGACTACCCAACCTAATTCGGTTTCTCGCAATTCTGGAAGACCATCACCAAGCACTAGATGACCAGTACGCAAAAGACTAAAGAAATGATTCATACCAATGAGTAAATCTATCTCAGAGGGCACATGGAACTGGGGATCGGCTAACTCAAATCCGGATGGGATGTTCCATTGTGAGACATCTATCTTCCTACACGGGAGAGTATTAATTATCTTTGGAGTTACCAAACACTTCAGAGATGCATGGAAGTCGGTATAGAGAGACTGTAGGTTAACCGTCACGAAATGGTTGGCCTTACTACGAACATTACTGACTCCGACTATGTCAACATTCACTGGAATTCCCTCGATACCCAACCTTTGGTACATAGAAACAGAAATCAGATTTGTTTGGGCTCCACAATCGAGAAAAGCACGGCAGCGAACGGGCTGATTATTTTTATCTACCAAATTCACAACGGCAGTGAGTAGCAACATATTTCGCAGAGTTGCAGTCAAGGAAGACGAGACGAGTATTGCGGAATCAGCCGATTCATCGCTTTGAGTTTGCGTAGTAATCGTAGGAGCAGCAGGCAACAGGTTTTCATTCTTGCTCTTTTTGGAAGATTTACTGGAAGTAGCACTACTGTCTGGCTTGTTTGTTTCATCATGCAAAAGAGAATGGTGACGCTTGTTACACTTGCTGCAACTTTTCTTCGACGCACAATTTATGGATCGATGTCCACGACGCAGGCAATGGAAACATAGGTGGGAATCCTTCACTTTGACAACTCGATCAGACACAGATAACTTATCGAATTCGGGGCATTGATAGTTGAAGTGGCCCTTGCCACACAACTGGCATAAATCACTGTTAGTATTGGATGTTGACGCATGAACCTTAAGGCTAGTATACTTGGAAGTTTGATGAGATGGTTTCACTGGGTTCGATTTCACACTTATATGAGTATCAACTTCACAACGTTCAAGGATGTGGCATTGTTCTTTCAAAAAGGCGAGCGTCTTCTCTAAACTTGGCAACTCATCATGGGTAAGGGATCGCTCCCACTGCTTGCGTGTGGAAGCGTCAAGACAGGATGTCAATATTTTATTAATTATCATGCCCGCTGTACTTTCAACTGGTTGTTTCATGAACCTCAAACCCACGCGTGCACGTATCTACTAAAGATCGAAGTTCCCTATGGGATTCCTTTGACATCTTCTTCATCGTTAGAAGCCCATCAATGTGAGTATCAATGATAATTCTGGGATTTTCATAACGATCCGTCAGAATTTCCCAAGCATGTTTATAATTGTTGTCAGCAAGAGTTTTTGAATCAATAATCCCAGAGGCCTCACCAACTAGTGCCTTTTCTAGATGATGCAGTTTGATTGCATCGGAATCAGAGCAACGACCTATAATATCTTCAAACATAGACTTGAAACGGGGCCAGTTCTCGTAGCGCCCGTCGAAGGTAGGAATCGGAGCTCTGAGAGGTCGTTGTTGCACGATTACTTGTGTAGCACTACTTGGAGTATTGGAAGGAAAAACATTCTTGGAAACTGTCAAACTTTCCATTAACAGCTCTAATCGAATCAATGATTCGGTATGAAGTGTATCAAACTCGTTCAACTTATCGTCATGTTCATCAACTTTGTTAGGAGGGATGGAACAAAGAATCTCCTTGTGTAGAACATTGTACTCATTGTAATGAGCTTCGAGCTTCTTCGAATAAACTTTTAGAATGGGTAAACTCACCTGAGTCGGATCGTCTTCGGCTTTTTCCAAAGCATTGGAAATCACCGTCACCTTGGCTTTTACCTAACCACGTTGATCACTCGCGGACTGTATTTTCGCACTTATCCGGTTCGGAACGGACCACTATGTTGGCTCGACTGCCAACGTTGATTTGGTTTCAAACTGCTACTGCTACAATTGATGCTCGTTGGCCATCGGATAGGCAAAACCAACTACAAGACGACGTCACTCACTCGGGACCGGCAGCTCTGAAAAGAGCTCCGGAGAATCAACTCTTAATTGAGCTACGACGCCACCAAGCAGTGGCAGAAACAGCAAATGTCCACTTAATTACAGGACACAGGAACTCCAGCAGGCGGACGCTCTGCTAACGACCAACGAGCAGGATCGATCAGGGATATTTCTTCACACGAAAAATGAGCACTTTTTACTTTTTACTGGTGTTTATTACTCTACTTTTCGTTAACAAGTGTCTAGGGCGCGCTATGCGCTTGCTTATATATGATCGTCAGTGTAAAATAAGAAGGAAAACTAACTGCGCAATAAGACATGAATGGGTACAGTTTCGCAGCTAATTGCTGATTGGCTTTGGTTCTTATTACTAGTGTTAGTGGAGGAGGCCGTTTGCCCGCGGCTTGCTCGGGGTTAGTGAAAACAAAATACAAAGGAGGGGAAGAGGAATAGGGAAATATTTCTGTTGCATTGATTCGTCCAACATCGGAAATGTAGCGTGACAACGGCGGCGACACAATCGTCAGAGGAATGTTGTTCTCATCTATTCGCGGTTGCGAACAGGGTTTCCCAAAAAAGCCACGCGGACCCACCCATTTCCCCCACCCAACAAACAAAAACACCAGCACCAAAAAAACAAAAATAAAAAAAAAAAAAAGAGAAAGAAAAAAAAGAAAGAAACAAAAAAATAAAAAAAAAAATGATTATAAAAAGAAAAAAAAAAAAAAAAAAAAAAAAAAAAAAAAATTTCTTTTTTTTTTTCATTAAAAAAAAAAACAAAAAAATATGATATTACCGTGTGAGGCTCCCGCTCCGCACGTCTGGGCCACCCCCCCCCCGCCCCACAAAACCCAAAAAAAAAAAATAGCTGTAGTGTCCTTATTCATTAATCACCAACAAATAAAAATACAAAATGGATAAGTCGAAAGCACAAAATGGGGCAACGCTATTGGCCACTGATGTAATGCCGCCGTCAAGTGTTCTATTTTTGTTCTCACTGATCATCGACAAAGCGTTTTATGAAATAAACAAAGCCATGCACGTGTGTGATAGCGACAGGTGGCACACAGCTTAGTGTAAAATATATCCATTTGCTTCAATGCTATACCCTGAATTCCTCACCAAGCGAACCAAATGTAAGGTTTCTATTACAATGCTCTTAGTTTGTCAAAATGGCTGAATGGTTGCCATCAAACCGCCATGTAGACAGCCACGGTTTAAATCTGGGTCTCGAATTTTCACATTTTAGTTTTGTGAGTCATCTGACTTTCGGGCTCCCATCTCTTACTCAACCACTGCGTACAACCTCACGCACATATTTAATTTTTCAAAGCGAATTGCTGTGTTCCTTTTTTGCCCACAACCAATGTTGAAATTTTCCTCGAACTTACGATCCACAGCACGAAATGGAACAAAATCATGCGAAATTATATTACAATCTTGCTTTTTTATGTTGGGTGTAGAGCAAATTACGAACAACTTAACCTACACATTTTCGTTTTGCAAAAAGTTCCACAGGCTGGAGCGAAACCTCAACTTCATGGCAACCGCTTGAACGACGGGCGACGCCGCTAACCACTAGATCACGAAGATTATGTGGGCGATTGATTTGGCTATTTTCTCCGGAACGCGGCTTTTTAAGCAACGCCATGTTGAGCCGGTGCGTGGTAATGAAAATTTCGATGAGCTCAAAAGAAATTTCAATCAAACAACTCTTTAGTTGGCAACTTGATTTGAACGTCCTGAAAAGGACGGATTTTAGTTGTTTACGGAGGGAACATGGTTCGCGATTAAAATTTTCTTCTCAGTCTTCTTGAGCTGCAGGGCGTTTGGCAGGACACCACCCTGTGAAATGGTCAAACCGGAAGAAAGTTTATTCAGCTCCTCGTCGTTGCGGATAGCCAGCAGCAGGTAACGTGGATAATTCCGGTCCTCTTATTGTCACACTCCTGCTGCTAGGTAGTAGAGTGTGCTGCTGCTTAGAGTTGATATGGGCCTGTTCATAAACCACGTAGACTTATATTTGATAATCTCAAATCATCTCAAAATCATTAGTTTTCAATAGCGCGACAGGGGTTTCGGTGATTAAATTCGCATCTTCTCAACTCAGGCAACAGGAAAGCGACCCTTATCAGGGCCTAAAAGCCCCTGAGATATGAACACACTTGCTTCTAAAACTGCAAAATAATTAGAGTTAGTGAATGGCCAGAAAAGATAGAGGCCACATTTGATAACTACCAGCAACTAACCTAATCTATTATGTACCTATGTGCAACAAGGACCTACAACGAAACTTACCTACCCCGTACACTGAATATGTTTACACATAATCGGTCTGCTGTGTTGCAGTTCGGCTCGAATTTACTGTTAATATCTCGATTATTGAATGTCCAACTAGCCATCACCTAGTGTTAACATGGCGAATAGAGATTTATATATGGATACTAATAAAAAATGTTGCTCATTTTCTCCAGAACGCGGCTTTTCATGCAACGCCATGTTGAGCCGATGCGTGGTAATGAAAATTTCAATGAGGTCAAGAGATATTTCAATGAAACATACTCTTCTTTAGTTGGCAAATTGATTGGGTCGTCCTGAAAAGAAAGGATTTTAGTTGTTTACGGAGGGAACATTGTTCGTGATTGAAATCTTCTTCTCGGTCTTCTTGGGCTGCAGGACGGCCTGAGTGTTTGGCACCACGTAATACTACGATAAAAATAAACATTTACACCGTCTTCATCTCGAATTTGTACAGACTGAACATTGAACATAGAACGAATTACAACGAATAACTTAACCTAACACCAAGTGGATCAGTTTGAACGTTTTCGTGTTGCAAAAAGTTCCACAGGCTGGAGCGGGAATCGAACCCTCACTTCATGGCAATGAACGACGGGTGACGCCGCTAACCACTTGACCACGAAGATGATGTGGGCGATTGATTTGGCCATTTTCTCCGGGACGCGGCTTTTTCAACGCCATATTGAGCCGGTGCATGGTAATGAAAATTTCGATGAGCTCAAGAGAAATTTCTATCAAACATACTCTTTAGTTGGCAACTTGATTTGATCGTCCTTAAAAGGACGGATTTTAGTTGATAACATGGTTCGCGATTGAAATGGTCACACCGGAGAAAAGTTTGTTCAGCTCCTCGTCGTAGCGGATGGCTAGCTGCAGGTGACGTGGATGATTCTTCTTGGTCTGGTCTTCTTGTGTTCACGAGCGCCGTTTTCTACCAACGTGCTCCGCAAACATGTCTGTTGCATGCGGGTGCACAGCGAGAACTGATGATTGGTCGGTCGTCTCCACATGTTTGATAATCGCTGGCACGGTAACTGTGGCAGTATGAACCAATCAGAGGCGCAAACATGATGTCATTTTCGACCAATAGCTTTGTGCTTTTAGACATTTTTCTTTTAAGTACATTTTAATTAATTTAAACAAACGTTATGAATTCAGTTTGCAACAGGGACTCAGCTTTGATGTTCTACCTTGCGAATGAAATACTTATCGTAAAATTTCTGTGGGCCAGAGAGGAGATATTATCGTTCAAAGTCTCCAAACCCGCGTAACGCTTGAGATTTCAGAAATTTTAGAACGGCGCTCCTATACATGAATAGAAAAGAGAGACGTAAGTCCTACGTCAAAACCTTATCAGTTTCAACACGTTTTGGGAGAATTGATCTAGCGAAGGTCACTTGTAGCGAGTCCGACGGTGAATACGTCTTTTTTTACCCTTCTTACACCAAAAGAAGGGTATTAAGATCGCTTGAAAACTCGACTTTTTATCCGAGGCCCAGATAGCCGAGTGTCATATACCATTCGACTCAGCTCGACGAACTGAGCACATGTCTATGTGTATGAATGTATGTGTGTAGATGTATGTGTGTGTATGTGTGTATATATGTGTGTGTGTGCGTTACAAATAATGTCACTCGGTTTCTCAGCCATTTGTGAACCGATTTCAGTTCTTGACGGCAAATGAAAGCTACAACATTCCCATAGAACGCTATTGATTTTTTTTTTCATTCGGACATTTCTTTACGAAGATATGAGCGAAACAGTACTTGACGGCTTATTATAATAGTAATCAAACAGTTGAGTCTCCGATTACATACTGAGCTATTTGTGTACCAATTTAAGTTTTGTTAGCGCCAAATCAAAGCTATAAAATTCTGGTCAAAATTTCATTATGATTGGATAATCCTTCATGGAGATATGACCAAAACAATACCTGAGAGCAAATAATTGTGAGATGAAAGTATACTCGTTGCAGTTCAAAACCGGAAAACACAACTCGCACTAATCGATCCTGCTTGCATTCTATAGTGTCGCATCTGTTACGTTTTATGACGCATCAGATAGTCAGAATTGACGGTTAGGATTGTCTAATATTTCATTTTATATACTTAATATTTTAAACATAGTATATTTCTACAACTTCCCTTTTTACCCTTTTTACACCAAAAGAAGGGCATTAAGATCGCTTGAAAACTCGAGTTTTTATCCGAGGCCCAGATGGCCGAGTGCCATATACCATTCGACTCAGCTCGATGAACTGAGCACATGTCTGTGCGTATGTATGTTTTATTTTTGATTAACGAGTAGGCAAATCTTTTTTATGAACAAGCCCGGCCTCCCTTTCGATAGTAGGCTATCTATCGAATTCGTCCACCGGGGGCCAGAGTGTCGGACTCGGACCAGAAAAAAAAAACAGAACTCTGATTTTAGATGATGCCTTCTTGTCCCCTACCGACTAAATTCCATCTCGAGCCTCCAGCCATTCCTCCGGCACTATCTGTTGACATTCCTTCTTGGGGGTGGTATTTCCATTTGGCGCTCCGCTGCTCGCATTTTTGCTCTTGCTTTCACTCCGCTTTGCTTTGCTACTTCGTATCACTCCTATCTGCCTTTGCTCTCCTATCGTCGCATTTTCTTCAGTTCTCTTCGCCTCTCCCTGACTCTCCTCGGCGCCGAAGGTGGCCCACCAGTTCCGGTGTGGGAAACGTCCGCACTGGTGGTGCCCCGACTACCAACGGATATCACAGGGGAGCACAGTCTTCGTATCTGAGTTGTAGAGGTTGTCCGACAGTTCCGGTTTGGGATGACGTCCGCACTGCCGGAGCCCTACATACTCGAAACACTCAACACAGACTGGGCAATGACATCCGGTTCATCGGCACAGCTGTTTGAAGCAGACCGATTTACTGATCTTGATCTCCCGTTTGAAAGCTGCTCTAGCTGCTCGGAACCCAATCTTCCGTTCTTCTCTCTCTGCTTCGGTTTTTGACCTCTGGTAGCATCTCCTGGCTCGGAGGCACGCAACACGGAGGGTACTTAGTGTCTCGTTTCACCAATACACTGGACGCCGCCGGTTCATGGGCTCCAATTTTCTCGGCATTGACGCATCGCACGCCCTCGCTAGCGTTTCTGTTAGCTCCCCAGCTTCCAGATTCAGAGTTCCAATTTCTGCTCGGAGCGCTTCAACGAAGACGTCCTTGGCGAATTCTTTCGTTTTCCACTTCTTCTCGCAAGATCTCGACCTCCGCGACACCGTAGGAGTTTGCCGACCGGTACAATAGTGGATCACCTGATGATCGCTATGGGTGTACTCTTCGCTGACCCTCCAGTTCATGTTTTCCAACAGCGTCGGACTACAGAACGTAACGTCGATGATGGATTCCCGGCCATCTTTACGGAATGTGCTGACTAGGCCCTCGTTGCATAGTGGATCGCCTGATGATCGCTATGGGTGTACTCTTCGCTGACCCTCCAGTTCATGTTTTCCAACAGCGTCGGACTACAGAACGTAACGTCGATTATGGATTCCCGGCCATCTTTGCGGAATGTGCTGACTAGGCCCTCGTTGCACAGTCTAACGTCCAACTTTGCCAGAGTCTCCAGTAGACCGTAACCCTTTGCGTTAGTCAGCCTGCTGCCCCATTCCACAGCCCAGGCGTTGAGGTCTCCTCCGATGATAACCGGCTGTCGTCCGACCAAAGTGTCGGTGAGCGCATCCAGCATCCGACTATACTGTTCCTCTGTCCACCTTGAAGGTGCGTAACAGCTACATACGAAGATACCGTTAATTTTGGCGATCACGAAACCTTCGCATGAGCGCTCGACTTCTTCTTGGATGGGGTTTCGACCCATGACGTGTATTGCCACCATACCTACGCTGTCCGCCACCCAGTTGCCGTTGCCGTACGGAACACGATACGGCTCTGCAATTATTGCGACGTCGCACTGCGTTTCTGTTGTCGACTGCCACAACAGTTGCTGTGCAGTGTAGCAATGATTGAGGTTGACTTGCGTGAACTTCATCATTGTTGAGCTGCCTTTGCTTTTTGATACACCGGGCATTTAAAGCCACCCGTCATGTGGTCAGTTCCATCTTCCGGTTTGCAGAGCATGCACCTCGGTTGCTTTGTACAGTCCCTAGCAACGTGACCGCTTCCCCCGCAGTTCCTACAAAGCTTCGACCTGTCAGGGCCTTTGCAGATCCTCGCCGGGTGACCGAAATCCATGCATTTGAAGCACCTCTCCATCTGCTTGGTAACCCTGGGAGCAACTCTCAGCGAGCATACTGACCATCCAACTTTAATTTTACCGGTCTCTACCAACTTGTTAGCAGCATCCACCGATAGTCGGATCGCCGCCGTCTGTGTGCCTCCAAACGCCTTCCGTATTCGGATTGTCGCCGGCCCTACAAGGTAGCACTGTTCAGTTAGTGCACCCCTCAGTTCTTCTTCCGTTATGATCTCGTCCAGGCCCTTGCACATGACCACTGCTTCTTGTGACAGAGCTCTCAAGTTTGCCACGTTGCCCAAGGATTTAGCAACGAGCTCACGGTAGGCAGAGCTCTTAACCGAAGGGTCTTTCTTCAATTCGAAGAGCATCTCTCCTTTTTGAGTGCGTCGTGTCCTCACCCCGTTCTCTCCCAACTCCTTCAGCTCCCTCACTTTTTTGAGAAGTGCAGCGTATGTTGTTTTATCGCTAGCTTCGACGATTAGTGCACCACCTTAGAATCTCCCCAGATGTGGCTGACGTTTTTCTTTCTGCTTCTGTTCCTGCATCTTTTCGTCTTTTTCCTTCCGCTTTTTCTTCTTAGCCTGCTGGCTTTCCACAGTGCGCCAACCAAGGTCTTTTCCATCCTCCTTCAGATCGCTGGCGGATTCCTGCTCGTTCTTCTGTTTCTTAGGGTCTTCCTGATCTCCCGGCGTATTCCTTACTCTTTTCTCTGAGCGATTGCGGTGACTCTTCGGTGTCTCTCCATGATCGGCCGTAGCGTGCCCCTCGGCTTCCATCAGAGCCTTTTCAGCGGATTCAGCTCTCATCAAAAGCGCCTTCTGCTCATACAGCTGACTTAATGCTTGTAACCATCTGCTTGATCTTGGTGTGTACATTGTGCTTGTCCTTCACGAACTCATAGAGTTCGTTTACCTTCTTTCGCACCTCCGCCAGGTTCGACTTCCCTAGTTGCGAGTCGTCCTGGGTAGTGTCGCCTGAGTGGTGTCTTGGGGTGAACACTCGATTCAGGAGCCCCATCTCTCGTTGGTTACCTGGTGGTTCACTCTGTACCATTCCACTGCTGGTACTGACTGTGGCTACTAATGGCGTAACCAGCGATCTCGACAACTTGCCACTCCTTGCAAATGCAATCGCATTCTTCTTCGCTTCGCTCACCTCTCCAATCACACTGGAATTTTCAAATGTTTCCATTCTTCTGGGTCCCCCCTCCGGACCGCTATCATCACCCGCCATACGTAGTCGCCTGCCTTGATTCAGTGGTTGGTTATCTATGCTAGCAGGGAGGCCACTCAAGGGTTGACACGATCCCTTATGGGGATCGTGTTCAGAGCCGGATCAGCGTAAGTCGGGAATTGGTCATCCGAGCCTAGTACTCATCACTTAAGATGGACGGGTTCAGAACGTATCCGGAGGCCTGCCAAGGTTTTACCGGGACGGAGGCAGTCGCCCTATGAGCCTACTCGCCGTTTCAAGTCGGTATCACCCTTTCTTACTCAGGGAGCAGAATAGCACGACTGTCATCCCAATATCGTAATTCGATCCGTAGTCCGTGGCTTTTCCGTGTGCGTCGCGACCAGTATTCCATAATCAGGATCTTGCTGGCATCGATCCTGATGTGCCGGTTGGCACTCCAAAAGATGGGCTAAGGTACTTTGGAAGCGGTACCAAGTCGCTTGTACAGAGTTGTTTCCGGATATGTGGTTTTTTATAGGCATGTGTGCATGTATCTGTTTATCTGTTTATTTATTAGAAGTATACATCAACAGACCAAGTTTAGGTCCTAATGATGTTAAATAGGAAAAAAATACAATAAGAAACGAGTACATAACCTCTTAAGTGGAGTCAAGACACAAACATAAATAAGTAAAATTAAAATAATTAAAGCTATACACTATCTTAACTACGTGCGTCAATTGATCTAAAAACGGTAGAAAATCTCCGACGAAGTGCGTTCCGCGTCAGATGGAAATCGAAAATGGACGCCACCCTATTGAAGGTTCGCTGCAACCCGTGAATAGCGCTATTCAACCCATAGTTGGTGCGGCGAAAAGGAAGCCTGAGCATGGAGTTGTGACGCATTGGCCTTGGCTGTACGTTGATGCTAATCTGTTGAAGGATCCTTCCGCAGTCGATTCTTCCTTGTAGCACATCTGCAACAGTTAAAGCTCTACAGACATCTCTACGGACCCGCAGAGGCTCCATGTCAACCAACTGACACCGACTTTCGTAGCTAGGAAGACGAAAAGGGTCGCTCCAAGGAAGTCTACGAAGTGCGAACCGAAGAAAACGGCGTTGAATAGATTCGATTCGCTCGGCGCCATTATCATAGCATGGACTCCAGACCGCTGAACAGTACTCCAGTGTCGAACGAACGAGAGAATAATAGAGCGATTTTAGGCAGTGAATGTCGCTGAAGTTCTTCGCAACCTTGAATATAAAACCGAGTGTCCTTGAAGCTTTGTCAACAACATACGATAAATGTTGCGTGTACGTCAGTTTCGAATCCAGCTGAACACCTAGGTCTTTAACGCACTGCGTTCGTTCGATGGTCGTTTCGAGAAGATGGTAGTTGAACAGAATTGGTTGTTTCTGACGTGAGAAGGTTATCACTGAGCACTTGGCAGGGTTGACCACCAACCGATTTAGAGTACACCAATCAGCAAAGGCATCAACCTGCGCTTGGAGTAAAAGACAGTTGGCGGTTGAACAGATTCGCATAAAGATTTTCAGGTCATCAGCAAACGACAGGCGGGGCCCTCCGATAACATAGTGTACGTCGTTGAAGTATAAAAGAAATATCAACGGTCCCAGATGGCTACCCTGCGGTATCCCGGACGTGGCGCAGAAACTCCTTGAACGAAGGTCACCCAAGGCAACTGTCAATTGACGCCCTGTGAGATATGATCGAAACCATCTTAAAAGATTACCACCAACTCCTAGTCTGTCAAGTTTAGCGATCGCGATATCATGATTCAACTTGTCGAAAGCTGCCGTTAAATCTGTGTAGATCACGTCCGTTTGGCATCGAGCGATCATACCATCAGTGATGTACGACGTAAGGCACAATAGGTTTGTAGTTGTGGAACGCCCTGGTGAAAATCCGTGCTGGTCGTCACTTAACAACTGCTTGCAATGTGTAAAAAGTGAGTTCTTAACGACCAGTTCAAAAAGCTTCGATACAGCGCTTAACGATGTGATTCCTCGGTAGTTGTTCACGTCCCGCTTGCTTCCTTTTTTATATACCGGAAACATGTCCGCCATTTTCCAGCAATAAGGAAATGTACCGCTAGAGAGGGACATCTGGAATATCTGATGAAGTGGATACAGAAGACAAGCCATGTTCTGTTTCAGAAAAACCGACGGAACCCCATCGGGTCCGGGCTTAAGCGATGTTTTAAGGTGTAATGCCGCGTTCGAGATTGATTCTGAATCCACATCAACTAGGCTGAGTGTTTGATTTGCCAAGGGAACATTGTCGGCGGCAGCGTGAACAGAATGACTGGTTAGTCTCTCGTCTTCATAAACACTGGCAAATTTTACCGAGAACAGATCGCAAATTTCCTGTTGAGTGCCAGCAGTCTCGCCATTATAGAACATGGATGAAGGTAAGCCCACTTCCTTACGTTGTTGATTAACATAGCTCCAAAAAGATTTCGGATGAGATTTGAGACGCCGTTGAACCCCACTCAGATAACGTTGAAAATGCGCACGACTGATCCGTTTATATTCGTAGTTGAGCCTGCTATAGTGGCGTTTAAGCGACATGGTGCGGTGTTTCGTGAATCTTTTAAGAGCCGCTCTTTTAATCCGTTTTAGCGAGCGAAGAGCGTTCGTCATCCAAGGGACCCGAGAGTCAGTCTGAACAATCTTTTTTGGGACGTGTCTGTCAATGACATAAGCCAAGACGTGGGAAAAAGTTTGAGCAGCGATGTTAACGTCGGTCGAATCAAGAATGCTCTGCCAATCCAAACTAGATAAAACATCACCAATACTGCGATAGTCGGCTCTACGGAAGTCATATGACACAGTAGCAGGAGTGTCGACGAAGTCTCGAGCTACAACGTCCTCGACAGCAACTATTAGAGAAGGATGGTGAGGGACATCCTTAACTAGAGGCACGGGAGCTGTAGAGATGACGGGAGCAATATCTCGGCCACTCACGAAGCAGAGATCTAGAGAGCGATTATTCTCATTCACCACGTTATTAACTTGGGATAAAGTTGCGGTACTGTAGCTGTCCAGAAGCTGAATAGCCCCTGCGTGGAAAGAGGAACGTTCATGGTCGGGACGGAGGAAGCCGCTGTGAGTTGGAGTCCATGCAATGCCCGCTAGGTTGAAGTCTCCCAAAATAATAATTTCATCATGGAGGGCAACCGTATTCGAAATAGCAGAAACAGATCGGCAGTGCGCATCAATTAGGTCTAAATCTCGAGTTAGATCTGGAGGAATGTACACCGCACAAAGAAATAGCATACGGCCTCCAAGCTGAATTGCTACCCAAACTTGTTCTACGGTGATCCAGGAATCGTCTTCAACTGCACTTGCTTTCAACCTGACACTAACTGCAACGAGAACACCACCGCCAGTCATTTTCCTACTGTTGTTTATGTTCCGATCACAGCGGAAAACTTCGTAACCATCTCCAAAAACATAACTAGAAACAGTCCGAGAATCTAGCCATGTCTCGGTTAAGACTATAATGTCGTAGCAATGATCCATGAACGCTAACCGATAATCATCAATAAGGCCGTTCATTCCGCCAACATTCTGGTAATAAATTAAAAGGTCCGAATTCCGACGTTCGAGGTTTGTAGCACTGGGAAAGGAAATACCATCAGAGCGGGAAGTGTCCGTTTTTTGACCATACTTGCCGTTACATGGAATCTGGAAGACCCCGTTTCCCAACTCAACCGCAGGGCCGGGACGGCTGCTGGTCGCTGGCAGGTAGGGCTCGACTGCGTTGAGCGGAATAGGGGCTTCCTCAAGACTAGCGGCATTTGTGCGTCCCGGTATCCTGCTTGCAAACGTTGATCGAAGCTGGCTAGAAGATGAACTGGAAACGACGAACGAATCAGGCAACGAATTGTTCGAATTCACAGAGTACTTGCCTGTAGTAGAAGTTCGGAAGCACCCATCACCCAACTCAAACGCAGGGCCGGGACGGCTGTTGATCGCTGGCGGGAGAGGCTCGACTGCGATGAGAGGGATGGGGACTTCCTTAAGGCATGAGGCAAGTGTGCGTCCCGGTGTAGAACAAGGTCGGCGAAGGCTATTTCCATTAGTATGATCACTTCGATCAGAAGCAATAGAAATGTTGAAATTGGTGTTGGAGGGTTCGAAACAGTTGGAGGCAGGGCTGGAACACGGAAGCAGATCAGGCAAAGAATTGATACTAACAGAAGCATACTTGCCTGAAAGTGGTTGTTGGGAAACCCCTCTACCAATCCCGACCGCAGGACCAGAACGACTCTGAAGGCAGGAAACAACGTCATTTTGATCACAGCAAACGCCAAGCGCGACTGGGTCAGGTGGCTTAGGGTTTCCCATAGTGCGACAGGTAGTGCGTTCTGGTTTACGATGATCCAACAAACAATTAGATCTCAGCATGCTGGATCCAGTCCGGAGATCGGAGTGGTAAACTGGGACGAACCCAGAGGAGAGATTACGATGGACGGCGTATCCATACAAGGTAACCATGAGTTTTTTGGACCATTATCTACAAATTCACGGAACAGAATACCTCTCGGCCATGAATCCGAATTCAGTGCGACTTCGCGTAGTTTTGGGTCCATTCCGACTTTGTATGATATGAAGTTCATTCGGCTCGTGTCGAATCCTCTTTTCACTAGCGGAACAACCTTAACCGAATCTTCACTCTGCACGCTCGTTTTGACAAGTTTTGCGATAACATCCGGTTTCACACTAGGGTGAATGCGAGATAAGTACAGCCAGAACATCTCGACAGGCTCAGGAACGGTAAGCACTGTGGAATCAGTAACCGCTTTAGTACCACCAATAAGAGGTCTACTGCTTGATAAGCCGTCTTCACGACGCCGTTTTAAAGGTGGTTGACGAGAGTGATTTCCAGGATCCATAATTGCCGGAGTAGATGGCCCGATTTTTTTTGAAAGCTGGGCAATAAGCTCACCTTGCTTTGCCATTTCGTTTTTAATTTCGGCATTCGCGATCTCCTGTTTCTCAGTAATAGATTTGATCACACTACCGAAAGACGAGATGGCTGATTTAAACCTTGCACATTTTACCAATTTAACGCACTCATCGCACATCCAAAACAAGTTCTGGCTTGAATTGATTACGTTCACGAAGGCTTTGTTCAGTTTTATACTTGAGCATTTCAGATGAATCATCCGGTCACAAAAGGCCATACAAGAAACGAACTCGTCGTCACCTTTGACAGGTTTAGCGCACTTGTCACAAGCTGAACTCATGATAAATTTAATATCAAGATTTTCACTGTGAACTTAACTTCTCACTGATGACTTTTTTTTCTCCGTGTAGCCTAGCCACTGGAGAAATTATTCACTTAATTTTTTTTTCTCTGTGTAGATCTTCAGCGTGTATGCGATGGAGGTGGATTCTGCAATATGCTTAATTCCAATTGTGCTAGTGTGCAACAATAACAACACCGTAGTCTGAATAATTGATCGATATTTCACTATTTTCACAACGCAAAATATGCACAAAAACAGGATTTTCACTGTGAACTTCACTACCAACAGATAAACGGAGTGCTTATAAGACGGTACACCACAAAAAATTACGCAAAAAAGCAATTCGTACGCGAGAAATTATTCGATCGAGACAGTGCAAAATAAACAACTTTCGATTGAATTTAACACATACACTTTTTTTTTTTTTTTTTTTTTTTTTTTTTTTGTGTTTGTGTGTGTGTTGTGTGTGTGTGTGTGTGTGTTTTTTTTTTTTTTGGGTATAAAAAAAAATACCCCACTGTTTCCCCCCCCTTTGGACAACCATTTTCATTCCCCCCCCCGCCAAAAAAAAACCACAACATTCCCCCCCCACCCTATAGAATTTTTTTTTTTGGAAATTTTCTCAAAAAAAAAAAAAAAAAAAAAAATTTTCCCCGATATATAAAAAAAAAAAAAAAATTTTTTTCCCCCCTACCAACCACGCTATTTTTTTACCCATTTTTTTTTTATTTTTGTTGGTGCCAAATCAAAGTTATAAAACCCTCAAATAACTGGTCAAAATTTCATCTTGATTAGATAGTCCTTCATGGAGATATGACCAACACAATACCTGAGAGCACATAATTGTAAGATGAAAATATACTCGTTGCAGTTCAAAACCGAACAAGACCACTCACCCCAATCGATGCCACTTGTATTCTATTGTTCTGCATCTGATCCGTCGTATAGCACATACAGCGGACCAGCCACACTATGCGACTCTATAGAATTAGAGCAGGATCGATTGGCTCGAGTGGTCTGGTTTTGAACTGCAACGAGTATATTAGAAAATTACACAAAATCTCCATTTAGTATAACTACACAATTTTTAACGAACATGTACTTATTGAGCATCTTGAATCCACAATGATAATCAAAATTGACGGTTAGGATTGTCTGATAATTCTTTCTATGGACTGATTATATGGAACTTCTAATATTTATGTAACTAATATAACTAACATAAACAGGTCGTTAAAGACTTTTAATGGCAATATTTTAATCACATCGATGAACAATACGTTCAGGATTGACAAATAGTTCATTTTATAAACTGAATGTATGACATATCGAATATTCCTGGAATTTCTGATGAAAATATGTATCCAGTACGATATTGACCACATTTGAATTCGTAATTCTGGTGAAGTGTAAGAAGGGTTCAGTCTCACCATCGGTGGATTAATTCGGGTTTTCCATCTACCATGGATCCTGCATGCAATGGTTTACGTGCCAGAATTTAAATGGTAGACGAAGCAGAATTTAGAAGTCGCCCCTTACCTTCCATAACTTCTTTACAAGTCTGGCTCGCTGCAGAAACCACACCATCTATCTCCACATCTTGAGATGGGATTTAGACGTAGTACTCGGCATTATAACCTTCGTCACTAGCAATTTCATTTGCAATTTTATACGTAGGTGCAGTAACACGCAGTTTGTTTCAGTTGACCTGATGAAATTCGGTCCCCGGATAACGACGCGTCAAATTTCTTTTAATGCCCAAAAAGTCTAGGGCTTTCACTTTCTGCCGGCCCCAACAAAAAAAAAAAAAAAAAAAAAAAAAAAAAAATATTTTTTTTCCCGCGCGGGGGGGCCTTGCCCCGGAATTGTCTTTTTTCCACCCCTGGGCAAATGCGTATAACCCCAAGGAAAAAATCCTTCCAAAAGCAAGTTCACACTCACAGCCAGTGTTGCCACATTTTTTTCATGGTCAATCTGTATTTTCACTTCCAAAAATCTTTTTTATCTGTATCCGGCTGTTAAAAATCTGTAAAAAAATCTGTATTGTCAATTTAACCACTATTTGGTGCCTGGTTTAAAACAGGTTGAAAAATAAATTTGCGTGCATCGCATTTGAACCAAATGCTTTACGCGATTAAATTCTTTACCGCACTTATTGAACCAACTCTATACCTAGCCATTATTTGCTCTAAGGAAATCCCGGAAGATCTAGTCCCAAGGAGTGCTTCAGTTAAGAAATTAACAGAAGCTACAATTTGATGGACAGGTCCACTCCCTTTTGGAGGAACGTGGGATGCGGAAATCAGTAAAAACTGTTATAGTGTCGGTTGATCAACGACCACTAGCAGTGGTAAAAGAACGGAATTATGAAATGGTTGATAGATACTCCAGTTTTACCAAACTGCTAAGAGTCATGGCATATGGCTTACGATTCAAACGAAAATGTTAATCTAGCAAATTGGATCGAAATGTAGGACATCTCACCTTGGATGAGCGGAAACAAGCACACAATTTAGTATGAAAGAATGATTCATCAGCAACATTTTTTAACAGAGGTTAATCAACTATCTTCAGACAAAAAAGAGCCACTAGTAGTTTGATAACAATAATGAGTCGAGTTCAGCCAACAACACCCAATCATCTTGCCAAGTAAATATGTGAGTAAACGTGAGCTGGTTAACAAGGTTTGTTGTACGCGATTGAAATATTGGTCGATTCACGAAAGATTTTTGGTAAAAAATTACTGAAAAACTCAGTAATCGACATAGAAAATCAGTAAAATATACACACTTAAAAAAAATCGACACGTTGTTTTCACGTGAAACGCACATAATTTTCGTCCACTGCCAAAATCAGTAATAAACACGTGGAATTCACGTAAGAGCTACGTGATTTCCGCGTAAATTCACATTCTACGTGAAAATCACATAAATGTTACGTGATTTTTCACGTACAATTCACTGGACACGTAATGTTCACCTGATTTTACTGAAGAAGATTTGGTTACGTGTTCAGGTGGAAGTTAAGTGAAATTTCACGTGAAATCAACGTGTTGATATTTTTGAGTGCAGTAAAAAATTGTGAAATTGGAAGCACGATAGCTACCAAAAATTACTTAATATCAATCAAAACTGAATTTCGGTTAAATTTACAAAATCATCAATTTAAAATTTTGTTTTTTCCTGCTCTCTTGAACGCATAAAGCGGGTGGTTTTTTTAAATAATCATTTTTCTCATAAAAGATTCCTGTGAAAGATGAGCTGTATTCTCAAGCGCCTGAAGAGATCTGGTCTCAGGATTCCGAAATAATAGCTGCACGGTTTGGATTATGGGGATATACATAAATGGCTCATCGACGCAGACAGTTTTGTTGCCACCATCAATACAGTGAACGACGTCATGGCTTCCGATGCATTTAGGAGTTGGTTGAGGATCATTGACAGCTAACGATTTTAGAAACATCTGTTGTTGCCTACATTTGAACGATAGCAAATAAGTCTGATGCCTTTTACTCGTTCAGAAAATCAATGGAAGGAATAAAAAAAAATTATTTTGATTAGCTGCCACCGCTTGAGCACGCGATAATGGCAGAGGTTTGACAGGTGTGATTTACACACTTGCGTTCAGTAAAGATTACTGAATTCCAGTGATTTTCACATTTTGCGTCAGTATTTATTATGCTTTTACTGAAAATCGGTAAAGCGTTTACTAAATTGCGGATTTTCAATGATAGTTCATTTCTTTACAAAGTACATCTGTAAAATAAATACAAATATTCAGTAATATTTTAAAACGATTTGCTGGAAACTTGCAGTTCTTTGACAGATATCTATAAATTGAAGAAATTTTACAGATCATTCAGTAAAAATTCTAATTTACTGACAAAAGCCGTATTTTTTTTGATTCAATATCAAAATTAGGATTTGGTCTGTAGAGATCACAGAATTCTGTGAAAAAAATACGGAAGTTGATCTGCAAACGAAAACTTTACATATTCTCCTGTGAAATCGATACATTTTACGAAAAGATCAATGAAAAAAACAAAAAACCTTAGGTATAGATGGTGAAAGGACAATTTTCCACCTAATTACTGTGATTTTCTCAGAACTTCTATAAATATAATTAACAGTTCCAAGAATCTCATAATACGCACTGAAAACAACACCCTGTGGTAAATCAACGAAATATTTTCTTGTGGTAGATAATGACATTTTCAATAGAATCAATTCTTAAAAATATTTCGAATAACGCAGTGCTCCGCTTGAAGCAAAATATAGCTTTATTCAAATCAGTTCGTTGGTTTATTTTTATTGTTTCAACTAAATTAAAAAAAACTACCCTAAATCTGTGGAATAAGATTATAAATTTAATTTGTGCATTGATCGCTACCAATGCAATAACATGGTTAAACATCAAACCATAGAATCAAAGTATTCGAATCAGATATGAAAAGAAATAGCCCATACCAGCTAATTCTTGAGATGAAACCTGTCCACCGAGGTTACTTGGACTGACTACTGCAGATTGTCCATCCCCCTGTTGAGGACCTGCGGTTGCATAATTTCTAGTGGGTTTATCAAGTTATTCAGTAGTATGGACATACAAGAACACCTGTTGATTGTAAAGATTGATGCTATCCACCAAAGGGGACTTAACCGATGCTTATGAAGTTCGAACACAGAATTGATATGAATGTTGTCCACCGAGATTAATTTGATTGATGCATTCGATGTAGCCATTCTTCCGGTTGATAAACATCTGACAAACTCTGTAGGCGGGTCATTGAGAATTCCAAAAATGGATATTTACACATTAATAAAATGCAACGCAAGGGAGGATTTTTCAAAAATCTGTAAAATCTGTATTTTTTCTAAAAATCTGTAATCTGTATATACAGAATTCTGTATCCAAAAACTGCGAAAAATCTGTATGATTACAGATAAATCTGTATATGTGGCATCCCTGCTCACAGCGCTAGAATCTAGCCCTCGATTGACAGAATAAACCCAATAGATGGGGACGAAGAGCCCGCCCTTGTTCCACGAAATGTTAACAATAGGGAGGCAGTCCCATGCTCCCTATCCAAATCGTTTTACTTGGTTGCCCTGATGATCCCTCCCTTTCCCCGTTATATGCTATTTAATATTTAGTATATTTTGTACATACAAAATTAAGATATCATTATAGACAAAAGTGCTAATTTATTCAAATTTCAAACTTGAATGATACATCCAATGGATTGTTACTGAAAAATAAATAAAAATTATATATGTATTAATATCCTACTAGTCCAGGAAAAGCTGAAAACAATAGATTATTCCAACTATCAGAGATAAAATTTCAATACAAGATATTATTTTATAAGACATGTTGTAATATTTTTTCTTTATACTGTTCCAGTAACATTTAAGATAGCAATTGGAGTGATCGAAGAGTCCGGTTTGGTGATTTCTGAAATAAATGGCTTATTGTACCAAAATACCACTAAAAACAATATAAAAATATAATCTTACATTGCTTATAAGCACATGCCAGTCTTTTATGAATATTGTTCCTTCTCGGTGGATCACAGGAAAAGAAAATCGTCCTATAATCGACTCTTGTTGGCTCTGAAAAGAGCCTTTGAATGACGATTTCTCTTCGATGCGAGTGGACTGTATGGTTGAATGGTCGGTCGCTGATTGAAACACTTCTGCTATCAATTAAACTTAACTTTATTCTGGTTTCCTTAACTTCGGTTGTTGTTCGTTCGACGGATTCAAAACAGTGTATGGAACGAGCCAAATGGTGCTCTTTTATATGGTGCGTGTATACGCGTTGCTCTTCATATTCTCACTGCATGAACATTCTCGGCGTTCCTGTGGGAGGGGCTTCGTTCGATGATTAGCGTTGGTGTCAATTACCTGTCGCACAAACTACTTCTGTGACGTTGAGACGGAACATAGTCCTCCGGTTGAGACCTCGTATAAACAGCTTCTAGTGTGGGTAGAGCGTTGTCCTCGATGGGCAAAACAGAAACCTTATTAATGGGTCGACGGTATGTCGCGCCGTTAAAGAAAATATCAACGGCTCGTACTAGACCATCTCCTCCAGAATACACAGCAGTAATTCGTCCCATCTTCTAGTTTAGTACGGATTGCAGCTTGTCGTGGTGTAGAACTACTATGCCAGGGCGGAGGTTTGGTGTTTCTCGTTGATTCTTCTTCCGCGGTTGAAGGGAATTGAGGGAATCCCTTGATCAAGCTCTCCAAAATTGCTCTCGCATCAGCTGCAGGTGTTGCCATAGGTAAAGTCGATTCACGTTGATGTTTTCCAGAGAAGGCTCGGCTGGAGCAGTCAGAGGGTGACCAATTAAGTAATGTGCCGGAGTGGTTACCTGTGGGTCTGATGGATCATTGGAGATGCTGAATAATGGCCGAGAGTTCAATATTGCCTCGATCTCTGCCATGATGGTTGCCAACTCCTCGAAAGTCAGTTTTACATTGCCAGCAACTCGCTTGGGGTGGGTGTTGGTAGATTTTACTGCTGCTTCCCAGAGACCACCAAACTCCGGTGCGTTCGCGGGAATAAAGTGCCACTGTATCTCTCGAACCTGGCAGAACTGTTGGATTCTCTCAACGGTGTGCTGATCATGGAATTGGCGATACAACTCATGTAGCTCGTTGTTGGCTCCGTGGAAATTCGTTGCGTTATCCGAATGGATTTCTTGGACCATTCCTCTGCGACTGATGAATCTCTTCAAGGACGCAAGAAAAGCATCAGTTGATAAATCGGATACGACTTCTAGATGTACAGCTTTGGTTGCCATACATACGTAGACTGCTACATATGCTTTAAAAATCCTTGGACGATATGATCCCTGTTTCACTTAGAATGGACCAGCGTAGTCCACACCAGTTACAGCAAATGGGGGCGATGGAACGAAACCTAATGATGGAAGGTTTCCCATTAGCTGCGACATCTCTGCGACATTTATGCGGAAGCATTTCACACAAGACCGTGTTACCTTGCGCACTGTTGATCGTGCGTTCAGCAGCCAATACCTCTGTCGAATGGCACTAATCAGGCCGGCTTGACCTATGTGTAGATGTTCCTCGTGCACGGCGGTAATTATCATTCTAGTTACAGGATCCTTGTCGGGTAGAATGATCTGGTGCTTAGCTGCGAACGGCAGTTTCGAATGATCTAACCGCCCACCAACTCGCAGAAGACCATCTTCGTACACCGGGTGCAAGTTGCCCAGTCGCTTGCATGGTTGTTTGGAGATCACACGCTGGATTTCATCACCAAAATGCACCTGTTGCTTGCTTCAGTTGATCGACGTAACTCTTGGACGGTGAGGTTGATTCCCTTCTTACGATTGGCTGACCGTAGCTGGCAGCAGTTGTCAATTAAAGGCAACACATAGCCCATGATGCGTTGAATCTTGCGGAATGAACTATATCGAGATAAAAACGGAAAAGGCTCATTATTAACGACTGGTGTTGCTACTTTAACCTTCATCTCCGGAAGGCTGTCCTCTGGAATCTCTACGGTGTCTTCGACGTCGTACTCGAGAATTGTCAGGAATTGCGGACCGTTCCACCAGAGGTTATTTTGCCTCAACTCCTCCGGTAGCTGACCACGGGAAACGATATCAGCGGGGTTGACAGCTGAATGTACCTCCATTGGTACCCATTAGACTCCCATTGGTACCCATTAGACTCCAATTGGATGATGGCCCCTCGATTCCTTACAAAAGTTTGTAGTTGATGCAAAGGTTTCTTTAACCACGCTAATACTATTGTGCTATCCGACCACAGTGCGACTTCTCGGAAGGGCATCTGAAGTGCATTGATGACTAGACTGACCAATTTCGTTAGAAGGAGCGCTGCACAAAGTTCCTTCCGTGGTATGGAGAGCTCGTGCAACGGCGCGACCTTTGACTTGCTGCTCAAAAGTCGGAGTTTTGCTGATCCGTCTGCGAAAATATTCCTCAAATAGATACATGCGCCGTACGCCACATTTGATGCATCGGCAAAACCATGCAGCTCATAAGTGATTGTATCCCGAAATGTGACACACCTTGGCACTTGGATACGACGTAGATCGGGTAATGATGCTTGCAGTGTTGACCATTGTTGCTGGATGTCATCATCAATAGGGTCGTCCCAACCAGCTGATGTGCTCTACAGTTGTTGGACCAAAAGCTTTGCTGTGACGATGACCGGAGCGAACAATCCGAGTGGGTCGAACAGCTTCGCCACCTCGGAATAAATGGTTCGTTTCGTTGCTGGTAAGTTCATCTGTACCGGAATACTTGGCGGATCGGCGATCAGAAAAATGTCAATGTTTGGATCCCACCAGATTCCGAGCACCTTGATAACCGCGTTGTGACCGTAGTCGGAGAGTGGAACTTGCCTTTCGCGATCTTCAAGTGGAATGCGTTGAATAAACTCTTCGGAATTGGAGCACCACTTACGGATGTGAAAACCTCCTTTAGCTAACAAGGATTTCAGTTGACGTTGACACTCGATGGCTTCTTCGATTGTGTTGGCACCGGACAAGGCATCGTCGACGTAGAAATCATCGGTGAGAATCTTATCCGATGGGAAATTCCGATCCTTCCTCCTTGGCAAGCTGGATCAAACATCTTGTTGCCTGGTATGGTGCACAAGCTGTACCGTATGTCACGGTGTTCAGCTCGAGTACCCTCATAGGATGCGATGGCTCTGAACGCCAAAAAATGCGTAGGAATCGTCTGTTTGACACCGCCTTATTGATCTGGCGGTACATCTTGGAAATATCTGCTGAGAAAGCGTAAGGATATTTACGAAACCGAAATGTGATTTGGAAGATTCCGCTTTGCACCACAATGCCGACATGCAGAACGTCGTTGAGTGAAGGCGTGGATGGTTCCGACTTGGCACTGGCATCGAATACCACACGGCACTTAGTTGTTGAACTCGACGGACGTAGCACCGTATGGTGAGGTAAATAGTAGGTATTGTGTTTCGGTGGATCATCAACTTCGGTTATTTCCCGGCAGTGGCCGAGATCCTAGTACTCTTTGATGAAATCGATGTACTGTTGCTTGAGCTCGGGATTCCGTGCAAATCGTTTTTCCATCATGAAGAAACGTTTGAGAGTTAGGGAACGACAGTTGTCCAACTGGTCCAGGTTGTATTTGAATGGCAGATTCACCACGAACCTCTTACTTGAGTCACGTTGGTACGTTGACTGGAAGTGTGCTTCACATGCTTGTTGTTCCGGGGAAAGTGGATTTGCGTTTGGTACTTCCTCCACCTTCCAGAATTGATGTATCAATTCCTCGATGGAATCGATCGATGCGTGATTGGCGTGTTGGATGGCTATGTGTGACACGTCTGGCTCGTTTATCACACCGGCTACCACCCATCCTAGATGAGTGTCTCGAAGTTGTGGTAGATTGTCCCCAAGGTTTATTTGGTCAGGCTTAAGAATGTTGAAGAAAAGCTCTCCTCCGATTAACAAATCTACCTTCTCTGGTTTGTGGAATTCCGGATCGGCTAGTTCAACGTCATTCGGGAGCTTCCAGTGGCTGCAGTCAATGCGTGTACTTGGGATTGTACCAGTAACCTTCGGTGTAACTAGGCACTCGATGTTGGCGCGGAAGTGTCCATAACGTGAACGAAAATTCACGAACACCTTTTCTCTGGCTAGGCTACGGATGGCGTTAATTCCGGCGATTGAAATGTTGGCTGGCGTTTCCTAGGCGATTTGCCATTTCGTTGGTGACAAAATTGACTTGTGAGCCGCTGTCGAAATGAACACGACACGGATGCGATTGATTGTTTCGATCGATGGCTTGGACGACAGCGGTAAGCAGCAAGACCGTCTTTGCTGTGGGCACGCAAGCATGACTGCTGGCGCATGTAGTAGACACCGTGTGCTCAGAAATCCCGAGCAGCTCTTGTTGTTGATAGCGAAGACTCTCGACGTGACCAGTAGCTTCGCTAAGCAGTCTGTCCAGCTCTTTGAATGTTGGTTTCGACATTGTCTTCAACGAAAGCAAACCACGAATATGCGATTCAACGATCACGCGCTTGTTCTCATAACGATCAGTGAGTATGTTCCATGCTTGTTGGTAATTGCCTTCGTTGATGATTTTCGCATCCAAAACACCAGCTGCTGCTCCAACTAGTGCTTTGTCGAGATGGTACAGCTTCAGCGCTTCCTTTGAATTTCGGCCAGTTTGCATAACTGCCGTTAAAAGTCGGAAACGGGGCTTTCAGAGGTTGTTGCTGAATTATAATTTGTGGTGCGCCTGCCTGTGATGGTTGTCGCTCACTTGTAGCCAGAATCATTTCCTGTACGTTGATAATTAGACCGCTGTGCCAGTCTTCGAATGCACAGTATATCTCCTCTTGTTTATTTGATGCTTCGTCTGGAATCAAGGCCATTAGTTCACTGTGAAAATGGCTGAACTCGTTGTAGATGGAATTCAATTTCTCCCTCATACACTGCAACTGAGCCAGGCGCATGTTCTTATGGTCCCGTAATTGTAGCTGTATGCGCACCAACTTTTGCTCGACTTGGCTTCTCGGACGAAATAATCCATTCAGTCGATCCATCATCTCGGGCTTCATGATAGTTCTCCAATCATAACCACGAAACGAACTTGAACTAGAATTGGACATCGAACGTTTATTTGTGGGAGGACCTGGTAATTCAATTTCTTCCACTAGTGTTGCACCTGGTGCTGGCTTCACTGGCGTATGTTCTACAGGCATCGCGGATTCATTTTCACTCACTACGGTTATTATTGTTCTTGTTGTTCACTATTTCACAACATTACCGCTAACAAGCGGCGACACTGGTGCACTTCGTGTACTTTGCGATCCTTGCTCAAACACGTTCGGACACGTTCGAACGCAACCAACAGCAGGAGCGAAATGTTTGTTTTGGTCGATAGCAATTTCGTGTTCACCTTGGAATACGCTCCGCTGGCCGGACACGTAACGTTGGATACCGATCCTTTGCGCTGGGAAATCTTGTTGACGAGATGCCTATCCGGCTCGAAGGACCATTCTATGTTCCTTCTCGGTTGAACACAGGAAAAGAAAATCGTCCTATAATCAACTCTTGTTGGCTCTGAAAAGAGCCTTTGAATGACGATTTCTCTTTGATGCGAGTGGACTGTATGGTTGAATGATCGGTCGCTGATTGAAACACTTCTGCTATCAATTAAACTTAACTTTATTCTGGTTTCCTTAACTTCGGTTGTTGTTCGTTCGGCGGATTGAAAAACAGTGTATGGAACGAGCCAAATGGTGCTCTTTTATATGGTGTGTGTATACGCGCTGCTCTTCATCTTCTCACTGCATGAACATTCTCGGCGTTTCTATGGGAGGCGCTTCGTTCGATGATTAGCGTTGGTGTCAATTACCTGTCGCACAAATTACTTCTGTGACGTTGAGACGGAACAAATATAGTAGTTTAAGTTTAGAAGTGCAATTTTAAATTAAATGTTATGCAGAAATGCTGAAAAACAAATTGAGCCTTTGATGCCTGTCTTGGTACTCCAGGCTCTTAAAGGGCGATACGGTCAAAATTTGGTCAATATCAACTTGACGTATTTCTTTCAATTTTGCATTTAAAAAACCTGAACACCCCTCATTTTGAAGGTGTGTGTGTGTAGAATGTTGCTCCTATTTTGATTTTGGAATTCACTCTTCAGTTGTCAAAATGCCGTCCAAGCAAGAAGAGCAGCGTATCAAAATTTTGCTCGCGCATCGCGAAAATTCGAGCTACTCGCACGCAAAGTTGGCAAAATCGCTAAAAGTTGCCAAATCAACCGTTACAAATGTAATTAAAGTGTTTGGGGAACGTTTGTCGACAGCCAGGAAGTCTGTATCGGGGGGAAATCGAAAACCGGAAGCCGCTGAGACGACAAAGAGAGTTGCCGGTAGTTTCAAGCGAAACCCTAACCTATCTGTCCGAGATGCCGCAAATAAGCTGGGTGTATCGTCTACAACCGTGCATCGAGCCAAAAAACGAGCCGGACTATCGACTTACAAGAAGGTAGTGACTCCAAATCGCGATGATAAACAAAATACGACGGCCAAAGCGCGATCCCGGAGGCTGTACACGACGATGCTGACGAAGTTTGACTGCGTGGTAATGGACGACGAAACCTACGTCAAAGCCGACTACAAGCAGCTTCCGGGACAGGAGTTTTATACGGCAAAAGGAAGGGGAAAGGTAGCAGATATTTTCAAGCACACGAAACTGTCAAAGTTCGCAAAGAAATATCTGGTTTGGCAAGCCATCTGTACCTGTGGCTTGAAAAGCAGCATTTTCATAGCTTCCGGGACTGTCAACCAAGAAATTTACGTGAAAGAGTGTTTGAATAAACGTCTGCTGCCTTTCCTGAAGAAACACGGTTGTTCCGTACTGTTTTGGCCGGATTTGGCATCTTGCCATTACGGTAAAAAGGCCATGGAGTGGTACGCCGCCAACAACGTGCAGGTGGTTCCCAAGGACAAGAACCCTCCCAACACGCCAGAGCTCCGCCCAATTGAGAAATACTGGGCTATTGTCAAGCGGAACCTAAAGAAGACCAAAAAAACTGCTAAGGACGAGCAGCAGTTCAAGGCAAACTGGCTTTCTGCGGCGAAGAAGGTGGACAAGGTGGCTGTACAAAATCTGATGGCAGGGGTCAAGCGTAAGGCCCGGCAATTCGGATTTGGAAAAGCGGAAGCCTAACTGAATATTTTTCCTGAATTTTATACTAATTGAACTTGAAAAAGAAATTTAATTTGATTTTTTAAATAAACGATTTCACCGATTTACACGCGTTTTCCCTTGACCAAATTTTGACCGTATCACCCTTTACATGGTTTTGGAATGCAAAGATGATTTTAAAGCGTTATTATATATAGCATTTCAACCTTATTGCTTTCACAAATTGCTTATTGCCTGCTCTCAACTCAGTGTTTCCAAATGCACTTCCACAGTTATTAATTGAGAGCTTTCGATGCCGATGATTCTAATGCGTGCTGAAATTATTAATAAATTGAGAATGGAAAATATACAATATGACTTAAGGTACACAATCTTGAGTCGCACCCCCTCACTTCGCTATTGTCAGATTGACAACATTGCCCAGGCTACGCCAACCAGCGTCTCCATGTTTCAGCTGGCAGTCTTTTGTGATCATATGACTCGTGGAGGCGTGAGGTAGGAACTTGTGAGGACGAGATGTCGGTCGCACCCTCGAAGTTGTCAACTCACCATTTGAAGCAAAAAACTCTAGCAGATGAGGGAACAAAAACAAAAATGTACTTGCCCTTACGCTGCACCTTTGCCGGTATGGCACCTTCTGCTGTTGTTCGCAAAGTATTACGTGTCATTAGTGGTTGATGTTAACCCTTTTAGTAGAAAATGAAAGAGTTAACCCTTTAAGTAGAAAATGAAATGGTGGTTAGCAAAATACCGGAGTGAATTGTGAAAAATGATGTGTAAAACAGATATTATAAGCTATGCGTTGATGTTATCGTTGTTATCCTTGTTGTGATCCAATGATTATCCTTAAAACTATCAAGGTTAGTTGTTTTTATTGATTCATTATTCAATTGGTTGTGAAAATCATAGCTATCATATTTTACAGGTGCATAACAGTTTTTATACGAACGAAGAACTACAAGATGTGTACAACCAGTAGAAGAAGGAACTCAAAATCACTGCGATGAAATTTGTCATGGTTATTGTAAATTGTGAAAATATTGACCATAGAAAGATTAGAATACGGCATGACGACGATGTGGTTTGATTAAAAACCGGTGCCAACAGCTGAATTAAAGAATTCTTCTTCAAGGTGACGGGATTTCAGTTGCAGCACGGATTTGGTATGTTACTTAAGATGACGCAAGAGAAGTCCCTTGCAAATGAATGTGTAATGTCATGACGAGGTATGCAAAAACTGTAGTAGTGACTATGGAAATAAACTTAAGAGAAACCTTAATATTTCTGCTGGAATGGCATTAAACATTCCAAAGTAAACTCACTGTCTCCTATTCGTTTCGCAAATTTTATATAAAGCTAGATCGGACTCCTGCGTTTAATGTTGATCATTTATATCTACATAAACCTACACATTCCTAAACTACATTCCTTTTTACTTTGCCTGTGGACATTTATTAGGCTCAAAATTCGTAACCAATTAGAAAGATCTAGTTAAAACAATTGCCAATTCTGTATGCTAGGTTTACATTAAACTAAAATTAAACACCTGGGTAAACTCCGAATGTACCGTTTCCCAAAAAACATTTCCTCGAATTTACAATTTCCTGAGAAACTAATAAACTTGTGATTTTATATAATACATAAAATATAGTTCGGCATAATTCATAAAATAATACAAAATAAATAAACAAAATCTAATAAATTAATAAAATAAATTTAATCAATATTATTATGAGTTATTTTATATCAATGGTCATGTATCAACAACTTATATGTTAAAGATAACCATGTATATTTTATACATGTAGCAAGATTTTAAGATTTTTATAAATATTAACCAAACTTAACTAAGAGTTTATGTAAAGAGGGACAAATTCAGTTTATTCCGAGGTTTTTCCTTCTTTGTACTACAGCTGGGCTGCAAAAGGGTGAGTAGACACCTGGGATGGAGCGTGCGTCCCCGCAACATAGCTATAGTCCTCACAAGTTCCTACCTCATGCTTCCACGGGTCAAGAGATGACAAAGACCGCCAGCTAAGGGTTGCGTACTTGGCTGGTAGTGCAGCCTGGGCACTGTTGTCCTTCTGACTTCAACTAGATTGAGGAGGTGCGTGCCGAGCGGCTGTCCACCAAGGAGGTGCGGCTCAAACAGCGTCTGTCCTGGCATCCAGCGGTTGAGTAAGAAACGCTGTATCGCGTCAACTATACATTAGGTGGCAGCCGCACCAAGGCGATGTAGGCAGTGTGACCTCGGTATGGTAGTATGCTGAAGTCTTATCCTACCACGAAAAATGGAAGTATTCTTTATACGGTGTATAATTTCAGATCATCCATGGAATTCCCAAGTATTGTAAAATAATTTTGAATTGATTTCTTCCCCCGTGGCTATGATAATGCAAGTCCTTCTACAATTGCAGCAGGATCAGCAGACATGCAGACATTACAAATATAATTGTGATCATTTTATATTATAACATCCCCTCACAATATTATTCAATGCTATTTTCAGCTTCGCCTTTGCATCGTTGTAAGTTTTGGCCCACCTAACTCACGTTATGTATTTGAAAAGATAGGATGGTTTTTTACATTTTTTTAGAGAGAGGATTATATACAACAAATTCTACAAAAAAAAAATCGTTAATTCAAAAACTAACATTGTTTATGATCCTGCCTTTTCTATTTTACAGACATAAAGAATCACTTATGGGCCCAGTAGAAAAAAAGAGTTATCGAAGAATTTCCTGTCATTCATTTTTAATTTTTTGTTTGATTTGGATTTATTGAGTTTCCGTTTTTGGGCAGTAATCATACTCATATGAAATTTATTTTCTTGCTATTTTGCTAGGATGCCAGGTGATCAACTTTATTTCATTATATCACGTTGGAATTTTCGCTATTTCAGCGTTTCAATCATCTAACATCGCAGCGGAAGAGGCAAATAGCGGCATTTAATTATTATATCTACATTATGTAGTATTCCTTTACAACATCGTATTATTTCCATCATATCATGACCTTCACATTTTCATACAACAAACCTAATTTAGGCGGTATCTGGCTTAAACACGAAACATACCTTCAATTTATGACATCTAGCATTCCTTATATGTCCAGTATATAACGCAGAAAATTACAGCTATGGTAGGCTTTTGAAAATTACGGAATCTATGGTAGGCTTTTGCACTTATTGCTGAATGTATGTTTCATTTCCGGTTTGCAAATGGACTTTTTACCAATTATGAGCTGATCTGATTCATGCAGCGCTGTGTGCCATTTGGCTTGAGTTTGATTTTACATTTCAATCTTTGTCATTACTTCATCATAACTCACACTATCATTATATTTGGTAATATTGTTTTATTGATTTTACTTGATAGATGATTAAAACATTACTTATTGTTTTTTTTGCCAATTTATCTTTAACTCCCTTCCACTTAAATCTTCCCATTCCTAACTCGGTAGCAATAACTATTAGGTCAGCAAAAATAAAAGCGCATTGCTATTATAAAATCAGCATCAAGTAGCAAATAGTGACCATGGCAACAGTAAATTAAAATGTATAAATGTTAGTTTTGTAAAATTTCAATAGATTTAATAAACTTTTTCAGGACACCTCAAATCAAGATTTTGGTGAAATGCTGCTATCGCGATCACGAACGAAAACGGGCTTAAGCGCGAACCACAGAACTCTACACTTTAACATTTTACAACATTTCTTGCATTCCAGGATCAACCGAATGAAGATCATATATTATAGATACGAATGCTTGTAGTATGTTTCATTTACATAAATATACACTCCATTATACAAATATTTCATGGGAATGGGAGGGACCATCAGGGCACCCGATTGAAGCACTCTGGATGGGGAGAGTGGGAATGCCAACTCCCCATTGCTAACAGTTTGTGAATGGCGGGCGGGCTTTTCTCCCCGCCCATTGGGGCATCCTCATGTTAGATAGCTTGCTCTTTTGACCAATTGTTCAATCTTGTTGCTGGAAGGAGATTCTTTATATCCCTGTGGATACGTATAAGTTATGTTGCATATCGATCCACCCAACTCCTTTTTGGCCCTTCATACAATGGCATGATTAGGATAATCAGTGGTTATTAAAGCTTGATCAAGTCTAACATTGCTGTCGGACTAGTTTCCGTGCTACAATGGGTGGTAGTACATATCATACATCTTACATCATACATTGTACTACAGCTTTGGAAAATTATTTTTTATCCAAATGTAACAATATCAACTAATGAAAATATATTTTTGAAATGTTTCAAAATTTAAATGTACTATAGATTTTAAAAATTAAAAAAAATGGTAGGGTTGTTTTTAACACACGACTGATTGACGTAAAATGGTTTGATTAGTTTCGTTAATTTCGTAGCGAAACATTCACAGAAAAAATAATAATGAATTTTAACAGACGCGTAAATTTCCCCCTTGTTCAAATGCTATCCAAAACAAGCGTAAACAAAGAAATTGTTTGCAATCTTTCATACAACAGACCTGATTTTTGCGATATCAGGTTTACATTTAAATTAAATATTCCATGAATTTGTGTCAAATCTTGCGTACCCTTTATATGCATTAGATAACGCAGAAAATTAAATGTTTATTTCAAACTATGTTGCAACGCACACAGAAAAAAATCATGAATTTTAACAGGCGTGTATAATTTCCCTTCGTTTAATTGTAGGCCAAAGAAGGTGTAAACGTGTTAACGTAAACAATCGAGATTGTTTGCAATCTTTTATACGCCATACAACAATGTTGGCAATCTTCCATACAACAGACTACAGTCAGGCGTTACCTCACTTAAAATTACATGAAATATCCCATTAACTTCTGCCAAATCTAGCATTCCCTGTATGTGCATTAGATAACGCCGAAAATAAAACGTCTCTTTCAATCTTTGCGGGTACTGTTCTAATGGGACGTAAGTGAGTAAGTATATTAGTACGTTCTATGAAAATTAGGAAATTCTATTGTACACTCTTCTGATAGGTTTAAATGAAGATACGGCCTTGAGTAGAAGGCCCTTCTCCAGGGTCTCAACCAGTAGTTGGCAAAGAATTATCTCTGGCAGCTTTCAGTTTTACCCGATATTCACGACTTCACTCGGCATCGGTACATGGTCGAAGGATTCGTATATTCGATCTTAACGCGCTTCCGAAATTTGTGCATATATTTCGCATAACTTATTCTCACTTTCACAGTTTGTCAAAATTTATTTCTTCCTAAAAGTAAAACTCTGTTAACGCGACTCGTTAACACAACAGAATAACTTTTCATAACAGTACTAATTGGAATGTGCAGAGTATGTTACTTCGAAATATCATGTTCGAGAATCAAACCGTTGTTGATGATAGGGAGTTACTTGATACTTGCCGGAACGCAACATTCTTTAACATTTTTCAACACCGATGGATGAATATATACACAAAATATATTCATCTTTTATTAATAAAATTATAAATACTTGAGTAAATAAAATGTCGTAAAAACCTGTAGTTGAAAAGCTCAAAAATCTCAAAAATAAATCAATCGAGAAACGATCGAGTTATAAGCGTCCGGTGTTTCATGTTTCGAGACGGTAGCCATTTGTAAATTGTACACAATTGTTGTTAAATTGTTTTAGTCACCGCTGGCTGCCAAGAACATGGAAAGTAATGTTAAATAAATTCCAATCATACAAACTCTCTCAAAATTGAATTAGTCGTCCTGAAAAGGGCGGATTTGAAATTGTCCGCATATGAATTAATACCTTCTCGGTCTATTGAAGAAGCAAGTTATTACAGCCGTTGCACGTTGCGCCTTACCAAAAGATGACTACCAAAAGGATCTCACACACAAGCACCCTATTTCGCTTCCTCGTGGTTGCGCCTACCGGCTGGCAACCGACTGCCTAATACACCACTGCATAATTAATGGCTGCCTAGCAACGGTTGCCACCGTCAGCTGCCAAATCCAACGTTGACGCCTTGCCGCTCCGTACTGCCGAATGAGACTGGTGCAGGGTACATGCCATCGCCAGCTGCCAATCAATACTGGCTCGTTGATCCGAACAGCTCCAGTACTGCAAAACAAATGAGAAAATTGCGAAGGTATACCCGTTTTATATCGTTCACTGCTGCATATGAGACCTCCCTTGCTTACATTTGAAATCTGTGATAGGAAAGTACTGTGCATTTAGTAAATTTAGCCTGCCAAACAAAAGTATAAGACACCACCTTTTATTTTCGTTATTTTGAAAAGTTTAAAATTGTAAAAGGATAATTGTTTACAATTGAATTGATACGCGGGAAAATTTCCAACCGATTGATGTAAACATCTTGTAAATCTATCGAGCAATTATGAAGTAATAAGCGTTTAATTTGTAACGATATTTCGTGACGGTCGCTAATTTTTAGATTTTCAATTGACACCCTACCTTTGCCGTAAGACGTAGTCTACGTCAAAAAAAAAAAAAAACAAAAATAAAAAAAAAAAAAAACAAAAAAAAACAAACACCCCAACCAAATTAAAATTAAATTTTTTTTTTTTTTTTTTTTTTGTTTTGTGTGTGTGGGCGACAACAAAAAAAATTTTTTACAAAACACCCCCCCCCCCAAAAAAAAAAAAAAAAAAAAAATAGAACACACCCCACAAACAATATGTATTGTTTTTAGTTTTCTCTATTTTGTAAGACAAAAAAAAAAAGCGAGCGTTTTTTTTAATTTTAAAATATCCAAATTTGAATTAAAAAAAAAAAAAAAAACCAAGGTTAAAAACCGTGTTTTGTGTTTTTTTTTAATTCGAGACGACTAACAATAAAAATAAAATAAGAACAGACGGAAAAGGTCCAGAAAACGGAGGTTCATTAAGGTAAGGAATAACGCCGAAAACAGCGACTGCATGAAGAGATATTGTGCGCCATGTCGACGAAGCCGGCACTCGAAGAGCTAGGGGCTGATGTGTGAAAAATTAAAAATTAGGCGCACCCGTAGCGGTGAGATGATGAAACAGGATCCAAAAGTTAGCTGAGCTAACTGAAGGCGCAGCGTGAGTTTAAGGAAGCTCAGATGACCAACTGCATTAAAAGGGGCCTCGCGAAACACAAGTTGCTCCGATAAAGCATTCAATTGAAGCAGTCAACAATGCTCTGAAGATCGGAAAATTTAAGTCGGTATGCCTGCTGAATGTTTTTCAGCGACTGGCATTAAGTATCAAGAGTTTGGATAAATTTCACTAAACTGTATAGGACAGCAGCAAACTATGCAGAAGATATGGAAAAGAAGGGCAAGAAGCGTAAAATTGCAGCAATCTACCAAAGTGTCCGATCTACATGAACAGAGAAGCTAAGAATCACCTGGCAAGACGCCAAATTTGTCCGGCCTACAAACAGGTGATGGCTATTAAATCACAGTGGAGTTTACACAAATAAACCTCAACTACTGTGACACAGTACAACAACTACTGTGATAGTATGTACCACACCGGAGACTTCAATGCTTGGGCGGTCGAGTAAGGTAGCCATCTCACCAGCCCAGAAGGGCACAGTCTACTAAAGGCCCTAAACAAGCAAGAATGTCGATCAAGTCAACGATTATACCATCAGCACTTACTGCAGGGAGGGCCGGGAGTCCATCATCGATGTCATCGATGTCACTTATCAGGAAACATGATCTATGTCACGTCAGGAAACATGAACTGGATAGTGTGCGAGGAGTATACCCGCAGTGAACACCAAACGATCAAGTACCACATTGGAAACAAGACACAGCTTGAATCATGTGGAAGAATGATAAACAAGCGGATTTGGAAAACTGTGAAGGACTTCGACAAGGAGTTTTTCATAGAAGCCCTTAGATTTGAAGGCATCCTTTTTAACCTAAGTATGGTCGAGCTGGAATAAGAACCCGAGAAACGGTTGACGTCCAGCCTACTGGTGGAATGTCAATCTACATACAAGTTACCTTTGTGCCAGCAGACGATTGCAATGACACCGAAACGAGGAATGAAAATCGGTGTACAGAGCAGCAAAAACCGATCTCAGGTAAAGGGTGTCCACCGTTAAATTGCATCACTTTAAACTCGTCCTCAAAAACAAGTCTCTCAACCGATTGTCATGAAATATTCAGGGAATAAAATACAATGTGTAATTTTGATTTAGGTATTTTTATTTCACTGTATTTCTTTACCAAATCGAAAAGCCCGAACTTTCTTCTTAATACCACGCATAAGATTTTGTACAACGCTTGAACCGACATTTTTTTCCGCTTTCAACCATGACTTCAACATTTCCTGTTCTGTAATGACAATTTTAGGATGCTTACGAAGTTCATGCTTTATTATAGCCCAATATTTTTCAATTGGCCGCAACTCTGGAGAGTTTAGGGGTTTTAAAATCCTTCGGAACGAAATTGACACCATTCGTCTTGTACCACTCCAGAACATCCTTGGAGTAGTGACAAAAGGCTAGGTCCGGCCAAAAAATTGTAGGAACGTTGCGTGTTTTGAGAAACGGAAGCAGTCGTTTTTTCAGGCATTCATTCATGTATACTTGACCATTTACAGTTGAAGTTGTCACGAAAGGCTTGCTCCGTTTACCACACGAACAAATCCCCTGCCAAATCATGAATTTTTTGGGGAACATTGACACTTGCTGTTTCCTGAGAGACTCTGAACATCGAACTTGTCTTTTGCAGTCACATACTGGTTGCCGGGAATTTCCGCTTTTACGTCGTCCATGATGCAGCAGTGTGGTTTCGTCAACATTTGTGTGTACAGCTTACGCGCACGTGTGTTAGCTGTCATATTCTGTTTTTCATTGCGGTTTGGAGCTTTCTGAACTTTGAATGAACAGAGCCTGGCTCGTTTCTTGGCTTTCTGCACGAAACTTTTGGTCAAGTGCAGCTTTTTCGCGCGACATCCCGAACGAAACAGTTGGGTTTGCGTTCAAAGGCAGCATCCACTCGCATGTGATCCTTCACAAAGAACGGAACACTTTTTTACCACTCACCTTCTTCCGATCGTCAGTTAAACTTTCCCCGAAACGTTTTATGACACGAGACACTGTAGACTGGTGAATTTTCAACATCTTTCCGATGGCTCGGTGCGAAAGAAGTGGGTTGTCGAGGTGCGTGTGCAAAATGTTCTCGCGCACTTGCTGTTCCTTCGACTCCATTTTCGAAACTACGACACATTTCACAATGAAACTCACGCAGTGTAAACAATACACGCTGAGGTCATTTCACCCAAAATTTCGTTGAAATCAACCCAAAGGGCGAATATTACAGCTTATTGAAAGTGATGCAATTTAACTGTGGACACCCTTTGTGGAATCCAGTCTACCTATTTTGCTGGGAGATGTCTACAGAGTTGACATAGCAAATATGAATGGCCCAGCTGTACCACTTGAAAGAAATGCATCGATGAACTTGAAGTAATAAAAGTTGGTGCTGCTGCCAAATACAGAGAAGGCTCCTAGTGAGTGTATGGTAGCCAGGCTTGGTTCCCAGCAAGAAAGATAAGACGAAACAGGTTGTATTCGAACTACGTGTTCAGCTTGTTAAGCATGAGAGTGGCGAGCGTCTACCGGACAATATCATTTGAAACGGTCTGTGTCATTGCCGGAATGATCCCCATTGTACTATTGGAGGACGATCAGGAGTATAATATCAACAGAGGCACCCGAGGAGTTCGAAGAAGAACGCGGCTTGACACGATAAGGAAGTATCAAGAGGAATGGGACGATCAACGAATCAACGAAACAGGTTGTATTCGAACTACGTGTTCAGCTTGTTAAGCATGAGAGTGGCGAGCGTCTACCGGACAATATCATTTGAAACGGTCTGTTTCATTGCCGGAAAAATCCCCATTGTACTATTGGAGGACGATCAGGAGTATAATATCAACAGAGACACCCGAGGAGTTCGAAGAAGAACGCGGCTTGACACGATAAGGAAGTATCAAGAGGAATGGGACGATCAACGAATCAACGGTGGACACTGCTTGATCCCGGACGTATCCACGTGAATGAACAGAAAATAAAGCTATGTTAACTTTCACTTGAAGCATTTCCTGTCAGGTCATGGCTGCTACAGTAGTATCTGCGCAGATTCGGAGACGCAGTGTCCCCTCTCTGTCCGAAATTGTTGCGGTGATTGTTACATACGGAGCAGACAACAGCCCAGACCACGTCGTTCACAGAATGTGTAAGGATGAAAATACTTGGAACATGTGTATGTGTAATGTGTAAATATGATTATTTATTTACTTATTTGTTGTCAATCAATAGAAGACCGTTTTCTTACAATGATAGTAACATTTTATGATATATAGATATAGATATATAGATATATAGTATAGATATTTAGATATATAGTACGCCTTACAAAACTAACCTATCAGGCTAATAGTTTTAATAGTTCTACATGTTTGCGATTATCTAATTAAAATGGAGTATTGCTTCAGTTTTGTTTTAGTCTTACTAAAGTCAACATTTTCTCCATGCTTATTGTAAGTTGTCATTATCTGATTTCGAGGACCAAATTTGGCGTTATTTGTGCGATGATGGCTTGTAATAAATATATCTCTATTTTGTAGTGTGCGGGACGGAATGTAAAGATTAAGTTTTGATAAAAGTTCTGCTGAATCAACACGTTGCGAAAGAATGTCATTTAAGATTGAGACTAAGCAAATTCACGGCGCTCCTTTAATGATTGGATACTGATGAGCATACAGCGTGCTTCATAAAATGGAAGAGGTAACCTTGTCTTACCTAATTTACGAAGGGCAAACAGTAAAAACTGCTTCTGTATTGATTTTGTTCGTTCTTCTTGTATGACTGAAAAATGTGACCAACTACTCTACAATATTTCAGTATTGACCTAATATTTGCAATGTAAAACGTAATTTCATTTATTTGTACAAGCTCAATCGAATTAACTTTACAGAGCCCAAATTTCTATTTCAAAATACATAAGTGATCTTAAAAATAAAGTTAAAACCGTAAGAACCGATTACTCGCAGCCGCCTCCAGGTTAGAGGGAATAATCATTTTAGGGTTGGGAAGAATTAGTGAGAGTTTGAATTATCATTAACAAAATACATGTATTTTTAATTCTAGTCTACTTCTAAATGAAAAATATAAGGCGAGACATCACACGAATGAAGTCTCGACCCACATCCATTCCCCCAAACCAAGATTTCTTCGACACCTTAGGGATTATAGAATATTGCCATCACCCCAAATCTTCTTAACTCCATTTATGCTGCCAGCTAAGGGAAGGTCCATTAATTATGTCACGCAGTAGGGGGTTCGGGAAAACGTGACAATCCATACAAAAAAAAATTGAAGGTCCATACAAAAAACGTGGCTAGGGGGGGGGGGGGGGGGGTTTAAAAAAGTCACTTTTTGCGTGACATAATTAATGGACGTTCCCTAACGAGTGATTGTTGACGAAAAGTAGGAAAAAAAATCATTGAAGGCAATTTGTCGATCATAAATATCGCCTTCCATAGCGCCCACCTTTGCAAGCGAGTCCGCTTTGTCATTGCCCAGAATCAAACAATGAGAAGGGACCCATACAAAGGTGATAATAACGCGAAGATAAAGCACTTGGGAGCTCCTGTATTTTCATGAGAAAACAAGAGGAGTGCTTTCCGGCCTCGTGGAGCGAATGTCCTCTATAGAATTGAGACTATTCGTAAAAATGTAGTACTGATCCGGTGTTAGTGAGTCAATTTTTTCTAGCATAGTTGGAGAAGCAAACACGATTGGGAATATTTGGCGAAGAGTGTCATCCTGTGTTATGTACGAGTGGTACAAAGTCGTGAAGCGAGTTTGAGGATTCAGCTCAAGAAGCTTTTCATTGTTTTTGTTTACCTGGAGGTTCATAACTTCATACCTGTTGACGAGCCGCAGAGATAATTGTGAAAAATTATCCGAGAGCGGCAACATGCCAGTCAGCACTTCAAGGTTCATGGTATGAGTCGAGTGCATGCAACCTCACGCGATACGAAGACACTGATACTAAATACGTTCAAGGGTCCTTGCAGGTTGAGCCCATTGGGCCCTGGGACTGATTGTGAACGTTCAGTTTTCACTTAGAAAATCATCAATGTCTTTGACATAAAAATTATACAATATGGGGAGAGTTGTAGCTAAATCATGAAGCTGTAGAGTGTCCATGCGAAAAGCTCATATGCTTCGCTGACATCAAATTTTACAAAATGTTATTCCTAATGGTGAAAAGCCACAAACGTGGAGTTTATATGAAAATACTTCAACATATATTGAATCAAACCCCCTTGATATCCAAGAATACAGAAGCCATTTGCTCTTTTTCGTTTCAATCCATTTATCCAGACGGAAGGGGATCATTTTTCCCAACAACTTTCGAATACAAGATAACATCGCGATAGGTCGATAGGAGTTGTGGTCGGACGCGGGTGTTCCAGGTTTTTGAATGGCAATAACTCTCACCTGTGTCGAATATGGAGGAACATTTTGGATCGTGGTCTTGTCTCTTCCCATCGTAGTATTCTATACATGTGGGTAAACCAGAAAACACCTCACCGTAGACTGCTGTTTAAAATTCGACGAATAGATAGCGAGCAGTGTGTGCACTGTGACAACTGCGTCGAAACAATACAACACAAATTTCTTGGCTGCCCAAGAGCAAGGTCTGTTCGCGACAAAATCTGGACATAAATTTGGAATAAAATAAATTTGCTGTTTGTTCAATCCAAGATGCATTTTTTATTCATTTAATTGTGCATTATTAGTCATCTTAAAACTAATTACAGTTACTTAATTAGGCTGCATGAAGAAACTACGAACTTTTGAGTTTACTCCAGCCATAAGGGTCTGTGCAGACTTCTCTGCAACCGATTTAGCTGCTTTTGTCCAAGATTTTCAAAAATTTTCTATAGTTGTAGCTTGTTGTTTATATTGAGAGAGTTCTCTCTTCACGAGAGCCCAATACCGCTCGATAGGTCGCAACTCCGGGCAGTTAGGTGGATTCGCCTCTTTCGGTACAGCATGGACTCCATTCGCTTTATACCATTCCAAAACATCTTTGGCGTAGTGACAAGATGCCAAATCAGGCCAGAATAGCGAGGGAGTGTGATTGCTGCGTAGGAATAGTAACAATCGCTTCTTTAGGCATTCTTCACGGTATATTTCCTTGTTTACCGTTCCGGTAGTGATGAAGTTTTTGCTTGCTCGACTACAGATGCCTGTTGCCTTCCAAACCAAATATTTTTTTGGAAACTTGGCCTTTTTCTTCGTCCTGAAATGCTCCTCTATGCCGTCCCGTTGGATGGCAGTATACTAAGACATTCTTGGAAGCTGCTTAAAGTCCATTATCACGCAGGAAAACTTCGTCAAATATTCGCGATACAACTTGCGAGCCCGGGTTTTAGCCGTCACATTCTGTTTATCATTACGGTTCGGTACAGTTTTCACCTTGAACGACTTCATACCTTGCCGGTGCTTGGAAGTATGCACGAAAGTTGGGGACATTTTTATTTTTCTAGCCACAGTACGTACCGAAAGATCTGGTCTCTTCTGCAATATTTGCTACACCTTCGCGTCCTTCTGGTGATCCTCAGATCCGTTTTTGTTCCACTCCCAGCCTTCCTGGCTGTTGACAAACGTGTATCGAAAGATTTTTTTTTTTTTTTTTTTTTTTGTCTGGATTATCGAGATTTTCAGCCTCGGGCTGGTTCATCTCCCGTCGTAGTCACTCAAATACCTCTTTTGGGTTTTTTCGTAACTTGTCCGGGGGTGAGATTCGAACTCGTGACTTTGGCGTGAGAGGTATGGATGTTAACCACTACGCCGGGGTCGACCCCATGTATCGAAAGATTTAAGTTTAAGACAGTTCTTGCAGGAACACAAGCCTTAGCGGAGGCGAAAAGACTACTGCAACAAAAGCTGTTTGGAGTAACTGACGACCAACCATCCAATACTAATGAATTATTGCGACCTTTGTTAGAGCATGTCGCAGCAACCACAAGCACAATGATCCTAAAGATTTTAGTCAATTATATAACCTTCATTGATAGCTACAATCCCTGATAAAACATTACCTTAAATATATATATATATTATTACGCCAATAAACTCCCACTCTTGACACAAACAACTCAAGTACTCGCCAGCGTAGTAGTCGGCCAAGAATCGCGGTTACTGGCGACAATTCGTGGACGGGCTATCGTGCGAATCGTCGATGAGTACTCTTTAGAACACGGCACGAAGATTCGTGACCACACTACGAACAACCATGATTCCTCGCAAAACCACGAATTCTGTGGATGAGAGCAGCCAACCCTTTTCATGTATATATATATATATATATATATATATATATATATATATATATATATATATATATATATATATATATATATATATATATATATATATATATATATATATATATATATATATATATATATATATATATATATATATATATATATATATATATATATATATATATATATATATATATATATATATATATATATATATATATATATATATATATATATATATATATATATATATATATATATATATATATATATATATATATATATATATATATATATATATATATATATATATATATATATATATATATATATATATATATATATATATATATATATATATATATATATATATATATATATATATATATATATATATATATATATATATATATATATATATATATATATATATATATATATATATATATATATATATATATATATATATATATATATATATATATATATATATATATATATATATATATATATATATATATATATATATATATATATATATATATATATATATATATATATATATATATATATATATATATATATATATATATATATATATATATATGACAAGGGTTGGCTGCTCTCATCCACAGAATTCGCGAGGAATCATGGTTGTTCGTAGTGTGGTCACGAATCTTCGTGCCGTGTTCTAAACAGTACTCATCGACGATTCGCACGATAGCCCGTCCACGAATTGTCGCCAGTAACCGCGATTCTTGGCCTTGATGACTACTACGCTGGCGACTACTTGAGTTGTTTGTGTCAAGAGTGGGAGTTAATTGGCGTAATAATCTAGTAAAGGGCCAAATGGTTCTCCATAGGAGCTGCTGTTTTGTTTTCGCTGTTATATGATGTGGGGTTCTACGGTTCTACTATTCATTTACAATTTTTAACAAAAGTAAACATCTTTTTTCTTTGACATTATTGTTTGGTCATTTTTCAAAACGTAAGTAGGTTTTTAAAAGTACTCTTGGGGAAAATACTTATTTATCATGATGTTGGAATTATTTTTTATTTCGATAGTTCCTGTTCTAATTATTATTTCAATAACGCAAACATAAAATTGTAAAATTTAAGTGACTGATTAAAAATCTGCCGAGATTTCTTATAATTCCATATATTTCTAGCGAGGAACTGCCATGGGTAAGAGAGGGTATTAGTTGAAATTACGCAAACAAACCCTGGTGTTCCGAGCAAATGTGACTAGAGTTGTTTCAAAAAAATTCTGTTTTATTATAAGGTCAGCTGCAAATGTATGCAATAATACGCCCATATGGTTTAGCATCAGTGGAAATATCAACTGCCATGTCAAAACTACCAGTACTTTTTAAATTGCAAATCTTGTCATTGTACATAAACACAGAATGGTGAATATTGCAATTACCTACCTATTTGATTTTTGATACTGTTTTTAGAGTGACATGCAACTCATGAGTCGTCCGAAAGTTTCCAAGTCATCGTGAGTCAAAACTTGTTTATATGGCCAAAACAGTACAATATAAATATATACATTTGCAATGGGAAATACCATTCTTGCATCTGATTTCCAATAACGTTGTTTTTTTTGTGGTTGAATTTTACGTATTGTTTTTCTTTTGTAGGCGTCTTACAACTTATTAAGCGTCAATGAATTATACCTTAAATCAAGTCTGTTTTCTACTTATAGTTATTGGAACAAGCAAAGCTTCGCCTGGAAATGTCACACGAAACCATGCGGAAAGAAGCTAGAAAAGAGGCTCAGCAGCGAGACGATGAGTTTGAAGAGGTTCGAGGAGCAGCTTACAAAAAAATCAAGTCCTTGGAATGTCAACTTGAACAAGAACACGAAGAAAGAACTCTATTGCTGCGAGAAAAGCACGAACTAGAACGGCGCCTAAACAATTTCGAGGAAAATGTACGAGCTGAATGGGTGGCAGAGGAAACAGCCTCACACAAATTGAAGCGTGATCTTAGAAAGTACAAAGCGCTCCTCCGCGATGCACAAACGCAACTAGAACGAGCGAAAACCGATTCTGCTGGTAAGGCACTGATGCGACAGCTTCGAAACCAGCTAGAAGATGCTGAATCGGCACGTACTTCGGCCGTGAAAGCTCGACAAGTAGTAGAAAATGAACTGCAGGAGGTCCAATTGATGCTGGAGGAAGCGCAACGAACACGAATAGACGCCGTTGAAAAGGCCACTTCTGCATTGCGCGACCGAAGCGAATTACAGGCGCAACTCGATGAAAACGAAGAAGAAATGGCTGAATTAATGAAGAAATTTAGCGTCACAGTGAAACAGTTGAGCTCCGAACAAGCAATGATAGCAGACTACGAACTAAGGATTTTAGAACTAGAATCTGAGCGAAAATCGTTGAAAGAGCAAATCTCAGACTTAACAGCTCGGTTGGAAAATGTGGAGAATATTGCTGATTCCCCTTCGAGTATTCAAATAAAACGGCTTGAATTACGTACCAAAGAATTAGAGTCAAGACTTGAGTTTGAACAAGCAAGTCGTGCACGCATGGAAATACAATTGAACCGACACAAAGATTCGCTAGAAAAGTCACAAAGCGAAGTTGTTCAGATTCGAAGTAAAGAAATGCACGCCCAAGACGCACTCAAGAAATCACAAAGAACAATGCGGGAATTACGTGAAGAGATACATTCGTTTGCAAACAAGGAACAAGAACATCTTTCCAAGCGAAAAGGCCTTGAAAAGCGTTTGGAAACTGCAGAGGCCGAGTGCGCATCAGCACGTGCTGATCTTCGATTAGCATTGCAACGCATTTCGGACTTGCAGCAAGCGATGGAAGAAGGAGATTCTTATCATTCAGAGAGGTGATAAGCAAAACATATTTCCTAATAATATTCAAATACCTACATATTATTTATTTTTTTCAGTGAAAACAGCGATAGTTCAATCAATTCGGCGAGTGATTTGAACTACCCAGATCCAAATAATCTTTTGTTTCATCGCGATGACGGTATCGGTAAAAATGAAATCGGTTCGAGCCTGTGCAATCTAGTTGAAAATAAAAATATTCCAAGGTACAGCCTATTAAACATGTCATTTACAGATACATAAAACATGAAATAATAATGCGTATAACGGAATTATGTTAATTAATCTTTAAAAGACTAATTAATTTTTAAAACTCGTCAACATAATAGCAGTCAAACATATAAGTAATAAGGTATATTTTCTTTTCTTTTTCAGAGTCACTCTAACTTCGTCATCCATGACTTCCATGCCATCTATTAAAGAATACAGTGAAGGCAATCACGTCTCGAACGGAGATGAAAATGGAGAGTCTTCTTATGCTTAAAATGATATCTTGTATTTTGTAATAGGGAATCTTCTTACAACAATTCAAGGACTACAAACATTGTTAAAGCTTGTTCTTAAAAATATGCTATGTCATTAAAAACATGCTGACTACTACAAATAAAATCTTTTTCAAGCAGCCTTTAAACTGTTCATTTTTGATTGTTATATATCACCTTTCTTGGAACAATCATGGCTAAGAAACCAACCCTGACATTCCTCAGTGCACAAGTAAATGGTGAAGTTCGTGTCTTCCGTGCTTTAGTTTTGGCTTTTTCACCGTGTTATTTCATTAGCATTCAGTTTTTTTTTCTCCTCGCCATTATTTTCGCCGCTGTGGTGATCGAGTTTTTGTTTCTGAAGAAGAAAACGCGCAGTTTAAACAGTGCAATTACGGAAATAATTGATTGTAATTATTAAACGATCATGCATTTTGCATCGCATCTCCGCTTGGCACGCACACCAGCAGACCATTGTGTCTAGCGTGCATTCGTTCATCTGCCAACCACCACCGACCGATTCCTTGTCGAACGTTCGAGTGCGCAAGTTCAACTTTGGTTAGCTCCGCAATCGAATTACTTTTGTTGTTTTTTTTTCTCCACGATCGTGGTTTTTTTTTCTGCACTAAAGCTAGTGCAACAGCTGGTTTGATAGTGCCACAGTGCGACGTTCGGAACGAAGGAAGTGGCCTTTACAGGCGAGCCTTGTAAAGGACCATCCAACGACCCGTCATCGACACCGAAAGTGTGAAGAATTTCGTTCTCCCCCACAACGGCTATCACCATCATCATCATTATCATCATCATTATCATCATCATTATCATCATCATTATCATCATCATTATCATCATCATTATCATCATCATCATCACCGCAACATTCCATCGCGTCGGTCAAGGCTTTGTTAGCCTATCTACAGACCGACACGAGTAGCAGCCGCACCATACCAAATTGTGTAACAATTAGGTAAACTTTTCATTTCCTTTTTTTTTTTAGCTCTTTATTTGTTCCAAATTTATTCATATTTACATTTCATGTTTATCTAGGTGCTCCAGCTACTACCGTAACGTATCAACGTATGTACCTAATTTTGTTTACATTGTTCATGCCTTAGCAGTTCAGTATTTTAAACAATAATAATAGTATAACAATAATAATCTTAAAACTAAAAACAAACTAAAATTAATCTTAACTAAGCATAAAGGGAATTAATCATTGCAATAGAAGATTGCAACGATTTTTGTCTGAAATTATTTATTATTTTGTTGGACATTTGTTCTAAAGTCTCAACATTCGAAATTCTATGTACTTCGTTAGTATTGTACCAAGAAGGCAGGCAAACATTTCGTTTGATTTCCACTTTGCTCCACTACTGACTGAAGATAGAGGATAATCCCCCTTGCAGGCAGAAGTACTTTTCTGGTAAAATTGATTGCATTTTTTTATATAAATATATTTTTTTTTGGTTTGAAATTTTTTCGACGAAGAATACACGGTGTTCAATAAGTTCGAATACAAGTTTTCATCATTGCGTAGGTATGCGCCATGTACATATTCTGCATTGGTATTGGTGTCAGCTTTAGCTTCATTCATACGCTACCGAATGTGCGCGGTGTTGACATTCTGTTAGTTGTTGTTTGTTTGTTACGCGCGATGAAAGAGTATCGGGACTTCGTAATTAAGCGTTTTTTGAACGGTGAGCGACCCGGCGATATATTCCGGCTGCTGAAATCGCATGGGGTCAAGCGGAACTTTGTCTACACGACCATCAGGCGATACCGGGAGACGTCCTCGACCAATGACCGTGCGAGATCCGGTCGGCCGCGTTCAGCGAGGACGCCACGGGTCATCAAGATCGTGAGGGAGCGAATTCGGCGCAAAAAGAACCGCTCAATCCGGAAAACGGCTGCAGATCTCAACGTTTCCATTGGAACCGCTCACACCATACTCACCAAGGACCTTGGTTTCAGGCCTTACAAAAAACGTAAGGTCCATGGCGTTTCGGAGGCTACCAGCACAAAGCGGTTGGATCGAGCTAAGAGGATCCTCTCTCGGCACGCTGGTCAGGAGTTTGTTTTTTCGGACGAGAAACTGTTCGTGCTGCAGCAGCCGCACAATGTGCAAAATGACCGGGTGTGGGCGCCATCGAGGGACAGCATTCCTGAATCCAATATAAACATCCCTCGGTTCCAAAGTGCCGCGTCGGTGATGGTTTGGGGGGCAGTATGCAAACGTGGTAAGCTACCCTTGGTGTTTATTAAAAAAAACGTCAAAATCAACGCGGCGTACTACAAAACTGAGGTTTTGGAAAAGGTTGTTGCCCCCAGTCTCCGAAGCCTCTACGGCGATGAGCACTACGTGTTCCAGCAGGACGGTGCACCAGCCCATACGGCAAATGTGGTTCAAGCCTGGTGTCGGGACAATTTAACCGACTTTCTGGACAAAACTTTGTGGCCTCCCAGCTCCCCGGACTTGAATCCTCTCGACTTTTTTGTTTGGTCCTATATGATGGCGAAGCTGAACGAATACAAGGTCAGCACTTTGGATCATTTCAAGACGGTAATTCTCAAAATCTGGGACGAAATGCCCATGCAGTCCGTGCGTGCCGCCTGCGACGCGTTCGAGAAACGTTTGAAGCTCGTTAAGGAGTACAAAGGGGGGGTCATTCCAAGAGAAATGTTGTAAACGTTCCTTGTAAACATAGCTTTCAATAACATAAATCCAAAAAATAAAAAAACATGTTTTCATTTTTTTAACAAATTTTGAAAGTGTATCCGAACTTATTGAACACCGTGTATTGTTAATTAATCCTCCCGGATTACAGGAAACCTTTCTTAGTATTATATAAGTATTTTTTTTTATTATTATTATCTCTTTTTTTTGGTTTGTTTTTTTCCCTTTTTTTCAAATTATTGATTAATCCACCTATAAGTGGATATAATCTCATTTTTCTTTATTTTTTAATTTTTTTTTCTCCCTGTGATAGGAGCTGTGTATGTGGATTTTTTTTAGCATGTTTTAGGTGAATATAATCGCAGCGATAAAATAAATAATTAACCCACCTATCAGTTACGGAAATCTTTATTGTGTCCTATATTTTGATATTATATTTTGTTCTTTATTTTATTTTTTTTCGATATTGAACTGAACACAATTGTTTTATTCTCCTCGTGGGCGTTCTAAGTCCCCACGATGGATGAAAATAATCCAAGCCGGGGTTCGGAGGAGTTAGATTGCTCGGATGATGATATTCCTCCTATTCTACAACATTTTCCTAATTTTTCCTTAATGGAGACAGAAAATACTTCGGAGCCAAATTTAACTGAAGCAACTTCTGGTACATGCTCCTCCGAGCTCCCCCGCCGGAAAGCTTATCCAACCGGATCTAAAGGTCCTTTTCTGGTTTTTTTTCGGCCCAAGAGTAAACCGTTGAATAAATTCCAAATTGAAAAAGATCTGGCAAAATCGTTTCGGAGCATTCAGGAAATAACCTCTCCCAGCCGCAGTAAGCTTCGCATCACTCTAAGTGATCGCGAAGAAGCTAACAAGATTGTTGCCTCAGAGCTCTTTTCCCTAGAATACCATGTGTATCTTCCCTCGCACGTTGTTGAAATAGCCGGAGTGATCACCGAACCGTTTTTGACGTGCGCTGACATCAAGGCTCATGGAACTGGTGGGTTTAAAAATCGTGCCGTTCCATCAGTTCAGGTTCTTGATGTCAGGCAAATGAACCATGTGTCCTCCGACGGCAAAAAAGGCCTTCAAATTCGTATCGAGTGATCATCTCTGGAGCTGCCCTTCCGAATTTCCTCGTTCCGGGGAAGCTTTGGTTACCTGTTCGCCTCTATATACCAACGGTCATGCACTGTGATCAGTGCCAGCAGTGTGGTCATACTGCACCTTACTGCTGTAACAAAGCACGATGCGGTAAATGTGGTGAGCAACATGTGGAGGGTCCTTGCAGTACGGACCCCAAGTGTATATGCTGTGGGGAAGCTCCACATGATCTCTCTACATGCCCGAAGTATATAGAGCGGGAGAAACATCAAATTCGTTCATTGCAGCAGCGGTCAAAGCGGTCTTATGCAGAAATACTTAACCGGCCGCTGTTCCACCAGCCCAACCTGACAACAATATCTTTTCTTCCCTGCCCATTGATGATCATGGCTCAGACTTTGAGGATGCTGAGGAGTACTCTGTTGTTCAGACGGGAGCGAAGAGACAGCGCGCTACAGCAAGACGTCAACGGCACCGTCAGCAAGCATCTCAAAACGTGCTGACTGTAGAACAGGCTCCCCACCCTCCTCTGAACAATCTAAGAAGTGGTGGCAATACTAAAAAAGTTTCTCCTCCAGGTTGGCTGGTGACTTTCCACCACTTCCGGGGACATCTAAAACCCCAGTTGTTCGAGTTTTTTGCCCAGAACTACCAAGACATCTGGAATCTCGACCGTGTCAAGTCGAAGAATCCGAAAAAATGTCTCTTTCTGGGATTGTGGAATTCATCTTCACCATTTTCGAGGTCTCACTAACAACGAGAAACCTCATCAACATGATCCTTACATTTGTAAAACCTCTTCTAAAGAAACTGTCTTCAAAATGGCCTCTTCTTGATTCGATCATATCTTTCGATGGATAATTTATTCAATGAGGTCGGGGATATGATCGAAGCACTACAATGGAACAGTAGAAGTATTCTAAAAAATTTGGACGCTTTTAAGTTTTTAGTTCACAAATCGCATTGTGACGTATTTGCTCTCTGTGAAACATGGCTCTCTTCTGATAAGGATTTCTCTTTCCACGATTTTAACGTTATTCGGCAGGATCGAGGGGACTCATATGGAGGGGTGCTGTTGGGGATTAATAAGCTCCACTCCTTTTATAGAATTGATCTCCCCTCGATGACAGGCCCTGAAGTAGTTGCATGCCAAGTGACTATCCGAGGCAAAAGTTTTAGTATAGCCAACATATACCTGCCGCCGAATACGGCAATATCCCGCAGGGACCTTTCAACTATTTGCCTCGCAATGCCAGAGCCACGGTTGATCTTAGGAGATTTTAATTCTCACGGTATAGCCTGGGGGTCACCGTACGACGACAACCGTTCTGCATTGATACTAGACCGTTCTGCATTGATACTAGACCTCATGAACTACTTCAACTTGACTATTTTGAATACTGGGGAAGTAACACGCGTGGCTCCACCTGCAAGCCCTGGAAGCAAATTAGACCTCTCAATCTGTTCGAATTCATTATCATTGGATTGCACGTGGAAAGTGATTCAAGATCCCCATGGTAGTGATCACCTGCCTATCAAAATTTCAATTACCAATGATTCGTGTCGATCTCGCTCGATTGACATTGCGTACGACCTCACGAAGTGCAACGACTGGGGTAAATACGCTGAAGCGATCATCGATGGCGAGCAATCGGTCGAAGTCCTTCCTCCGTTGGAAGAGTGTCGGTTTTTATCCGGGTTAATCCTCAAGTGTGCGATCGACGCACAGCGCAGACCGGTACCAGGATCAACAATTCGTCGACGTTCGCCCACTCCGTGGTGGGATGACGAATGTACTGAGGTCTACCGTGAAAAATCAGTCGCGTTTAAAGCATATCGGAAGCGCGGTTCGCGAGATAACTACGAGCGGTACATCTTGAGCGTAAGTTTAAGAGCCTCGCCAAGGCCAAGAAACGCGGATATTGGCGTCACTTCGTCGAAGGGCTATTGCGTGAAACGTCGATGAGAACTCTTTGTACCGTCGGGAGAAGAATGCGAAATGCGTCGTCGGTGAATGAAGACAAGGAAAGCTCTTCCCGGTGGGTCTACGCGTTCGCCAAGAAAGTGTGCCCAGATTCGGTTCCGGTGCAAAGAATCGCTCGCGATACTCAAACCAATCGTAACGAAATGGATGCGCCCTTTTCTACACTCGAATTCTCACTTGCTCTTCTGTCATGCAACAATTCTGCACCAGGAATGGATAAAATCAAGTTTAACTTGTTGAAAAACCTCCCAGACGTCGTAAAGCGGCGCTTGCTAAACTTATTTAATCAGTTCCTGGAAAGCAATATTGTTCCGAATGAATGGAAGCAGGTTAGAGTTATAGCTATACAAAAACCCGGGAAAGCCGCGTCGGATTACAACTCTTATCGTCCAATTGCGATGTTGTCGTGTATACGGAAGCTGCTAGAGAAGATGATTCTCCATCGGCTCGACAAATGGATTGAATCTAATGGCTTTCTATCTCATACACAATTTGGTTTCCGCAGAGGCAAAGGAACGAGCGATTGTCTTGTGCTGCTCTCAACAGAAATACAGCTGGCCTATGCTCAAAATGAGCAAATGGGTTCAGTTTTCATGGACATTAAGGGGGCTTTTGATTCAGTTTGTGTAGACGTCCTTTCAGACAAATTCCACGAGTGTGGCCTTTCACCATTATTAAACAACTATTTGTTCAATTTGTTGTCTGAGAAACATATGAGCTTTTCTCATGGGTCATCGACAACTTCACGAATTAGCTACAAGGGTCTCCCCCAGGGCTCTTGTTTAAGCCCCCTTTTTATAATTTTTATGTTAGAGACATCGATAGCTGCCTCATGGAAAATTGCACGCTAAGACAGCTTGCGGATGACGCCGTTGTTTCATTTGTAGGACCAGGGGCGAACAACCTGCAGGGACCGTTGCAGGATACCATAGACAATTTGTCTACCTGGGCTGTAAAGCTGGGTATCGAATTCTCCCCGGAGAAAACAGAGTTAGTTGTTTTTTCTAGGAAGCGTGATCCAGCACAGATACCGCTTCAACGCATGGGTAAAATAATAACTCAAAGTTTGTCTTATAAATACCTAGGGGTCTGGTTTGATTCTAAATGCACCTGGGGAAAGCACATTAAGTATCTGCATCAGAAATGCCAGCAGCGAATAAACTTCATGCGTGCTATCACCGGAACATGGTGGGGAGCCCACCCGGAAGATCTGATTAAGCTGTATCGTACAACGATTCTGTCGGTTCTCGAGTACGGTAGCTTCTGTTTTCAATCCGCCCCGAAAACTCATATTCTGAAGCTGCAGCGAATCCAGTACCGCTGTCTTCGTATCGCGTTAGGCTGCATGAACTCAACTCATACTATGAGTTTAGAGGTATTAGCAGGAGTTCTTCCTTTATCAGATCGTTTTGTGGAGCTATCGCTCCAGTTCCTCATCCACTGTGAGGTGCTAAATCCATTGGTAATTGAAAATTTTGAAAAGCTAATCGAACGAAATCCTCATACTAAGTTCATGACACTGTACCATTGGTACATGACTCTGAAGGTGAGCCCTTCTTCGAATGTTCCTAATCGTGATTACTCCCAAGACTTCTCTAGTTCTACTGTAGTTTTTGATCTAACCATGAAGCAAGAAGCTCGTGGAATACCAGATCCACTCCGTTCGGAGTACATTCCATCAATTTTTGCAAGCAAGTTTGGCCACATCAGAAGTGACAGAAAGTTTTACACCGACGGGTCAAAAACAAATGATTCCACTGGATTTGGTGTTTTTAACGAAATTCATAGCGCCTCCTTCAAACTTCAAAATTCTTGCTCCGTATACGTCGCAGAATTGGCGGCTATACACTATGCATTAGAGCGAATTGCCTCTCTTCCCTCTGATCAATTTTTCATTTTTACGGATAGTCTCAGCTCACTTCAGACTATTCGTTCAATGAGGCCGACAAGGAACTCACCGTAATTCGTTAGCGAAATACGATCTCTTTTGAGTGCCCTATCAAACAATTCCTACACCATCACCTTGGTTTGGGTCCCTTCTCATTGCTCCATTCCGGGTAATGAGAAAGCGGACTCACTTGCCAAGGTGGGCGCTATGGCATGCGATATTTATGATCGACAAATTGCCTTCAACGAATTTTTGGGCTATTTTCCGTCAACAGGCCTTGATCAGCTGGCAACAAAAATGGGATGCAGGGGATTTGGGCAGATGGTTACATTCCATTCTCCCACAGGTATCGAAAAAATCGTGGTTCAGAGGGTTGGATATTGGCCGGGATTTTATCAAGGTAATGTGTCGTCTAATGTCCAATCACTACTCGTTAGGCTCTCATTTCTATCGAATAGGTCTCTCAGACACCAATAAATGCGGCTGTGGTGCAGGTTATCAGGACATCAACCACGTTGTCTGGCATTGCCTCGATTACGAAATTGCCAGATCTGATCTTTGCGCATCCCTACGGGCCCGAGGGAAACCAGAGAAGGAAGATATTAGAGACGTGCTGGGTAAGCTGGACTTGGACTATATGGGGCTAATTTACAAGTTCTTGAAACAAATAGACCCTCTCTTAGCTGTCGCTTTAACATGTCCACCTCGTCCCCTCCCCCCGTAATACCGCGTCTATTGTATCGTTACAGCTTAACGCAATGCAACATCTACGCCAGACCTACAGCAACAATATAGCATCGCCAATCTGCTGTTGAAAGCCCCTCCTACTTCCCCATTCCTTCCTGAATCATTGTAATCCCTAACCTCGACCAAGCCGCGAGTTTTTCGGCTTTCCAAAACTAACCTAGTAAGTATGTAAGTTATTATCGTTGTAAAAACGAAAAAGAACTCGGCTCCGTTATGCCTAAGGCACTTGAGCCTCATAAATAAACAATTAAGTTAAAAAAAAAAAAACCACCACCGACCAGCATCATCATCATCGTTATCATTTTCATCATCGTTGAGCTCCACGTCTAGCCGGTACACGATGCCACACATCGTCGCTCGGCAGCAGCATCACATTCAGCAATAAATATTAGATAAGTTTTTGTTTCTCTCTCTCCTGAATACTTTGTAATTTTATTTTGTGTGCGTGTGTGTGTGAGAGAGAGAGAGTGTTTTTAGCTTTAGTTTGATTTTCTGTGTGTGATTATATACCTATAATTGCGTTAGTGGTTGAGCGTCATAAGCTTCCACAAGCGAGCCATGGATGATTTGTCGGAAGATGAATCATCTATGGCGCGAAATGATGAGGTAGCTCATAAAGTTACCCGATCACGTGCATATCCATATAGTTCAGCTGGTCGAGCTAAGGCTTCCCTAATAAATTTCGTATGGTTATTTTTCTTAACGACCTATTTGGGGTATCATCCAAACCATTTAAGAAATGGTTGGAGGATATGTTATATTGTTCGTTTAAGGTAATTTTTTATCAGGGTTATTACGTGGATGGATGTTGGATTAAATTGAACGATTTAATCAGGAGAATTCCTCTGGTACTGCTTCTGTAAGGTAAAAAGTGATAATTTGTGGTGAAATATGACAGTAATTCCATATACTACCCCAGTCACTAGAATCAGAATCAGACTCGTCCATTTCATATACATCGTCCAGTTTCTTGTGCTAACTCTTTCCACTGATCATAAGTTGAATCACTGCATCGTCTGGTGTATGCTGTCCCACCAAGCAAAGCTTGGTCTGCAAGTTCTTAATTGTGACGCTCGTAACCGCGCAGCACAACGAAGTGGATGAAAACGGTGTCGACTTCGAATGTGTCCCCATCAGCGCATCTGGTATACACGAACCTTCTTGGTTTTTTAACGTAGGACTACGTTTCTCTTTTCTATACCAGGTGTCATTTCAAAAATTTGAAAAATGAGAGCGTTACGCAAAAGTGAAAGGTTTTTGAAAGCTAATAACTCTCGTTTGACTGAACAGAATGACTTCATTTATACACCATTTGATCAGGAACTTACTTACAAATGTTTTGCATTAAAATTTTAAGTTATATTAGTATAACTAGTTCAATTTATCACTTAAAGATGACCGACTTTTGCTTCCATACAAATCTTCACATGAACTGGTTGAAAATATAGTTTTCCATCTCCGGGTCCTCAAAAGCGGGTAACAAATTGTCTTCTTTTTATTTCATTTAGTTTTATTCCATGTTAAATACAGCACTAGCCACACCCCTCAGTGGTAAAATTATTTTGCTTTGTTGCCGGTGCCTGATTTTATAAGTGAAACCTGTCCCCTCTTTTTAATTTTGCTTCGTACTGCATTTTCGTGCCTCTCTTCTTTGGAGGCAATACTATCAACAACAGTATAAGGCACACGATTTGAACCAAAATGATTTCATTGGGATATTCAGGTTCGATTGATCGATGGTTGTGTTTTTCGCTCTCTCGATACAATTTTTTCTCGGTTTTTCTTTATCTCATCCGTTTTCTTGCGATTGCGCGTCTGGCTCCTAAATTACCACCTGCGCTTCCTCATCTACAAACCAGAAGGAAGCGCTGCAAAGTTTTTCAAGTTTCCCCGCTTGACCTATTGCCGTGGCAATGGGTCGTAAAAATCGATGGCACGTGCGCCATCCGCTTCCAAAGCCTTACCGGAGCCGGGCACCTCCCAGCGCAAAAAGATGTTTCTGACAACTAGATTAATAGAATCATCCCAATTATCTTGCCGTCGGCCATTCACAGCGACGAGGAGTTTAATAAACTACAATCCGGATTGAATACAGCACATTATGGTGTCAGGCTGGCCAAATAAACCGAAAATAGAAATTAATTTCTTAGGCGTATCATAACCATCGTCCTTTTCAGTACGACCAATTTAATTTTGCAATAAAAGAGTTAGTGGTTAAATGAAATGTTCGTGATTTATCCTGAACAATCAGTGCATAGTGTCAAAAGAGTGGTCAGTTCGGCAGAGATTTTTCATCAAACACGAACTGATTTTTTTTTTTCATTAAACTGAACCGAATTTCATAAGAAGGGACGGGTGAAGCAAAATAATAACATTTTAATATTAACTAACTATATGTGTTATGATATGTATAAATAAGATGATACCATTATTACTACAAACCAACGCAGTCCTACGTGATCCTCGAGGTTATATCCCTGATATAACCCACCTCTAATTTTTTTTTTTTTTGGGGCGTAGAACCACAGCGTCCACTGAGTTGAACTTTTGTGGTATACCTTTGTTTATTATTCTAATTCGCATCTTAAAGCTAGATCACCATTTGTCAAGTGACCAGCCTAAGACGCGTCTCCCAATCAGGCATAATTGAGTTTATAAAACCCACCACCTTTCCAGGATTTGCAGTCCAAATTTCTTTAGGTTACATATAGCCACTGTACAAAAATTTAAGTCTGCTCTTGTACAAAGCATCACAACTGCAAAGCAGATGTTCCGAGGTTTCACGTTCCATGTTACAGAAACGACAGATATCATTCTGAACCTAGCCAATGTTTTTCAAATGATATCTACTCGGGCAATGTCCGGTTACTAGACCAGTATAGGTACAAAGAACTCTCTTATTGAGCTCCAGAAGCTTTTTACTAATTGTAACATTTGGAATTATAAACCTTTTCGCTTGAACACACTTTGTGGTGACCAACCAATTGGTCATTACCCTTTGCTCTTCCCAAGATTTTAATTCCATTTTTATGGCACAGTATGATATACCGCAGAATGGTTCTGGGCCAATAAACTGTGCATTTGAACCTTGTTTAGCAAGCACGTCTGCCCTTTCATTGCCTTCAATGCCACAGTGTCCCGAAACCCAGAATAAATTTACCGAGTTCTTTTGGCACACCTTTCGCAGTGAAAGAATGCATTCCCAGACAAGTTTGGATGTACATTTATAATTACTTAACGCTTTGAGTGCCGCTTGGCTGTCTGTGAAAATACAAATATTTGCATATCTATATTTCCTCTTCAGACAAACGTTAACACATTTTATTATAGCAAAGATCTCCGCTTGGAAAACCGTTGGATAGTTTCCCATCGCCACTGAGATTTCTACCCCAGAGCCGAAGATTCCTGCTCCCGTCTTTGTTCCAATTTTTGAGCCATCTGTGAAGAATTTTATGGAGCCATGACGAACAGTGGGACCTCCGACTTCCCAATCTATACGTGACGTTTCACATATATTGTAAGGGATGTCATGGTTTTCCTTCTTGGTTATGCTTCTCTTATTAAGCAAGCGGCTTATTCAAACAGCAGTGGGTACCCCATTTTCATTTCGGCATAAGCCTGCCATATTCTGAACCACTTGCTTCTCATAGCCCCTTATTGATTTTCTGCTGTATTTTGTTAAAACCGCAGCTTGGGTCCCATGTAGCTATGGAGCTATGACGGACTCGTATATTACACGACCCAGCTGCCAAGATGGCGTATACTTTTGCAGGAAATCCAACACAGCCCTAGATACAAGCACTGCATTCCGGCAACGGGTCCTAACAGTCATAGAACGCTCTAATCTGGTGGTTACGTACACGCCTAAATACCGCATTGGCTCAGTTGTCTTGTATCAACGGCCACCAATGTGCATTTTGGTAACTGCCATCCCCTTTGACTCTCTGACCAACACTTTGCACTTTTCCGCATTAAGAAATTCTAGAATTTTTTTGATTTTGCCCAGAATTAGTTCCAAATCTTCTTTGTTTTCTTCAATAATTATAAGGTCATCCGCGAATGCCAATATAATCGGAAGGGTAATGCCTCCATATTGGTTGAGTCTTAAACGAGGTATTTTATCTGCTACAGACTCCAAAACTGCCTGCATTATCAACTTAAATATGCAGAGTGTTTGGTTCCATATTCAGAATATTTCAGGGACTGAAAGAAGATCATATTTAATGAAAAAAAAATCACTGTACGCATATGGTCAAATCTCAACTATTACAGAGTTATTGAACTTTTTTATTTCGGTGGTATGTTTGCACTTAACTTGCACTAACGCAAAGATTATACTTTTAAGAGTAAATCATTATCGTTCATTCGAAAGCTAAACAAATTTGCTTTAAATTGTTATCACAAAATTGCGCTGTTGAATGAGACAAGTTACATTTTATGAATAACAAAGTTTGAAATTGGTAATTTTTCGGACATTTTTGCAGATATTTTCCAATAAATGAATGATAAACTTGATCATTTTTTTTTGACAAAACTGAGCCTCTTATCATGTTCTATGATTCGTTCTTTGACACCAAACATCTATCTCTTTTAGTTTCCTGCAATTTCATTATTAGCACACGATGTTAGGTCTTCAATTGGCATCTTAAAAACCACCCATTCCACCCCACTGTGCTATCGATTTCGACCCGTGCATATCTTCTGTATTGATATATACGTTACACTTTGTTTCTGTTGCTGACTGCCACAACAATTGCTGTGCTATGTCACAATGATTGAGGTTTATTTTGGTAACGTCTATTACTACCGACCTGCTATCGCCTTTTTATATACAGGGCACATGTAGCCCCCCGTCACGTGGTCATTTCCGTCCTCCTTTTTGCAAAGCATGCATCTCGGTTGCTTTGAGCAGTCTCTTGAAAAATGACCCCTATCCCCGCATTTCCAGCACAGAGCAGATCTGTCAGGACCTTTGCAGTTCCTCGCCTGGTTATATGTATGTGTGTATATGTGCATGTATGTTCATGTTTATATGGGTGTGTATATACAGTATGCAAAAATAGTTTATCCACCCCCCTAACAATTTACAATTTTTTTGTTTTTCTGGTGAAAATCAATTGAATTTGATGAGTGTTCTTACATGATTTATCTATTCATGTTTTTTTTATCACATTGCCATTGAAAATATTCTTGAGATTCTTGAGATATTATGTGATAAATTATGAAAAAAGGTAAAAAATTACGCAAAAAAAGTTTATCCACCCCCGAACGGATACTACGATTTAAATGTGTTTTACAGAGTTTTAGTGTGTATACTGCAACTTTCTCGAATGTAAACATTGTGTGTAGCGGTCATTTAGTGCTCTTGAAGTTTTCGTGCTCAAAATTTTAGTTTCGTGTTCAAAATTGGATGTTATTTGTTGCAAAACGCCCTAAAAAGCAGAAAATTTCGATCAGCATCCGAAATTTGAATTTTGAACATCACAAAACTGGCAAAAACTACCACGATATTGCCGACATTGTTCAGCTTCACAAAGATACGGTCGCTAGGATTGTGCAGATGTACAAAAAGCGTAGTTCTATCTCACCAGCTAAGCTACCGGGGCGTCCTTCAAAGACAACTGGCTGAATTGACAGAACTATCGTGAAGAAGGCGGAGCTGCACTGGGGACTATCAGCTACGAACATTGCGAAACAGATTGAAAGTGAGTTTTCCATTCAACTGACATCACAATCCGTACGAAATCAACTTCATAAAAAAGGTCTTAAGGGCAGAGTAGCACTTAAGAAGCCATGGTTGTCCGCAAAAAATATCAAAAATATGTTGAAGTGGGCCCAGGACCACATTTCATGGAACAGTGATGGCTGGAATAAGGTGATTTGGTCAGACAAGACGAAAGTTATGCAATTTTAATCTGATGGTATCACAAGAAAATGGCGGCGAACCGGTGAAAGTTTGAAAAAAGGAGTGCTTGCGGCCTACAGTCAAGCATGGCGGTGGTGAGTAACTTTACCAACATTGAATTTTCAACCAACTGAGCATGAATTTGATTTTTATTTCTGCAGGTAGAGTAATGGTGTGGGGATCTTGGCTACATCCGGTGTTGGAGAACTTGAGTCCATTGATGGAATCATGACCAAGGTGGTTTATTTGGACATTTTGAAGCGAAAACTACCAGCCTCTGCACAAAAGCTAAAGTTGGGGCGCAGATATATATATCCACGGGAAAAGAATAGAGTTGAAAAAAAAAGTTGTCCGATTTTGCTCAAAATTGCTTGGTATGTTTTTCATCGAAAATAATAAGACCCGTATTTTTTTATTTTTTTATTTGGATGACCATGTTCGATATAGGGTTACCAGAAAAATCGACATTTTTCAAAAAAATTTATTTAAAAAAAATCATAACTTCTGAACCACTGGGTCGATTTGCAATGTCTTTCTATGAATAGAAAGCTCATTACTTTTAGTTTTTATTAAAAATATTGATTAAAATAATTAATGTACTTAAATTTGCTAAAATGGTAAAAGTATTTGTTTTTTATGATTTTCGAAATGTTGGACCACAACGACTTTTTATTTTTATATTTTTTTTATCAAAATTCAAACATTTTTACATAACATATCAAAAAATCTCAAATGTTCTTCGAGCCGTTTTTGAGTTAAATTTTTTTGAAAATTTCAAGTTTTTTGCCCATACACACATGGAATGAGCATCATTTTCCAAATTTGGCAACAAGCGCTGTCTGAGAGAATCTTGGGAGGTCGGAATTGGCCACAGGGTCGGGATTGGACCAGGCTCCGCTATATTAAGGAATTGGAGCTCAAATCTCAAAGCTTTAGACTACAAGCAAGGGTTTTCTCAGATTACCTTCAATTAAAACTCAGCATTTAATTTGATTATTTAATGATTTTGATTTTGCATAATTCATCAAAAAAAAATATTACATAGCAAAATTTTTACAATTTAACGCACTTTTCTTCATCTGAAAAAGAAAACCGTTTCACGATAATGTAATTTTCACTTTGTGGCTTAAAGTAATGAAACGATTGTGTCCCAGAGATTTGTTTTACACGAGTATAACGGTTCTTTATTTTCTTTTCCATTGCATTGTAATCTTTTTCCGAGAAAAACTCGTAATATATTTTGGAATCTACTTTAGAAACAGCCCAAGAGTAAAGTTCGTATGCAGTTGTAATATGATGGCCTTGTAAACTTGCTTTTGAAGCGTTTCGCTTTAGAACACCTCCTAAAGCGTCACAAGGCCCTTTTCCATGGCAAGTGGCAAAAAAGTTCCACTCTGCATTAAGACCGAAGTCCTTGTACATGTGGCACAAATTGAAAGCAGTCATCTTATTTTTGGATTGACTGCCTGATCCATCAGAAAAAAAATGGATATTTTTCAGGTGAGGTAGCTTTTTTTTAATGAAATTCACACAATTTGTTATAAACAGCCGAACGGCAACATGGTTATGTTTAGTAAATTCTGCGATTGCTATAAAGCTTGTAAACTTTAAATTTTGTGCTTCATCCTTATAATATATGGCAAAAGGATGGATTGTGCATTGAGCGTTTGCCCAATGAAAACCTTGTATAGCGTACTGAATAACAAAAGAGTAATTTTCAGAGAAGTCAGCAATTATAATGCAGTCAGTTGGTTCCAAAATAATTTTTAGTTGTTGTAAGTAGTTACCTTGTTGCTCTGCAATAAAATTATGCGGAGATAATTCGCTTAATTTTTCTAAAAATGTTTCCACAAACTCTTCTGCATCCATTCGCATTGAATTTAGATGACAACGATCTGTTTGCTTCCATTGCTTAAATTCTAAGGAATCATGATACGTCATGATACGTTTTTAAATGGTTAGGAATAAGTTTCTTATCCTTAAGGGTTTTAAACATTAATTTAACATTCTGATGATAAATGCATACGCAGACAGTATGCGTTCCACTTGAACCAGCCAGAATACAATTTCTTGGGCGGCTGCTGGAAAACATTGAAAATCCAATTTTAAAAGTAGGATATTGCTCTTTGAAAATCAAATAAATTTCACGAAGGTTACATAAAAGTAACCTGCGCTGAACATGCACTTTTTCTTCTGCCATATTTTCAACAACGAAATCCCTTTTCCCAGGACATGCTCTGCTTATCTCGTCACTATTATAAAAGTCCCTAATTTGCAGTTAGAGTATCATCGCTCAAAGATAACATATTTACTCTGGTCTCCGGTGTGCTCATAAAACCTTTTTCAATCTGTAATTCCTTTGCACGTTGAGCAGTTCGTTGCGAAACACCGAATTCTTGCATAATTTTGTATGCAGTCCAGGATTTGGGGAAGTTAGAATCCTATATCGATCGTTTCTGTCAGATGTTTCATCAAATTTTGCCTTCATCTGTTGAAGAATTTCCTGTCCGTCTCCGGGTTTCTGGGCAGCAGCGCTACCAATTGATTCAGCACTCGTTGATTCCAAAGAAAACAAAGATTCTGAAAACAAGATGGAAAAATATCACAATTAGTTAGGAACCTTTTTATTTGTATAATGTAATTCAGATTGTATTCGATTATTTGAAGTATGATAGGCAACTGCTCTACAAATTGAGCTACCAGGTCGGATTAGGTAAGATTATACGGAACTGATATTTTTTTTAATTTTCTGAATAATCGAGTACAACTTGTATAACGTAGCAAATCATGACGTCTGAATAAACAAAAAGAAGAGATTATTCTACTTACCAACACTAGGAACAGCGTCAATTTCCGATGATCTAGCGGCATTGAGATCGATTATTTCGAAACCACCATTATTGATGTTTGCTGGTGCGGCGAAATTGTTCACTCTAGATGGTCTGGCCACGGCGAAATTAGTGGTGGCTGATGGTCCGGCAACGGCGAGATCATCAAGTTTCGATGGTTCAGAAACGGTGAGTTCTTGATTTCCACATTCTAGATTAACTGCACTTGGAGTTGCTGGCTCGTTTTCTTTCTTGATAAAGCGATAAAGTCTGCAATAGCAGGTATTACAAATGTAGGAACAGCTTTTATACAATTTTATTCTCCTTTCCGCTGCATAACCATATAGTTTAGGAGTAACTTTCTTGTAACTATTACTCCAAACATGGCAATTTGAGCATTCGTGCTTCATTGTATTAAACGTTTAAAATTAACACTTCATTTGATCACTTTTTAAAAATAAAAAATAAAACATTGAAACACTTTTTCCAAATTTTTGCTAGTACACGCGAGCAAATTCCTTTTAATTCTACTGGAAGCTTACTTACAGAATTCGAGTGCTCGACTTGAAGGGAACATCACAGTAGGTCTAGTATTTATAGTAGGTTTGTTGGTACCGCAGTGTGTGAGGTAGGGGAGGTACTTGAGTGTGTTTATGTGTTTGTTTGTTACCTAAAATGTTGTTTGATACCAACAAGGTTATTCATTATTACTTCGTTTGAAGGTTGTCAAATTGGTGTTGTGTTGTTTAGTTAGTTGTTTTTGTGATGAAGGTATAAATTTAAACAGCCACGAATATCCGTTTCCTTGACCCTAGCTAAGCAAGTTTTTGGGATTTTGTTTGTGGATTGCTATGCTTTCCGCTACATTTAGTTTCGTTGAATATCCCAAGTAACCACGAGGCTATAATAGCTTGCATATATAGGGCATATGCATTACGTCTAGTGCATCATTGAAGTTGGATTAAAGCTGAAAAGGGCCCCACTAAGATCGAACTAATGCTATATCTTTTGTAATGCCATGAGACATTGCTAAAGTAGCATTATTGCATTGGTAATGTATCATTGCATTGGTAATGCATCATTACATTCTTAAAGCTAATCTAACGCTTCATTACTAGACAACTGTTGAATTGATGCGATCCAGCATTAATGATGTTGATTTTGTGTTGAATAACAGCAATAATATAATGCTTGTGGTTACTTGGGATATGTCCAGCTACTTTTGATTTAAAATAAAATAACTACAATGAAATAATTCCCGCAGTTATAAGTAATAAGCTTTCTATTCATGCAAAAACATTGCAAATCGACCCAGTGGTTCAGAAGTAATGATTTTTGAAAAATAAAAAAAATTGAAAAATGTCGATTTTTCTGGTAGCCCTACATCGAATACGGTCATCCTAATAAAAAAATAAAAAAATACGGGTCTTATTATTTTCGATGAAGAACATACCAAGCGATTTTGAGCAAAATCGGACAACTTTTTTTTCAACTCTATTCTTTTCCCGTGGAATCGATATATATATATATATATATATATATATATATATATATATATATATATATATATATATATATATATATATATATATATATATATATATATATATATATATATATATATATATATATATATATATATATATATATATATATATATATATATATATATATATATATATATATATATATATATATATATATATATATATATATATATATATATATATATATATATATATATATTATATATATATTTATATATATATGTATATATATTTATATATATATATATATATATATATATATATATATATATATATATATATATATATATATATATATAACACATATATATATATATATATAGTACCAATTTATATGCACGATCGCATCGCATCAGCATCGTGTATGGTTCACTTGTGCGTATCGTATATAGTTAGTTCGGCTCAGTTACCACAAGATGGCGACGAGGATGGTCAATCCTTTGTAGTGCAATGAGATAAATCGTTTTCCGTGAATAAAATATTACCTAAACAAAAAATAAGTTTAAATCTTTTCCCAAGCTCGAGGCCTAACAGGTAATGATTTTGAAATTCGTGTTAAAAACAAAGGAAGATTTGCGAAATAAAAAATTATTGCTTTTATATCAGAATCTGGGTTGGAAATTGTCTGCATAAATATAAGTGAATTCATTGCAATGAGGGTCAATAAAATTCTAAAGGAGAATATTTTGGAAGGAAGAATCGGTTGTGCATGCAAGGAAAAGGAGAAAATTTAATTGCAAGTTCATACCATGTGACATGTCCAATAATCTGAATGACGCCAATGCTGCCATATTGGAAAAAGCCAGCTTGGTGACTTAGAATTTTTATTTTCTGCTGCATATGTTGAATACGTGGTGTGTGAGTGAAGCAATAGATGAGACAAGACCGAAAATATAGCAAACAAAAACTAAGGAGTGTTAGTGGATTGAAATAGCATGCAGTAAGAAAACCGATAATGCCGGCAAATTGGTGAAAATAAAAGGCGAAATGAAAAAAAAATCGAATACGTTGTGTGTGAGTGATTCAGGGGACAAGGCACGACAGAAGCAAAGCTTATCAGAGTGATTGTATTGACACAGCATGCAGTGAGAAGAGTGAGATGATGAGAAAGCGTTATTTATAGAATGAGTGTGTTTTGCAGCTTGGGGGAGAAACGTACGATGCATGAAATAAACCGAAGCTGTTATGCGTTGAAATAAAACCAACGCTTCAACGGTGGTACGCTGTATGGCTGTTCATGTGAGTAAATAAAAATGTTGTCTTCAAATCTAAGGTATGTACCATTTCACATAACGAATAAAAAATCAGACTTAAGAGCCACAATTAAAGGCTGTACAAATACCTGGTAAAGCATATGTATGTATTGGTGAGTCGATTGAATGTAGGCCATTTGGGATACGATGACCTTGACAGTAAATGAAAGGAAATTTTATATGAGTGCCTCGTTAGTCTATTGAGTTGTGAAAGCCGTAATAGTACAAAGTGAAAAAAAATTGATTGGTTGTATATGAACAATCTAGATAAGAACTCCAATGAGTTGAATGTTGTTTGTGCAATGAAATAATCCTATTGGATTTCCGCTCTTAGAAGTTACGAAGACAAGATTAAATTTCATGTTTATGCATATGAACAATCTAGATAAGAACTCAAATGAGTTAAATTATGGTTCTGAAATAAAACAATCCTATTGGATTTTTGTACTCAGACGTTGCGATAACGAAATTAAATAACATGCACATAGGTAACACAAATGTGTGTTGTTGAATGTTTGTATTCATGTGAGGGTTAATAGCCTTGAAATTGCTCTCCAATGTTGCGACAATGTAATATTACATTTTGTGGATGTCAGTGATAAATAATAATTAATATGAGAAATCTCGATATTGAGTGAACGAAAAACATTAATGAGCTTATTATTGGATCGCTCTTGGATGTTGCGAGATGTTCAGTTAATCTGTGCTAAGCTATGCTTGTCAGACAGCTGGCATGCTGGCATGAAGGAAGAATGTTGCTGGCATGAAGGAAGAGTTATGGATTTTATGAAGAGAATGAGTTATGGAGCTTAAATGTTTACTAAGGAATAATAAATAAATTCTAATGAATTTCGAACAATAACTAGGATTTATGACCTAATGGTGTATATGACAATAAATAATTATGATAAGATTCTGATATGAAATTGCACACTAATTAGAAAGAAAGACTTCATTAGTATTGAAAATGGTAGAAGGCAAAGGCTTTCATTTCATTTCATTTTATTGTGTATTAATATTATTGACAGATCAATCAACATGAATGAACCTGATCTGAATGTGGGTGGCGCTAACCAGCCGGTAATTCATCAGAATGTGTCGTTCTTCAGCCCGGCATCATACAATCTGCCACATTTTAAATATAAGCACCTGCCAAAATCCGAGATTCGCAATGCGTGGGGATCATGGATCCGATGGTTCGAAACAGTCATGGCAGCTGCAAATATCTTTGATGGTTCAGGTCGTAAAATGCAGTTACTTGCTATGGGAGGCCTGGAACTGCAAAGCGCTTATTATGGAATACCTGGATGTGAAGATGAAGTTGATGATCCTACAATCGATCCGTACCTTTCAACTAAAGAGAGGTTGACACAATATTTCTCACCAAAGCACCATGACAGCTTCGAGAGATTTCTGTTTTGGTCCATGATACCTGGTGATAGCGAGGCTATAGAAAAGTTTGCCCTCAGAATGCAGCAGAAGGCTGAAAAGTGTTCCTTTGGCAATACAGAAAGTGAAAGCAGGCAGATTGCGGTCGTGGATAAAATAATCCAATATGCATCAGAGGACCTACGTCAAAAATTATTGGAAAAAGAACACTTGACTCTAGACGAAGCAATTAAAGTAATCAACGCATACCAATCAGTAAGGTACCAATCAGCCAAAATGAACCCAAAACCACCAGGAAGCTCAATAAATCGTCCCTACGAGCCGATTGGAAGTACGATAAACCGACTCTACGATAGCCCCACCAAGACGTTTGGAGCAAAACCACGGTGCTTGCGTTGTGGGTACAGCCGTCATCGAGATGCTGAACAATGCCCAGCTTGGAATAAGGTGTGTCTACGTTGCAGAAAAATTGGCCACTTCCAGTCAGTATGCAAGACTAAGAACTCAGCTAATTCTGTAAGTATTGTTTTATGTCTCATTAATAAATTGAAACCTGAATTGTTGTTTTACTTTGCTTTTGTTGTTATTTTCTTCTATAAAATTTAATTAGGGTACTTTTGATCGCAAACGCAAAGCCGTTATCGTAAATAACCAGGGTCCGTCACGCCCTGTAAAATATTCCCGGCCGGTATATAATATCAATGAACATAATGACGAACTGAAATCTGAAGAACATTCGGTATACAATGTGGGAGATTCCGACGACTTGATAATATGTTGCATTGGGGGAGTTGATATTACTATGCTTATAGACTCAGGGTCTAAGCATAACTTAATCGATGACACTACATGGGAGCTTATGAAACTGAGAGATGTTAACATTCATAATGAAAGATTCGATCACGGGAAAAAGTTTTTGGCATACGGTCGTGTTCCGTTAAAGCTAGTCACAGTATTTGACGCTGATCTGGAAATAAATGACGGAGAGAAGCTATTAAAAACGAGTTCCACCTTTTACGTTATCGAGAAAGGACAGCAACCATTACTGGGAAAAATAACTGCCCAAGAAATTGGAGTTCTTAAAATTGGTTTGCCTAGCGAAACTGCCGTAAGTAGAATAGACACGGTCAAAGAACCTTTTCCCAAGATGAAAGGGATAACATTAAATCTGCCTATTGATAGAACGGTTCCACCAGTTATCCAGCCTCTTCGCCGCTGCCCCATTCCACTTCTGCAACAAGTTGAATCTAAGCTTAAGGAATTGTTGCAGTTAGATATCATCGAAAAAGTCACACAACCAACATCATGGGTTTCTCCTCTGGTTCCGATACTTAAGGATAACGGTGACCTTCGACTGTGTATAGACATGCGAAGAGCAAATCAGGCCATCCAAAGACTAAATCATCCGCTCCCAATTTTTGACGATTTACTCCCGAGGTTTCGGAATGCCACATTGTTTACGACATTAGACATAAAACAAGCGTTCCACCATGTTGAACTAACGAAAGAGTGTCGAGATGTAACAACATTTATTACAAACTGGGGTTTGTTTCGATACAAGAGGTTACTCTTTGGGGTGAATTGTGCACCGGAGTTGTTTCAAAATTTGATGGAAAGTATTCTCGCGGAATGTAAAAACACAGTTGTGTTTATCGACGATATCATCATTTCCGGATCCACTGAAGAGGAGCACGATAGGGCAGTTAAACAAACTTTGAATGTTCTGAATCGCTACGGCATATTATTGAATGACCACAAATGTAAGTTCAAACAACGGAAGATATCGTTATTGGGACACACGCTTTCATCGGATGGAATTGCGCCTACGGAAGAAAAAGTCGAGTCGATTCTGAAGTTCAGAGCACCACAAACCAAAGAAGAGTTGAGAAGCTTTCTTGGGCTGGTGATTTATGTGTCACGTTTTATTCCGCATTTGGCAACCGTGAACTACCCTTTGAGAGAATTGCTGAAACAGGATACACAGTTCGACTGGAAACTGGAGTATCAAAACTCATTTGATCGGCTCAAGGAAATGATTGGATCCCTCGACCATTTAGGGTATTACGATCCCAAAGATAGGACATTGCTGATTACAGATGCATCAAGAGTTGGTTTAGGCGCTGTGTTACTGCAATTCAAGACTAACCAACCCAGAGTTATTGGGTACGCATCAAAGAGCCTCTCGGAAACCGAGAAAAAGTATCCTGCAATTGAAAAGGAAGCTCTCGGAATAGTGTGGAGAGTTGAGCGATTTAGGATATATCTCTTAGGAATACACTTTGAACTAGAAACCGACCACAGGCCTTTAGAAAATCTGTTTACGGCCACTTCACGACCAACGGCCAGAATAGAGCGATGGATGCTGTGCATTCAAGCATTCAAATTTAGAGTATGTTTTTTCCCTATTACTTATAAATTATTTGCATGGAATTTCATTTATGATTTTTACAGGTAGTTTATCGCAAAGGATCAGCTAATTTGGCTGATGCCTTTTCGAGGCTCGGATCTCATGTTCATGATAATCAGTGGACAGATGAAAGTGAAGTGTTCATTCGCCGTATCTTAGTAGAGTCCTTGTCAACCTTAACGAGTGTGATAAATGAAGAAGATTTTGATTCCGAGACAGAAACCATTATTCGAACTTTTCAAGAAGCCGCAGCTGTTGACATTGAAGAAGTTATTCAAGCTACAGCCCGGGATCCAGAGATGCAGAAGTTGAGAGTATGCATCGTAAACGACTCCTGGGGTCATACGGATTTGAAACAATATGTTCTTTTCCGTCATGAGTATACATATGTAAACTCACTAGTCTTGCGTGGATCAAAACTTGTTATGCCGATAAGCTTACGACCAAGGATGCTCCAATTAGCTCACGAAGGACATCCTGGGCACTCGCTTATGAAACGTCGTTTGCGGGAAAGATGTTGGTGGCCGGGTATTGATCAAGCCGCAGTTGAGACATGTGAACCTTGTGAAGGATGTCGTTTGGTCCAACTCCCTAATCCACCTGAACCAATGATGCGGCGGCAGTTACCTGATCGCCCTTGGGTGGATATAGCGATAAATTTTCTCGGGCCAATGCCATCTATGGAATACATTCTCGTGGTTGTAGACTATTACAGTCGCTATATGGAATTAGAAATTATGTCCAAAATCACTGCTCAAGAAACAATCAAGCGATTGAAACGGATTATCCGTATTTGGGGACCGCCAAGAACAAAAACATTAGACAATGCCAAACAATTCGTATCTTGCGAATTTGAAGAGTACTGCGAAATGAACCGCATTCATCTTAATCACACTTCACCCTATTGGCCACAGGCTAACGGCGAAGTGGAACGCCAGAATAGGTCGTTGTTAAAACGAATGAAAATTGCGAACGCTTTGTATAGTGATTGGAAGGCTGAACTCAATAATTATTTGGAATTGTACAATAATACCCCACACACCATCACAGGTAAGGCTCCAAGCGAGCTTTTACAAAATCGGAAACTACGGACCAAACTACCTTGTGTTGACGATCTAGAAACAATTCCTCCCAGTACTGATTTCAGAGATCAGGACTATGAGAAAAAGATTATTGGAAAACAACGGGAGGATCTGAGGCGTAGAGCGAAACCAAGTAGCCTCTCGGTTGGAGACACAGTCCTCATGAGGAATCTTTGTCCGATGAACAAGTTGCCTACAAATTTCCATAAGGAGAAGTTCACTGTTATAGACAGACAAGGTTCAAACGTAACTGTACAATCCAAGGATACTGGGAAAACTTATGACCGTAACACATCACATTTGAAAGCTATCACTGATCCCTTAACAGAGGAAACGGATGAGCAGAATTCAGATCACCATCCCACACCGACATCCGGTGGAGATTCAGAAGTTGATGAAGAGTCCTTAGACCCCAGAAGGTTTTCCCCAGATAAATTTTTAAAAAAAACAGAAAACCCCCCCCAAAAAACCCCCAAAGGGGTCCAAGGGGAACACAAAAGCCGAGGGTGATTTACAGCCCATAAAGATAAGTATCCTTACTTGCTATATTTATATATATACTAGCTGAACCCGGTGCGTGCGCTGCAACGCTTGCAACTAAATGAAGGAAAATTTAATATAACTGGCACGTTTATGGTTTTTTTCGAAATGATTTTTTTTTCTTGAATAAGCAGGGGTTCAAACTTCTATCAAAACATGCTTCTTACCCGAGAAATACACGTTTTGTGTTTAAGTAACCTGGACAATTTTCATTTTTGGTAGAAATTTGTGTTTCATTTGTATGGGAGCCTTCCCTTCCAGAGAGGGGTGGTTTCTCAAACCATCATACAATCATTGCCTTCAAAACCCCCCACATGCCAAATTTGGTTCCATTTGCTTGATTAGTTCTCGAACCATCACATTGGGCTCATCGATTATAATAAAAATGTGAGTTTCATTTGTTTGAAGCCCCCCCCCCCTCTTCAGAAAGGGGAGGAGTCTTGAACAACCATAGAAACATTGTTGCCTTCAAAACCCCCCACATGCCAAATTTGATTAAATTTGCTTGATTAGTTCTCGGGTTATGAAGAAATTTGTGTCTCATTTGTATGAGAGCGCCCCTTCCTGAGAGAGAAGGGGTCTCAAACAATCATAAGAACCTTCCCCAGCCCCAAAAACCCCTTCATATAAATTTTCACGTTGGTTTGTTCAGAACTTTCCGAGTCTATAAGGGTCTGACAGACACACAGACAGAAATTCATTTTTATGTATATAGAAATCTAGCCTCCAAAAACCCCCATATGCTAAAAAGGTTTTCATTTACTTGATTAGTTCTCGAGTTATGCAGAAATTTGCTTTTTATTTGTGTTTATTTGTTTTTTTCAAAATGGGGAGGAGTATTGAACTGCCATAGAAACATTTCTGGCCTCCTAAAACCTCAACATGCCAAATCTAGTTTCATTTGCTTCATTGGCTCTCGAGTTATGCTAAAAATAATGTTTCATTTTTATGGGAGTCTCCCCTTCCAGAAGGCGGAGGGGTCTCAAACCTCATTAGAAACATTTATTTCTCTCATAAACCTCCACATGCCAAATTTGGTTCCATTTGCTTTAATTTTTATCGAGTTATGCAGAAATTCGTGATTCATTTGTATGAGAAACCCCTCTTTCAGTGAGCGGAGTAGTCTCAAACCACAATATAATCATAGCCTTCGAAAACCTCCACATGCCAAATTGGGTTCCATTAACTTGATAAATTCTCGAGTTATTCAGAAATTTGTGTTTCATTTGTATATGAGCCCTCCTTTCAGAGATGGGAGGGGCTTGAGTCAACTTAGAACCATTTTTTGCCTTCAAAAACCTCCACCTGCCAAATGTGGTTCCATTTACTTGATTAGTTCTCGAGTTATGCAGAAATTTGTGTTGGATTTGTTGGGAAACTCCCCTCCCTCCCCCTTCCAGATGGCGGAGGAGTCTCAAACTTCCATAGAAACATTTCTCTCCTCCCAAAACCTCCACATGCAAAATTTGGTGCCATATGCTTGCTTAGTTCTCGAGTTATGCACACATTTGTGTTTCATTAGTATGAGAGCCCCTCTCTTACAGAAGGCGGAGGGGTCTTGAGTTACCATAGAAACATTTCTTGCCTTCAAAAACCTCTACCTGTAAAATTTGGTTCCATTTACTTGATTAGTTTTTGAGTTATGCAGAAACTTGTGTTTCATTTGTATGGGAGCCCCACCCCTCCTACCAGAGAGAGAGAAGAGGGGTCTCGAACCACCGTAGAAACATTTATTGCCTTTAAAATCCCCGCAAGCCAAATTTGGTTCCATTTGCTTTATTAGATCTAGAGTAATGAAGAAATTTCAGTTTCATTTGTATGACAGCACCCCTTCTAGGAGAGGGGAGGGGTCTCAAACCACCATAGAAACATTTTTCGCCACCAGAAAACCCCACATGCCAAATTTGGTTCCATTTGCTTGATTAGTTATTGAGATATGCAGAAACTTCTGTTTCATTTGTATGGGAGCCTCCCTTTTTAGAGAGGGGAGGGGTCTCAAACTACCATAGGAACATTTCTTGCCTCCAAAAACTTCCGCATGCTAAATTTGGATTCCATTGCTTGATCAGTTGTCGAGTTATGCAGAAATATGTGTTTCATTTGTTTGGGAGCCCCCCCTTTCAGAGGAGGGAGGGGTCTCTTACTATCTTAAGAACCTTCCCCGACCCCAAAAACCCCTGCATACAAATTTTCACGCCGATCGGTTCAGTAGTCTCCGAGCCTATTAGGGTCAGACAGACAGACAGACAGACAGACAGACAGACAGACAGACAGAAATCCATTTATATATATATAGATAGATATGTACATCTTTGATATATGAATACATTTAGATAATATTTGATATTTGATCAAATTATAAAATAAAACAAGTATCTTGAGCGAAAGGGGGATGTGGTAGTGTGATTCGTATGTTAATGTATGTGTGGAGCGCGAAGGGGTTTATGTCAGTCTATAGTAAAAGTGCTCTCAGTTCTACTCTGCTCAGCATCGGGTATGGTTCACTTGTGCGTATCGTATGTAGTTAGTTCGGCTCAGTTACCACAGAACTCAAAAGTTTGAGCAAGATAACAGATTGAAGCTTCGTGACAAGGTAAGAGATGTAGTAATTAAACACTTGGTAGAGGAACCCTGTGACAATCGTATTTTGAAAAGGTCGTTGAATTGCTTCGGGAATTTAACGTACTTCCGGTCACGAAGACCGTAGAAATCACGCCTATCTGAGGATTTCAGGAACTTCTACTCGTTCACTTTGACTTAAACCGTGGAAGAAGCGGGAGTGCGAATTGTCAGTATCTAAGTGTACTTAGGCTATGTGCGGCCAATGTTAGTTTTGTGTGTGCGAAGTACGATAAAAAGCAGTTCGACGGATCGGATTTATCACCGCATCGCTTCTATCGATCTTTGGTTTTGCTCGGCACACCGCACTTCTAGTTATCGCACTCTCTAGACACCACGCTTCATCGTCAAGGTTCCCGGTTCCAGGGAGAAACCGGAAGGGAGACACCGTTATACCGTTCTCCGGCAGAGCTTCGACCGACATCGTAGAGCGTATCCGAGCGGATATTTACGCCACCGACCATCGGCGCTGGCAATAATCATTGGATCATTCTTTTTTGCCGACAATCCATGCTGCTTTGCCGTCGTTCTGAATAGCAGCCACAAATGGATGGTAAACCGTGAGTAAACGCATGCAAATCTCCACACAAACAAATGAGCTCGAAAACAAGTGGTAGTTTAGGCTAGCCATCGCTAGAATCAGGAATTCCGCACACACGAATAGAGAGAGAGAGAGAGAGAGAGAGAGAGAGATAGAGAGAGAGATAGAAGAAAACAAAGGGGAAAGGAACATGTAAAACGCCAATAAACACAAAAATGAAATTAGAGGTTTGAAGTTGAACAAAAGGATGTTTTGTTGCTAAAACGAGAGTTTTCCCCGCAATGCGAATTTCGGTTGACTAGATCCCTCATATTTTTGCGTCGTTTCCATGTAGTCTTTGTGGAGTAATTTAAAACACTTACTCTAGGTGTGGCTGCATGGGAAAACAGCCATCGCACTCACGTTTCAGGATCAGTAGGGGAAATTTGAACATCAAGGGGTTCTCCAGTGACGATAAACGTGGCTTGTAGTGTAGTGAGCCGGTAAGAAGACGGTTACCAGGGGTTTCTTTTTCTTTGGAAGTAGACTTTTCAGGAGGATCACCAACCCTCATGGGGTTTCAATCTGTTGAATCGCCCATACCTTAAACATAGGTCTCTGCTATAACTAAACCCACCCTGAGGTTGGGTTTCTGCCGGGCAAACTAACTTCGACGAGTTGTCCTCTTAGGAGGTGGCGCTTAAGCTACTTGTTTAGAGATCGAGGGCGTATTCAGCGGACGAAATCTCGCCGGTCGCGAGACTTGTGTTACACCATCCGGATCAAGCCATTCTCATCGATCAGCGGGGTCAGCTTGCACAGCGGACTCGACTTCTCGATTGCCATCCTCTGGCTTGCTGGACGATCTTTGTTTTTGTGCAACACCTTCAATTCGTCGATGAACCTCTCCAACTGAGCCATCTTCATCAGGCACCGCTCGGCTTTCAAGTGCTCCTCTTGGCGCAGCTGCACTCGAACCTTTAGCTGCCTGCTCGTTGCTCGCTGCGTTTCGATTGGCAGCCTCTCTGCCTTTCGCTTACAGTTCGACACGAAACGGAACACACAAGCCATCGTCCGAACCAGCAACGTCCATTTTGAAAACCAGCTAGCATCCACCATAACCGCCGGTACCTTTACAGCATGTAACAGCAAGTGTACTCAAAGCTCCTCTGTTGTATTCGCCGGCGGTAGATGCTTCTTCGGCCAATCCTCCTCCCGATCGTACAGGAACTGCTGTCCTCGCATCCACGGACTATTTGAGTGGAGTTCTTGATACTTTCCCCACTTCGTCAGCAAATCTGCTACGTTTAACCTCGTCGGTACCCAGCGCCAGTCTGCTAGCCTCGCTAGCCTCAGGATCTCTCCAATGCGGAAGCCAACAAACTGCTTGTAGCGACGTTGATCGGACCTAATCCTGGAAAGAACCACCTCTGCGTCTATCCGGAATACCACTTTGCTGACGCAGATGTGGTGGTTTTCGCGCACCGTGTGCGACATACGTGCGCTAAGTACCACCGCCAGAAGCTCCAGGCGCGGAATAGACACCTGCTTTAGTGGTGCTACCTTCGCCCGACTCATCACCAACGCACAGGTCACCTCTCCAGCACAATGGCTCGGAAATATGCCACACATCCGTACGCCGACTCGCCAGCGTCCGCAAATATATGCAGCTGTACTTCGCGAATCTCATCGGATCGTGCAGTGCCGAAATATCTGTGCGGCAACTTGAACGCCTGAACGTTTGCCAACATGCTCGTCCACCACGTCCATTTCCTGAATGACAGGTCATCTACCGCATCATCCCATTGGCACCCTGTTCTCCACAGATCTTGGATCAGCATTTTCCCAGGATGGTTATTGGAGTTAGGAAACCTGCTGGGTCAAACTGCGCCATCACAATACTAAGGATTATTCGCTTCGTGGGACGCTCTTCTCCTCGGAGGACCCTCGAACATTCGAACTTTGAAGCGGTTGCGAAGCAAAAGACGTCTCCGATCGTATCCCATACGATGCCTAGCACACGCTCGTACTCTACAGCTTTGTCCTGGCTAAAGTTCACTGATGAAGCATTGCTTTGCTCTCCAAGCTCCCCCAGGAACGCGTTGGAGTTTGTTACCCAGTTTCTGATTTGGAAGTCGCCACGCGAATGGATGTATCTCACTTCGCTGGCCCTCCGTATCGCTTCTTCGACTGTGTCCGTACTACCGTAGTAGTCGTCAATATTGTGACGCTTGTCGATCCCTTCTGTTGCCTCCGGATACCTCTCCGAAAACTGCATGGCGTTCACGTTCTTCACGTACTGCGCTGAACTGGGCGAGCACGTGGATCCGAAAGTAGCTACGTCCATCACGTACACCTGCGGAGCTTCTCCGCGGTTTGTCCTGAACATTTTCCTCTGCGCCTGCCTGTCCTCCAGTCTATTGCGGATTTTGTGGTGCATTTCCTGGATGTCACCCCCGAAGGTGACCGGCCGTTCTCGGAACTGACAGATGACTCGTGGGAGGGGAACTAGCATATCCGGACCCTTGAGCAGCTCCAAATTCAGGGAAATTCCGTTCACCGATGCTGCTGCATCCCATACCAAGTGCACTTTGCCCGGCCTCCGTGGGTTGACCACGACGTTCAATGGCAGATACCACACGGCGTCTCCATCAGCTCGACATCGGTTGCTTTATGTGCGTACCCTTTCTGCTGGTACTCCTCGATCTGCCGACACCCATTCTCCTTCAGCACTGCTTCCTATCCAGTGCACTCATCCTCCGCATAGCCATTGGGTAGCTATCGGGAAATTTTCTTTTGTTGCTGCGCCACAGCAGCCCTGTTTCGAAGCGAACACCCACACGTTTTGTTGTAGTTTCAAGAATCTTCCTCGCTCGTTTCTCTCCGATCGATGCAACCGCCGTCTCCTCCAGCACATACTGCTCCCGCATCAAATCATGCAGCTCCTGATTACTCACCGGCGTGACAGAGTGAAGATTCAAGTACTTCTGTGCGCTGACTCTTCGTTTCTCAGATCCACATATGGTCCATTCCATCTTCGACCGAACAGCGATCGGTTCGTTGGGTGACACGTGATTCCAGAAGAGCGAACAGATGTACGTTATCCAAACCTACAAGGATGGTTGGCAGCCCGGTCGGAAAGTCCTTCGCTGGTACCCCAGACAGATGTTTGTATCGCTTCACGACATCCACGTATCGGACGTACTGTTTCGGCAACTGCAACTCGCTCACCGTTCGCGTGTTGAATAGCGGAAACTTCTCCATCGAACCCTTCACCGACATCAGCATCTCAACACTGCGGGACTCGTTCTCGAATCGGTTGATGTTCCCGGTCCACGTGACTATCAGTGGTTCAAGTGTGCCTTCTGCCTTCAGCTGCTTGGCTACCGCATCATCAACCAAAATCGCAGACGACCATTCGCCTAAGAACGCGACGGTGTAATACTGCCGCTTTCCGACGTACAGCGTCACCAGCATCATCTGGAAAATCACTGTGCAGTCTGACTTTGCTTTCTGCAGCTGCACAGATTCCTCCACGCGATGTAGAAGAGTATGATGGTTTGCTTGGCAACCTCGCACCATACACCGGATCTTCGTCAAACAGCGACTGCCTCCGTGTCTATTTAGCCAACTCCGCATAGTTTCAGCCTCTCTTCTTCCCTGAGCCGCTCGGCGATGTTCATGCGCCAGAACCCATCGCAGTTCCTAATCAGATGATCCGTTTGCTTGCAAATCCAGCACGGCCGGACTGCCTCGCTACGTAACCCATCGCTACGCCTCTGCTCAGTTTCATGTACATGCACGAACTCTTTCATCCTGGGTTTCTCTCTCCCAACCCGCGGTCGCCCATTCACCGACAGTAATGAGAACTCTGTCACCTCAGACACGTCGGAAATAATTTCGGTAGTGAAGTTCGTGAACGCGGACTGTCCACTTTTCCACGCTTGTAGCGGACCCAATCCAGCTTGTAGCTTAGAGGCAGCTTGTCGACTAACTCCTGTACCAGCATCGGGTTGCTAAGGTGGTCTCTCAGTTTCGCAGCTTCGAGATGATCGCACAACTGCTTAACCGTGTTCCCGATGTTGATGAAAGTCTCTAGCCTATCTCCTCTCGGCGCAGGAGCTTTCCTCACTTTAGTCAACAGCGTCTTCAACAACTTTTCGGGCCTCCCGAACAGGTTTCGAAGATCGCAAATCAAATCCGGAACAGAATCTAGCTTTTTGAGGAACTCCTGTTCCGCGGCCAGTTGAGCTTCCAGCATTTTCTGCTCGTGCTCCAACTGCTGCTCCTCCATCTCGCGCTGAACCTGGAGCTCAAGTTCCTGCCTCTCCCGTTCTTGCTTCAGCTGCTCTTCCTTCCACGCCTTCTGCATAGTGAGTAGCTTCTTCCGCGCCTCCATCCACTTTGCGAAGGCCTTCTTCTTGGCGAGTTGTTCCTCTTCCAGCTGCTTATCAATTGGATCAGCATCGGAACCAACTCTGTGGTTTTATTCGGCTGTGATATTTTTCGGAGAAGACATGCTCCGTTTCGCGTAACAAGTATGAATATTCTTTATTCGAAGAACTTAATTCTAACAGACTCAACTCTACACGCATAATTAATCTATGGGAGGTAACCTTTTCTGGTCTCCAAATGTAGTGAACCAATCACTACAATTTGTCACATGTGTTGGTGACTCATTATGGCGTGTTCCATTCGTCATAGTATATAGACGAAGGTTGCCGAAAAGAAATAGCTAAAGAATTTGGGTCTGTTATTTTCCGGGTCACCATGAATGCGTTTATTTGTAAGCGCATTCTGGGTCTGGGTCGGAAAACATATGGTTGCAATTATTTGAATGTTTGATTGCATCAGCACGGAAGGTACTGATGTTTTATATTTGGTGTTTATTTTCTGATGTGACTGTTGAATGTCAACTTGGTGGGTCTAGAAAAAGGTCTTCGTATAATTTATGATTGTGAGTCAAATGGGATTTGACTTTAGGTTTGGAATTTTCCAGTTCTGTATGTTAAATGTTGAAATGGATTATGTTGCATATTATGTTACACTACACCTTCCCCCTTTGAGAGAATGATGTAACAAAGTGAAAGCATTCTGTAAATTGTTGTCAACAAATTTGTTTGTAAACGAGAAAAAAAATTTGACCAATTAAGTTAAACTCCCTTACAATGTTTATTTTTGTTTATAATAAAGACTGGACTCGGAAAAAATGAGACACACAAAAATGTTCACCAAAAATTCATTTTAAATCGGATACTTCTCAAATTTTCAGGGATTAAATAACTATATATTAACTATGTTTTGGCATATTTCATTTATTGAATATCTTCCCCCAAGCTGAATGCTCGTACATTTCTATTAACACTGCTCATGAGATCTTGGGCAAGGCTTTTTCCATCTTCCTTACACAATTTCTCTCAGTTTTTCTTTAAAGCTTCATCGGTTTTGAATGTTTTTCCGCTTTTCTTCAACTTCTTCTTCATTATCGCCCAAAACATTTCGATCGGACGAAGTTCTGGTGTATTTGGCGGGTTCGCCTCCTTCGAGACCACATTAACGCCCTTCGCTTCGTACCAATCCATTACAGGCTTGGCGTAATGGCACGAAGCGAGATCCGGCCAGAACAGCGTGGGACCACGGTGAGAGCGGAGGAAGGACAGCAAGCGCTTCTGCAAGCATTCTTCTCGATAAATCTGCCCATTTATGGTGCTGGTTGTAACGAACGGCTTGCTGTACCGTCCGCACTCGCAGATCGCCTGGCACAACAGGTACTTCTTCGCGAATTTTTTCATCTTTCTCTTCCGGAACTTTACCGGAACTTCCATGTGGGACGAACCGACAAAAAACTCGAGGCCGGGGATTTGTTTGGTGTCCGCCTTGATATATGTCTCGTCGTCCATGACGAGACAGCCTGGCTTGACCAGCCATTCACGATACAGCTTCCGCGCACGCAATTTGGCCACCGTGTTTTGCTTGTCAGTCCGGTTTGGCGCCTTTCTGACCTTAAAAACACGTAGCCCAGCCCGCTTCATGGTCTGCTGGACGAACCACTTTGTCCGACGAATTGACCTTTTTGGCCACGTCTCGGGTGGAAAGGTTCGGGTTATTCTCAAAGTACTGCCTTATCTTTCGCGCCTTCTCTGGGTATTCCGTTTTCGGCTTTCGGCCGCTTCAAGCGCGCCGCTCGATGGTCTTCGTCTCCTGGAACATCTTTACAACGCGGGACACGGTGGAATGGTGGATTCCAAGCCTTTTGCCGATCCATCTGTGCGACTGACCAGGATTATCGATCACCGCGCCCAAGATTTGCTGGCGTAGCTCTTCTTATTCCGAATGCATCTTGAAAACTACTTTACAGATCGCAATAAAATTCTGCACACATAAACATCATACTAAACTACTATTACCCGAAATTTCATTAATTTTTACCCACGCGATAAAAAGTTACAGTTTCGCATATTTTCCTAAGGAGTGTATCGAAAATAATCTATCCACAAACTTTCTTTCAAATTATGTTGAAAACCGATATTTTATTCATACAAAAAATTGATCCTTTATTGTACGAGGTTAAACTTGAACATTATGAAGACCGGATGAAATTTAAGTTATTCCTTCGAGAATTTTCGAACTTTGGATCGAATGCTCTTCATCAAGTTCCGGACAAGTGTTGCATCGCATTTTTTGGGCGCTTGAGCCCAAATTTTTTTGAACTTCTGCATGTTCCCAGCTGCCTTACCAGTCTTCTTGAAGACCCTCTTCACGATTGCCCAGTAACGTTCGATGGGTCGAAGCTGAGGGCAATTTGGTGGATTGATATTTTTCTCAACGAAATCTATACCCTTTTCCGCAAGCCAATTGAGAGTGGTTTTAGCATAGTGAGCCGACGCTAAATCCGGCCAAAACAGTAGAGGTGTACTATGCTTCTTATATAAAGGCAACAATCTCTTCTGGAGACACTCAGATCGATAGATTTCCGCATTTATAGTTCCGGTAGTGTAAAAAATGGTTGACTTCAAACCACAGGAACATATTGCTTGCCATACCAGTACCTTTCGACCGAATTTCTCCACTTGAATCGACCTGTCCGCATCGCTCACATCCTCCCCAACGACGGCAGTAAAGTATTGTGGAAAATTGCTGAGGGCAATTTGGTGGATTGATATTTTTCTCAACGAAATCTATACCCTTTTCCACAAGCCAATTGAGAGTGGTTTTAGCATAGTGATCCGACGCTAAATCCGGCCAAAACAGTGGAGGTGTACTATGCTTCTTATATAAAGGCAACAATCTCTTCTGGAGACACTCAGATCGATAGATTTCCGCATTTATAGTTCCGGTAGTGTAAAAAATGGTTGACTTCAAACCACAGGAACATATTGCTTGCCATACCAGTACCTTTCGACCGAATTTCTCCACTTGAATCGACCTGTCCGCATCGCTCACATCCTCCCCAACGACGGCAGTAAAGTATTGTGGACCTGGAAGGGTTTTTGAGTCCTCCTTTACATAGGTCTCGTCGTCCATCAAAACGCATGCATCCGGACGCTGCAAAAGACGCGAATACAATTTCCGGGCCCTTGTTGCTGCTCGCTTCTTCTGTTCTGCACTTTGTTTCGAGATTTTCTGCTTCTTGTAGGTCTTCAGGTGGTTTCGCCTCTTGATACGCTGGATCATTCCGACACTCGTTCCTGCTTTTTTGGCCAAATCACGTATTGACATTGATTTGTTCTTCATGATTAGAGATACCACTTTCTGCTCCAGTTTCGGGTTGGAAGAACCGGGTTTTCTGCCTCTTCCTGGTAGCTCATCCAAAGAATAGTGTTCCCCAAACTTATTAATGATGGTTTCAACACTCGCATGATAAATTCCAAACCGCTTCGCCAATTTTCGCATAGTAATACCCTTCTCACTTAGCCATGTGTCCAGAACCTTATTTTTCACTTCCTTTTCAATACGCGACATTTTGAAAACGCAGAATTTGAACCGCACAAACAAGTAAACAAAAGAAAGCTGACAGTCAAACGCACAGCATGCAGTGTTCAGAGCATAAAAAACCATCACAAATACATGCGTACAACGCAAATGTATGTGGATAGTTTATATTCGATACACTCCTTAGTTGTACCTGTTGAGGGTGTTCGGTTTGGAGGGTGTATACACGACGTGAATAATCATGCCTGCCTCTGTAATTATTACGGGGCTGGTAATTATTGAACGAACGTTATTAATTATTTCCAGCCCGAAAATTATTTTGAGATCTGTTACCGCGTTGATTGTTATAAGATCTTCCGCGATATGATGTTGTATTGCCACGATATGTTCTACTACCACGACTGTTTCTGTTAAAATTTTTGTTTCTTTGGTAGTTGATAGACATAACTTGTGACACATTAGTTTGTGATGCATTTTCTTGTACTTTCTGTACTGCATCTTTGATGTAACTGAAGGTTCCTGCCTTCAATATTAATCTTGTTTCGGAGTTGACATTGTTTATAAGAGCGTCAACTCCCGTCTTTGTGGACATTGATTGAGCAACATTCTCAGGAATTCCTTGCTGAATATAAATGCTCTTCAATTTAATCGTTAAGTTATCTATTTCACCACAAAGGCTGTTGATGTCAGCTCTTTGTTTAATATTTTTAATCTTGGCGATTATATTTTCGGGTGTTTGTTTATCTTTACTCCTCAGTTTAACATCATTGATCAATTCGTCAATGGTAGATGAATTTGCTTGCAAACCAACTCTGGCTTTACCAATCAGTCTCGTCCTTAAAAATGTTATGGCTGTTGCGACATGCGCTGATTGCACTTAGTCTTTAAGAAGCATTGCTGCATCGACAAAAGATTCGAGATTTTCGGCACTTCCATCGTACGGCTGTACGATAGCTGTTGCCAGTTTGATATAAAATGGTGCGTTTTCTGCTGCGGACATGTTGCTTCTTGTAATTTTTCCTGCATTAAATGTATAAGGATATGGTGTAATGTGCTTATGTTTGAAGCCTAATTTTATTTTCAAAATTCTTATTGACTCCTGATGCCACTTTATTGCATTTTCTGAAATTTTATTTAACTGTTCTTCAGATATTTGGTCTATATTCTGATTCATTTGCTTCTGAATTGACTCATATAGCAAATTTTTATTTATTTTTCAAAGTTTCTTCCTTTAATTTTGTATTTATTGACTTTTTAACGTATTAATATATTCGTTCAAGTCTTAAATAATCTTCCACTTATTGAAATTTCAGGAGAATGTGTGATATCGCTTCTTTAATCAAATGAAACATTACATGAAAATAGCTATGATGCAAGCTATACTATGTGTTAGATTTTTATGTATCTATTACATTATATTGTCTATATTGTGATAAATTTTAAATACCTCTCATTTTCTTACACTGCTTACTTCTGTCGGTCAATGTCAAGTGATCGGTGGGTGATGGCGTCTCTACTATCTGCTTCACGTTGCACCGTGTTTTTTTTTTATGAATTCATTTATTTGTATAGGCTCAATCGAATCAACTTTACAGAGCCAAGTTTTCATGTTTATATACATCAGTTATCTTAGAACTAAGGTTAAGGGGGTGGAACCGATTACTCGCGGCCGTCTCGAGGTTAATAGGAATTCCAATTTAATGGATGGGAAAATTGCGGTGGAAATTTTAAACAAAGCATGAGGAACAATGGTTTTCTTATATCTAGAATTTCAAATCACAATTTTTTAATTGAACGTTTTCAATTTAAAAAAAAAAGATCACACACACACACACACACACACACACACACACACACACACACACACACACACACACACACACACACACACACACACACACACACACACACACACACACACACACACACACACACACACACACACACACACACACACACAAAAAAAAAAATACACAACCACAATCACACACCGATGCACACAATCCTCAAAAATTTAACCTAAACAAGTAAGTTAATCAAACTACAATCTAAGGCATTAGCCAAACACATTTGTTAGTCAAAAACACATTAATGAGTTTCATAAACTCCAGATCGCGTGCAGCCAAAATGTCTCGAATCGGTACATTGGGTTCTCTATCTCGAGCCCGAAGGGAATCATAAAGCTCAGATCTGACTCCAAGATGCTCAGCACAAAACCAAATAACGTGATCTGCGGCCTGGTAACCTTGTCCACATTCACAGAGATTGCTGTCTCCCAGCCCAACACGGAACAAATGAGCGTTTAAAGAATAATGATTGGACATGAGGCGAGACATCACACGAATGAAGTCTCGACCCACATCCAATCCCCTGAACCAACATTTCTTAGACACCTTAGGAGTGATAGAGTGTAGTCATCGCCCCAAATCTCCTTTACTCCATTTATACTGCCAGCTATCGAGTGATATCTGACGAAAAATATAGAAAAATTCGTTGAAGGTGATTTGTCGGTCATAAATATCGCCTTCCATAGCGCCCACCCTTGCAAGCGAGTCCGCTTTCTCATTGTCAGGAATCGAACAATGAGAAGGGACCCACACAAAGGTGATAATAAAAGAAATTGAAGATAAAGCACTTAGAAGACCTCGTATTTTCATAAGAAAATAAGAGGTGTGCTTTACCGGCCTCAAGGAGCGAATAGCCTCTATAGAACTAAGACTATCCGTGAAAATGAAGTATTGATCCGGTGTAAAAGAGGCAACAGTTTCTAAAGAAAAATGAATTGCTGCCAATTCCGCGACAAAAACAGAACAAGGTGCTTGAAGTTTACGAGCGACGCTATAATTTTCATTGTATACACCAAAGCTAGCGGAGTCCTCTATCAAAGACCCGTCAGTGAAAAACGTTTTGATGGAATCAACTAGGCCTCACCTCACTTCGTTCAGCGAAAGAAGAAAGTCCGTTCGATCCAGCGCTCCGTTATTTTGGAAGATTTTTCGAGTGCGATCCTTGGAAATAATTAGTTTTTTTTCTCAAAATCTATTCACTTCAGTGAAAGGAGTGAATGTGAGTTTTTTTTTCTAAGAAGGCAGTGTGGTTTTCCAGTGAAATAAGAAAATCAAGCAGTGCTTGCTGGCGAATTATCATCCCGCTCATTTTCGCTTCATCTCCGCGTGGTGACGCTAACCAGCGATACACCACTACATCGCCAACGGTCATCCGACATCGGCGAGCGAGTGCACCAGAAGGCGATCGGATTCACCCGTACACCTACGCAGCGCACCGCTCCCCGCTGCCCGCATAGAAGTGCGCGCTCAGGCATACGGTGCGTCAGCAGCAGTAGCAGCAGCAGCAGCAACAGATCAGTAATATTAGTTAAGTTTGTTTTCCTCTGTCTCTCATCCCACTAGAGTTTAGCGTTAATTTGTGTGTGTTCCTGTTTTGTGTTTGTGTGTGATTTAAATTTTTGGGGGCGTTCAACGCTCCCACAAGTAAGGCAAATCGTGCATGTTGAAGAGGTTTCTTCGACATGGACGGTTTAGCTGAAAAAGTGCCTTTGCCACCTGATGATGGGGAGGCACAGATAAATTTCCGACCGCGATCTTATCCAATGGACTCGGTCGGTCCATGGGTTGTCTACTTTCAGCCCAAAATTAAACCTCTGAACGTGTACCAAATAACTACTGATTTGACGAAGCGATTCTCAGCCGTGACAGAGATCACGAAAGTTAAATTTAATAAACTCCGTGTTGTCGTCTCTAACCTGAAGCAGGCTAATGAGATTGCTTCCTCCCAGCATTTTACACTGGAATATAGAGTTTATATTCCAGCTCGTGATGTGGAGATTGTAGGAGTGGTCACAGAGGCGAGTCTGTGCACTGAAATTTTGGAGAAGCGGGCGGTTGGCCGATTCAATAACCCTCTGCTCCCCCCAGTACAGATACTGGAAGTAACAAAATTAGTGAAAATATCGCACAGCGAGGGTAAGAAAAAAGTTACCCCCACAGATTCGTTTCGGGTGACCTTTTCTGGCTCTGCCCTTCCTCACTACTTAGAACTGGACAAACTTCGGCTACCTGTGCGGTTATTTGTACCCCGGGTAATGATCTGCCAAAACTGCCAGCAGATGGGGCATACGGCCTCTCATTGCGGCAATAAGGCACGCTGCTCAACTTGCGGGGAGAAACATGAGGCTGGTCCCTGTGCAGATAACACACTAAAATGCGTTTTCTGCAAGGGAACTCCTCCCCATGCTCTTTCGTCATGCCCGGCGTACAAACAACGCGGGGAAAAATTGGAACGTTCTCTGAAACAACGTTCAAGGCAATCTTTTGCAGAAATGCTTAAAAAAGCCTCGCCACCCGATATCAATACAAATCCTTTTGCTGCTCTGTCAGATGACGAGTCTGATTCGGACTTGGTTGAGGAGGGGACCTCTTTCAGTTTTCCGGAAGGTGCTTCACGGAAGCGAAGACGCATCCGAGCAGGGAAAGTAGCTGAAAAGAAGCCCCAAATCAACATGCCCAATTCAAAGAGCAGTGGAAATAAGGATAATCCAAATCCACCTGGTTTTCGAAGTGCCAACTACACACAGGATTTCCCATCTCTCCCGGGGACATCCAGAACCCCCGATGCCCCGATTTTTAGAACAGAAGCCCCCTCTTCATCGGGGCTGTTCTCATTTGACGATATTGTGGAAGGTATTTTCAAGTACCTCGAAATGTCTGACCCTCTTAAAAGCATTGTTATGGCAATGCTTCCCACTGTGAAAACTTTTTTAAAGAAATTAACATTAAAGTGGCCCCTCCTTGCAGCTATCATTTCCTTCGATGGATAATTTGCCAAAAGAGGTCGGGGATTTGATCACTGTTCTGCAGTGGAATTGTCGAAGTCTTATTCCTAAACTGGAATCATTTAAATTTTTAGCTCACAATATCAGTTGTGATGCATTTGCTCTTTGTGAAACATGGCTTTCACCCGAAATCGATCTTCCGATTCACGATTTCAACATTATTCGGCTTGATCGTGAGGATTCACGTGGAGGAGGAGTACTTTTGGGGATCAAAAAGTGCTACTCCTTCTATAGAGTGAATTTTCCTCCTATTCCAGGAATTGAAGTTGTCGCATGTCAGGCTGTTATTAAAAATAAAAGCCTTTGCATTGCTTCCGTTTATATTCCTCCTAGAGCCTCAATAAACCAGAAACAACTTTCAGATATTTGTTCGGTTCTTCCTGCTCCGCGGTTGGTCATGGGAGATTTTAACTCTCACGGTACCGGCTGGGGAGAACTGTACGACGACAACCGGTCTTCCTTGTTATATGACCTCTGTGACAACTTCAATATGACCGTTCTCAACAATGGAGAAATTACACGCTTGGCTGGTCCATCCTCACTTGGCAGTAGGTTAGACCTCACACTTTGCTCGAATTCATTATCGTTGGATTGCACGTGGAATGTGATCCAGGATCCCCACGGTAGTGATCATTTGCCTATTAAAATTTCGGTTGCCACCGGGCTCACTCCGCCGGAATCGATCAACGTCACGTATGATCTAACACGTAATATCGATTGGACAAGGTTCAGGACAGCAATAGATGAAGCCGTTACAACGGTAGAAGGGCTTCCACCGCTGGAGGAATATAACTTCCTCTCCAACCTGATTTTGGAAAGCGCGCTTCAAGCTCAAACTCGACCAGTTCCAGGAACGTCATTTCACAGGAAACCTCCTTCTCCATGGTGGGATCAGCAATGCACCGAGGTTTACCGCAAAAAATCCGACGCGTTCAAAATTTTTCGTAGACGTGGAACACCTGAGCACTTCGAAAGGTACACGGCTCTCGAACGAGAATTTAAGAGCCTCATCAAGGCCAAGAAACGTGGTTACTGGCGACAATTCGTGGACGGGCTATCGCGTGAAACGTCGATGAATACCCTTTGGAACACGGCGCGAAGATTGCGTAACAGAATTACGAACAACGAGAACGAAGAGTATTCGGACCAATGGATCCTCAAGTTCGCGCGAAAAGTTTGTCCAGATTCTGTTCCAGCTCAAATGTTTCCTCGCGAAACCACGAATTCGATAGATGAGATCAGCCAACCTTTTTCAATGGTAGAGTTCTCTCTCGCACTCCTTTCGTGTGGCAATACGGCTCCAGGGGCTGATAGAATCAAGTTCAACTTGCTTAAGAACCTTCCAGACGTCGCTAAGAGGCGCATGTTGCACTTGTTTAATCAGTTTCTGGCTCTCAACATTGTACCGGATGATTGGAGACGAGTGAGAGTTATCGCCATTCGAAAACCTGGTAAGCCCGCGTCCGACCACAACTCCTATCGACCCATCGCGATGTTATCTTGTATTCGAAAGTTGTTGGAGAAAATGATCCTCTTCCGCCTGGACAAATGGGTTGAGACGAACAACCTGCTTTCAGATACTCAATATGGTTTCCGTAGGGGTAAAGGAACGAACGACTGCCTCGCGTTGCTTTCCACAGAGATTCAGTTAACTTTTGCTAAAAAAGAGCAAATGGCTTCTGTTTTCTTGGATATCAAGGGGGCTTTTGATTCAGTATCTGTTGAAGTTCTCTCAGATAAACTCCACGCTTGTGGTTTTTCACCATTAATGAATAATTTGTTGTACAATTTGCTGTCAGAGAAACATATGAGCTTTTCTCATGGAACCTCTACAGCTTCTCGATTTAGCTACATGGGTCTCCCTCAGGGATCATGTTTAAGCCCCCTTTTGTATAATTTTTATGTCAAAGACATTGACGGTTGTCTAAGTGACAACTGTACGTTGAGACAACTTGCAGATGACGGTGTAGTGTCTGTCACGGGACCCAATGGGGTCGATCTGCAAGGACCCTTACAGGATACCTTGGACAATTTGTCAACTTGGGCTCTCGAGCTAGGTATCGAATTCTCTACGGAGAAAACTGAGTTGGTAGTTTTTTCTAAGAAGCATAACCCTGCACAACCGAAGCTTCAAATTTTGGGTACACCGATAACTCATTCTATGTCATTTAAATATCTTGGGGTCTGGTTCGATTCAAAGTGCACCTGGAGATCCCACATTGAGTATCTGAAGCGAAAGTGCCAACAAAGGATCAACTTTCTCTGCACAATTACCGGGACCTGGTGGGGAGCGCATCCGCAAGATCTTCTAACGTTGTACCGGACAACGATTTTGTCGGTTATTGAATACGGTAGTTTTTGTTTTCAGTCAGCGGCTCGGTCGCACATCATCAAACTGGAACGTATTCAGTATCGGTGTCTTCGTATCGCGTTAGGTTGTATGCACTCGACTCATACCATGAGTCTGGAAGTGCTGGCTGGCATGTTGCCACTCTCGGATCGGTTTTCAGAATTATCTCTCCGGCTCCTTACCAGGTGTGAAGTTATGAACCCCCAGGTGATCGAAAATTTTGAGAAGCTCCTTGAGTTGAATCCTCAAACTCGCTTCATGACTTTGTACCATTTGTACATAACTCAGGATGTCAGCCCTTCGCCGAATATTCCCAATCGTGTTTGCTTCTTCGACTTCGGAAATTCGGTTCATTTTGATTTATCCATGAAACAGGAGCTTCGTGGAATCCCAGAGCATCATCGTCCTATGATTGCTCCGGTGATATTTGCTGCAAAGTTTGGCCTAGTTGATTCCACCAAAACGTTTTTCACTGACGGGTCTTTGATAGAGGACTCCGCTGGCTTTGGTGTATACAATGAAAATTATAGCGTCGCTCGTAAACTTCAAGCACCTTGTTCTGTTTTTGTCGCGGAATTGGCAGCAATTCATTTTTCTTTAGAAATTGTTGCCTCACTAACACCGGATGAATACTTCATTTTCACGGATAGTCTCAGTTCTATAGAGGCTATTCGCTCCTTGAGGCCGGTAAAGCACACCTCTTATTTTCTTATGAAAATACGAGGTCTTCTAAGTGCTTTATCTTCACGTTCTTTTATTATCACCTTTGTATGGGTCCCTTCTCATTGTTCGATTCCTGACAATGAAAAAGCGGACTCGCTTGCAAGGGTGGGCGCTATGGAAGGCGATATTTATGACCGACAAATCGCCTTCAACGAATTTTTCTATATTTATCGTCAGTTATCACTCGATAGCTGGCAGTATAAATGGAGTAAAGGAGATCTGGGGCGATGGCTACATTCTATCACTCCTAAGGTGTCTAAGAAATGTTGGTTCAGGGGATTGGATGTGGGTCGAGACTTCATTCGTGTGATGTCTCGCCTCATGTCCAATCATTATTCTTTAAACGCTCATTTGTTCCGTGTTGGGCTGGGAGACAGCAATCTCTGTGAATGCGGACAAGGTTACCAGGACGCAGATCACGTTATTTGGTTTTGTGCTGAGCACCGTGGAGTCAGATCTGAGCTTTATGATTCCCTTCGGGCTCGAGGTAGACAACCCAATGTACCGATTCGAGACATTTTGGCTGCACGCGATCTGGAGTTTATGAAACTCATTTATGTGTTTTTGACTAACATTAGCCTTAGATTGTAGTTTGATTAACTTACTTGTTTAGGTTAAATTTTTGAGGATTGTGTGCATCGGTGTGTGATTGTGGTTGTGTGTGTGAGTGTTGTGTGTGTGTGTGTGAGTTAGGGATTTTTTTTTTTTTAAATTGAAAACGTTCAATTATAAAATTGTAATTTGAAATTCTAGATATAAGAAAACCATTGTTCCTTATGCTTTGTTTAAAATTTCCACCGCAATTTTCCCATCCATAAAATTGTAATTCCTATTAACCTCGAGACGGCCGCGAGTAATCGGTTCCACCCCCTTAACCTTAGTTCTAAGATAACTGATGTATATAAACATGAAAACTTGGCTCTGTAAAGTTGATTCGATTGAGCCTGTACAAATAAATGAATATTTAAAAAAAAAAAATCACCACGCATTAAACAACTTTGCAGCCACCACCATAACACCCCCCCCACAACACAAAAACAACCAATAATTTCCATATTTCCAATAACATGAAAACAACAAATATCATCTATAAAAAAACCAACTTATAAGCAGTAACAACTATTATTTATTATTATTTTTATATATGGGAACAAAAACGATTTATTTCACAAACACCCCAGCGGGCCTTCCCCCCCCCCCCATCTTTAAATATAAAAAAAACAATAAAAAGAAGAAAAAAATAACATGTCTTATAAAATCATATCCTTCTTTAAAATTTATTTTTATTTTAGCCTTTTTCCAGCTTTTTCAGTTCTAGTAGGATGTTAATACAGATCTTTTATTTTCCCCAGTAACAATGCAGTAGATGTCAGACATAATTGTACATACGCATATTTTGTTCTCGTATTGATTAACTGTAGCAGCTTTTTACATGGTCAAGTAATTTGTGTAATGTGTAATTTATAATTCCATGTACATCATTCAAGGTGGAAATTTTAATAAATAAAATTTTTGTCTATTATTGGGTTTATTCTGTCAATCGAGGGCTCGATTCTAGTGCTGTGAGTGTAAACTTGCTTTTGGAAGGAGATTCTCTTCCCTATACTCACGGGTTTCACGTAAATGTTTTTGGCCTTTCATACAGGAGCTTGATAATCACAAACTACAGTAGAATCCTGATCAAATCGTTTTTCAGACTATACCACTGCTATGGAAAGTTACCTTGCTACAATAGATGGTAGTATTACATAATCATCATCATCATCATACAAGAGAAAAGTACTACGGCATCCGTATCTACTATATGTTCTTCAATTTTTTGTTCCTGAGATGACAGAAATGTTGTATAACGCTTACTGAATAGTGCTGGATCAGTCAAAAAAGACCTAAACATGAAACATGTATGTATCCATTTGATAATATATATAAAGTATGTAAGAATATTACAAAATATAAAACAAAAATACATTTACATGTATATAAAAGATGAAATTCTACATCCTGAAAATAAAATATGATATACAATGATGCTGATGAAAATAATCCGATGTGTTAATGAAAAACTAAGTTATATACATATTATATTAAAATACAGCTATTTGCCTCTTCATCTCATGTTTGATTATTTTAACTCTGATATTGCGAAAAATTACTAAGTATATTATTGATTGTTGGACCAAAACATTTATTGAAATAATAAAAGAAAACCTGGCAGCCAAGTAAAATAGTCAAGAAAATTTAAGCTAACAATAAGGCAAAATAAGTTTCATATATATGCTAAAAGTACTGAATACGTCAAAATTAGCAAAATCATTGGATGCCGGTGCTGTTCCGGTCTTGATGTTCGTGTTTGTAATTTCTAGTTTCGCGAATGCGTTGTCCATACGGGAGAACTCATTATTAAACGGGTTACCCTTTGCCATCGGTGAAATCGACTGCTGTTGAAATTGGAGTCTTCGACTGGGGAGCGGTGCTGGCGAGGCCCCACTCTAGAACTGGGAGCACACATCAATCTCGGTAGAGGTGAAGCTGTAGTTTCTCGGCCACATATCGTCTGACGATGATCCAAACACGGAAACGGAGGAAGCGGCAGGTTTTAAGTTCTTATTGTTGAAGATAGCTAAGTAGGTGAAACTGACGCCGCCGCTGCTGTCGCTAAATGCATCCATCGACATCGATGCTGGTGGCGCTGGCTTCGTCTATGTAGGGACATGCAATGATCTTTTGGGGATAGGTCTTGGTGGAGGCTGCTTCCGGCCGAGGAGGTCCAACTTACTAGGACTAGAAATGAGTATTTAATTAGCGGTGGTTAATTAGCGTCCAATACAACGAATGTATCGCATCCTGGCGAACGGATCCGTTGCCACACCGATGGACGAAGTAAACGGATCACTTGGCACTGGCAAAGTCGTCCTCGAATCCGGCGCTTGAAATCCATTGCTCGTACCGCAACCGTTATTCCAAATTTATCACGTTTGCTCGCATTTCGGCTTCTTTTTCTTAAAAGACCAGCTTAGCTTCCCTGAATTCAGGTTCAATTTTCCACGAATAATGGGACACCAAAACAGGATCATTTGGATTTCGATGGAATTTCGGAAAATGGTCAATGCATCGTTCGTCTGTCGCTGATACTCCAGGATTTTAATAACCATCGCGTTGGTTTGGTTTATTTCGATCTGCGTGTCCTGTAGTTGGGTTGGGGCTGTTTAAAAATTAAAAAAAAATCGTGCTTTTAACAACAGCAAAACAAAAGCAAAACAAAAACAGTTTTCAGAATGGGATGCACTGACAGAAAAGCACTGTTGCCAGAAAAAGTTTTGAATTTCGTGGTGAAAATAATTTCGCTACTTTACAGAGTTGCCAAAATGCCTCATATTTGTTCCGCATGGTTATATTCACCTGAAAATGTGGAACAAATTGGAGCTTTCAAAAATTTGTAACAAAATGAGGTGTGTATAGAAAAAAAAGTTATTAACGCTGAAGTTATGAGAAGGTCATTACCCTTGAAGTAAAAATATAAAAAATGGGGGTTAGGTCTGACGAGAAAGGTCTATTATAATCGATCGAAGGTTGAGCTCAAAATCTAATTCCTCATGCGATAAATGATCCGCCCTTAAGCTATGGTACAACTCAAGAACTTTTGACACTGCATATGTAAATTCGCTATACCCGTCCGCCATAATTAACACAAAAATCAAAAAGAATGCACGCGTTAATTTAAAAATGTACAAATATTCACCAAACAAAATTAAAATCAGCCAAAAAATTCACGAAATTCATTAACATATGCACTAGAAAACCAGAAAAATCACTAAATTCCTTAATATATACACTTATTTACCACAAAAAAACTAACTATTACCAAAATATTCACATCACTAATCTAAACATGCTTATTTGCTATTTTTTTATTCCGTGTCGGGTATTTTCGTCACTGCGACCAATTTTTAGATCTATTGTGACATATCCCCTTTTTGTTGTTGCTTTAGTTATTTTCAGCATGACGCATCACTATTGATAGAAGTGATCGTCAAAGTCTGACCTAAAGCATTGTCCCAGGACGGTATAACGCTCCGAATAAAGTGTACTACCGTACTGGGGTTTGTTCTCCAAATCTCAAGGGCTTCTAGTAGCCCTTTGTTAAAGAACTTCAGCCTGTTATTGAAAATTGCCGGGCAGTGGCATAACAAGTGTTCCGAGTCTTCTCTATCCATGTTACAGAATCGACATGAATCATCTTGAAGTTTTCCTATCAGCTTCAAGTGATAACGGCTCGGACAGTGACCGGTTATAAGGCCTGTATATATTTTTAGATCTTTTTTGGTAAGATCTAGTAACTTGCGAGTCATTGAAATGTTTGGAGTAATGAACCACTTTGATTGCCTAGCTTTGAAAGTGTTGTTCCAGTTTGTCTCCACTTTCAAGCAATCCCAGGCTTTCATCTCCATTCTAAGAGAAGAAGCAGATACACCACAAAAGGGTTCAGGTCCTACAAACTGATGAGACGATCCGAGTCTTGCTAGTTCATCGGCTTTCTCGTTTCCATCAATTCCAGAATGACCAGGAACCCAGTACAAATTGACTTGATTACGACAAGACAATTTCCGAAGTGATTGAACACATTCCCAAACATGTTTGGACGTGCATATTGCTGACTTTAAAGCATTCAGAGCTGCTTGACTATCCGAAAAAATGCATACATTTGAATATCTATAGTTTCTGCGTAAGCATATAGCAGAACATTCCAGAATTGCTTGAATTTCAGCTTGGAATACAGTTGGCCACTTTCCCAATGGGATTGAAAGGTTAATCCCTGGGCCAGTTACCCCAGCTCCCACTTGATTGTTCATTTTCGATCCGTCTGTATAGAAAACAATCGATCCTTGGCGGAGGTTTGGGCCACCTCTTGCCCACGAATCACGCCCAGGATCAATAACTTGATATGAACAATCAAAGTTGTATTTTTTTTCCATCCAATCTTCGTTGTTCATAACTAAAGGATTAAGTTTTACAATTTTTAGAATGCTAAGATGTCCTATTAGATCACCTTCTAAAAGGTTCGCAAACCTTCTGATCCTTAGAGCGCTCTTTTCAGCTTCTAACTGTATGAATTGATGCAATGGCAACATAAAAAGTAGTGCATCCAGTGCCTTCGTTGGTGTACTTCTCATTGCACCGCTAATTGAACAAGTTGCTAGTCTTTGAAGTTTTTCTAACCTTCTTTGTGCAACGGTTTCTTTTGTTTTTGGCCACCAGACCAATGAAGCATAGGTAATCTTGGGTCTCACAATTGCCGAATAAATCCAATGGATCATTTTTGGCCTTAGTCCCCATTGCTTACCAAATATATGCTATTAGATTAAATAAAAAAAAAAGAAATGGCGAAATTGAACTAAATTACTAAAACTATATAACTTTACAAGCAACTTCGAGAAAACTAGCATAAACTTTTGTGGTTTCTTAACTGTGCACTAAATTTCCAAAAAAAAATCGAGAAAAATATCACTATCGGAACACCGTTAATTATTTAATGAGTAGAAGTAACTTAATATTCACTTAAAATCTATTAATTCCACTAATTTTCTTCAAGCACTGTATCAAGAACAAAAGGCTAAAATTCTAAAACTAATTTGGAAAAAATACACAATTTAAATACGATTTATTATCATCATACACACCGATTCCAAAGAAGAAAGCATATTCAAAATGTTCATTGTTATTCCGATCACAATACAATCACTTACCCTATCGAAATAATTGGAAAAATGGATTCCACCCGGAGCTCACTTGAAAAGGGTTCTATTTTAAAGTAAAATGGAAACCTTTTGTTTTATTTTGCGTTGGGCGCCAATAGACCTTTCTTGTGGATTTTTTTTATTGGCTTATCAGATACCTTTCAATCTGTAGAGTATACTTTTATAAGGGACTTATATTTTTTGAAGCCTGTAACTATTGAAAAACAATAAAAAACTGTTAAATGATCATTTCACCCCATATGCGCCCTGTGGTGAATACCTATTTGGCCCTTTCTTCCCAAATCTGATGTTTCTCATCTGAGGTGAGTTTCACGTTAACTTATTAGCTCTTCACTGCTATGGAGAAATCTCTTAAGCAGATGTCTGTGCTCGCGTGAAACATGGCGATAGTTTTCTTACCCAGTCACTCAACCGGAAAGTCTCATAACAAAATGTCATTCTTTTCATAAAAAAGCCACGTCTTCGAAAGTACTGTCATTAACTTTATTACGTCTGGGTGTGCTAGTGTGCCTTCTGGAAATGTGATAGTACGTTTTGGACGGAAACAAAAAACAGTTTTCGAGAAGATTAAAAATGGTAAGTAAACTTTTAGGTAATAGTTTGCGTGCGTTAAACGTCACTAAGCTCAATATTTGCGGATTTCGAGAAAGAGGATAACATTTTAACCAGTTCACCAGCAGTTTAATTAATGTATAACAATCATCACTTTGCAGAAGGTCATGACTATCGTAGGTTACGATATGCATGCGCAAAATTGGTACAACGGCATTACATCGAGGATCCTCCGGATTACCGTTCATAAACACCACAACCTTGTTTTTGTGCACGAGTTAGTCAATCTGGTTGGTATCCGTTGGAGCCACACATAGAGTTCTGGACAGAAAATTATCATACAAAAAGGTGAGTGAACGTTATAATTAACATGCAGTTTTTAATTTTAGTTTTTGCTTATAAAGCTTTGTTTCCGACACCATACCCCAATTAACGCATATTAACTGGGTGCTCGAAGAACTCCCGATCGATCTCGTATTCACCGTCGTTCTCGTCGTCGTCGGCAATACAACAACATAAGAGCTGGTGCTCCCGATATGCATCTCTTATTTTGAGGTGGACCTCAAGGACAAGCAACTGACATTCAGATTCCGGCAGAAAAGACTCTGAAACTGAAGAGGAGGCAGCTGACTAAGATTTATGGCAAGCACTCGATAAAATCGGTGGATATATTGTGCAGCAAGATGGATCGTGATACGTTACCCTCTCTAGGAGAAGCACACATTCTGGGTCTCATAGATACGGTGCTGGTGCATCCACCATCGACTACCGAAGGATCGTCGTGATTTGGAAATTGATTGACAGTGTAGCATTTAAACAATGCCTATTAGCCTTTTATTGCTATTATGTTTGATTCCACAATAAACTACTAGGTCCTTACATAAAACAATTTCATAAATATTCCATAATTGCGAAATACTCTCAAATGATTCTACGATTTATTAACCAAACGCATTGAGTTTTGCAATAAAATTTAGAAAATTTCCAGATTCAGTGAAATTGGATGTTGGACAAATATTTTTTTATTGAAGAACTCTTGTTATTCGATTTTATCACTACCCGAGCGGTTCCTGAATCGCTTCAATTATGCTGAACCTTCCATTGAATCTAACTAGGTTGCTTTCTAGGGTGTAATTTAAAATTCCAGGAAATTTCATCACAGTCAGCAGTCTCGCCGGTCTTAAATTTATCGAGTGTGACATCGATCGCCTAGTTATGCCAGAAATACGAATTGGGCCTGTCTGGGTATGTTTGGCATAAGCTATCAGACACCGGAAAAAATGTTCTTTCAACGCTATGATCCCATCATGTCAGTTAACCTTGTGTACGGTTTTATAACAAGACAATCTCGAGGCTTTGGATTTGTGTACTTTCTTCAATGGGATGTTGTTTGATAAACGCAACATATGGCCTCATCCATGACAGAAAAAAAACAAATGCACTAAACCCAGACCATTACAAGGGACCAAAAAACATAATCGAGCGCGAAAGTTTCGTAGCATTGATAATGAGGTTGGGTAATATATTTAGATATATTCTGATCATGGTTTCCAGGAAGTCACAAGAGGGAAGAAGGCAAATGTAAAAACTGTCTGATGATTATTCAAGCTTTGGTACGATTATTTTTGATAAGTGAATGCGGTTGTCGGTTGGTACGGCGCGGCTCAACGAAATGGAAATCACCTTCCCCAGTGATTCCATACATTCATCCACACTTCTGCCCAGTCGGGTCCAGATCTGGCTCTTGTGAATGTTAATTGGTATTACGGGTCTGAAAAGCCCAGTTCTTGAATTAGAATTTGAAAGATAATTGTTTCTGCCAGTAAATCATTTCTTAATAGTATTTTCCCAGAAATGAAGTATTAAGTTAACAAGAAGATAACTTAAGCCCCCGTTTTATTCTAATTAAGGATGAGAATCTAATAAAAACGGGTTAAGAAGGTTAGCGGTAGAATTCTTTTTTTGTACTATATTCCCAACTAACATTTTTAGTTGCCTAAGCCGAAGTTTATAACTTATAAGCTGTTTTATAATTGTATAAAAGCAAATGAAGCTGAATAAGCTATAAGCAGAATTAAAAAATCGATACAGTACTTATGCGTAATGTAACACAGCTTTAACACAACATTTAGCTCTCGGTTGCATACTTTGAAAAGAAAGCTCTTATACGAACAATGTTTGTCTACGTTTACACAGCTTGTTTATGTAGCTAAGAAATTAATCCGTTAAGCTTTTGAATTGTCATTTTATTTTCTTATACACAATTTTATTTGTTAGCTTTGTTACAGCTTTTCAAAAGCCTTTATATTAAAAATACCTTAGCCGCTATATAGCTAAGTGATTATAGCTGTATAGAATGTTGTATAAGCAGTTGCGGCACAGAGTATGCAGCATCTTTGCAGTTATTTATATTGATTTGCAATTCATACACTGGGCGAACGAATCGAGAGGAATTCATAGGAATATCGAATGGAAATTTGCCGGAAGATATTGTTGCAAATTTCATACGATTCGCTAATGGAAAGAAGTTCAGAAAAAAAAGTTGCAAGTGGGATTCGAACCATGAACCTCGGGATCCAGAGACGAGCCACAATCCCTCGAAACTATACACGCATGATAAGTGATGTCGAATGAAAGTGTATAAAAGACATGTTTTACTCGACCTATGCATCGAATCATTTCATACGATTTCGTATGGAATGAGTCTTGGACCCTTGCTTTGTGGTTCAGTTCCGATCGTATGAAAACCGTACGGATAATTTCATGAGTGTAGCTAAGTAAGCGCATTCATTACATGTTATGTCAACCACCTTACAACCATTCGTCTGAGCTGTCAAACGAAATGAAAGGAATACCGTCCATTTTATAAAGCAGAGTATATAGATTTCATAATGTTTCGAAGGATTTTGAAGACATATAAGAAAAGCCCCAAGTAACCACGAGGCTATAATAGCATGCATATATAGGGCATATGCATTACGTCTAGTGCATCATTGAAGTTGGAATAATGCTGAAAAGGGCTCCACTAAGATCGAACTAGTGCTATATCTTTTGTAATAGCATAAGACATTGCTAAAGTAGCATTATTGCACTGGTAATGCATCACTACATTCTTAAATCTAATCTAACGCTTCATTACTTGACAACTGTTGAATTAATGCGATCCCGCATTAATGATGTCGAATAAATGCGGTCCCGCATTAATGATATTGATTTTGGGTTGAATAAGTGCAATAATATAATGCTTGTGGTTACTTGGGGCGGTACTTACTACCGAAAAACTGATGATACCTCTCGTGATGATCTTCAGGAATAGGCAATGAAGCATAACATATCCCACCTCGCATTGAAGGATCTCTTAGCAATACATAAAAATCAATACAATAACATTCATCTACCATCAGATCCTACAACATTGTTGGGAACTCCTTCGAGCACTACGGTTGTCGAAATTCCAGGTGGACAATATTGACACAAAGGCCTAGAAAGTTGCCTTTGAAACTGTCTTGCAGATCTAAGCAAAGGGTTTCAGTTGGTGAGGATTTTGTTCACCGTAAAACGGTTAAATTATATACGGATACAAATTTGTGTGTATAGGATTAAATAAAATCTTGTTGAATTTAAACGAACAATTTCTGTTGAAGTTTATTGTGTTTCATTGTTTTGATAGTATTATGTCACATAAATTCAAAATAAGATTCATTTACTTCTTATACACATTTACTGAAAAGATTGTGGAATATGTCTCGGTGGCTTAGTGGTTATTCTATCGGGCCACTGAGCAGTAAATCAGGTGTTCAATCCCCGGTCTTTTTTGTTAATCACAGGAAATTTATGTACCTAATTTTAATAAGATTTTCGTTTTGATTGTACAATTTTTATTACTCTCAGAAGTAGTAAAGTATCTAAAAATTAATAATAACAAATGGTCCGAGAAAGGCACAGATAACAACGAAAATTGTATGGTTATCATGTTGAGATTATAATAATTTTGGTAACACTGATTTTCAAAACAGTATCAACCAGTTGATAAAGAGCTTCAGCAATCATTGTTGCTCAGCATTATTAGAACTAAAATCTGGTTTGAACACTTTAAACACGGGTACTGGAATTCCTTACAGCTGATATGGATCAGAGGATACAGTCACAGGTCTTATGGCGAAGGTGCAGAGTTCGAATCTGGTACGCTGGTAAGTGATATATAAATGTATAGATAAAAATCTTATAATATATAATTCATATAGTTAATTGTTAATTGCGCTCTACAACGGTAAATAAGCAACATTGCCGTAATATCGTCACGAGTATTGTAAACAGTGTTTGACATACATATTTTTTTCGATTACTGTATAGTAACTATGTTTAAGCGTTTATATAAACGTGTTAAGACTAGCAATAAAACGCCGATTGCCTCAGTTCTAAAAATAGAAATTGCTTTGAACGAATAAATATCTAAGTATCAGCTGTATACAAGTTGAGATAAAGTTGAGAGAATGATTATCAAGCAAAGAGGCTGCAAATTGGTGATAATACTAACTTTTTAAAAGCAGTATACACGCTTCTTGCTATCTTTTCGCAATTTCATGAAGCTGTGTAGATTCGCCAGATTTGCCTGTGAAAATGTTGGCTGGGCGCATGTTCAACCACTACTTAACCATTACTCAATTTAACGCTGTATACGTATTGCCAATGAAGCGTTTACCTAATGAAAAATGTTAGTTGGGTTTTCGTTATAAGTTAATCGAGCTAATAAAAAGTATATTGCCTATAGTATATCATGTTGATATACAATTAGGAAGAAAGAACATTTCTCACTAGGTGGTTACTGTTCATCACTTTTCTGCAAATTCGATTTAAAAAAAAAATCTATGTACAAAGAACATTGCAAAAAAAATCATTTCAATAAAAAATAAACAAAATTTCAATTCACTCTTCAAGCTTCGATCTCAAAACGGCTTTCTAAACGGTCCCGAAGTCGTCGTCTCGCGAGTAGTCATTGCCAGACTTGGAAAACATGTTGCTTTTCGAAAAGAAATCATCTTCGAATCCACCTTTGACATCTCGCTTTAAATCACTCGATTTGCTCTTGAAACTTTTGCTAACTGAACGCGTCGAATTTGCGAAATCTTCGGATGCCGGTCTTGATGTTCGTGTTTGTAATTTCCAGTTCCGTGAATCCGTCGTCATACGGGAGAACTCACCTTCAAACGGACAACCCTTTGCCCGTTGCTCCGAATCGTCCGAGGCACTGTTGCCTGCACTGTTTTCCAAAAAGTTCCTGCTGACTGGTGGTAACAAATTTTCCACTTTTGTTTTTTTTTTTGTTTATAATGATCAAACTGATTAGTGCTGGACTTCTTGTGAGTGGTCGTCGCTGGTTTTCCATGGCTCACACCTTCATTATTATTGTTGTTGCTGTTCAATGTATTTGAACCAGAGGAGAATGGGTTCTCGGAACTGGCAGCTTGGTCGTCGCCAAATGAATCATCGCTATTGAAGGGCTGGCGAGCTCGGCAATATTCAAGAACTGGGAGCACCAAACAATACCGGTAGAGGTGAAGCTGTGGTTCTCCGTCCACCAATCGACGATGGCTACAGGCATACAACCATACACACTGACGTTTAACACGTAACAAGCCGACCCAATTTTGATACCCGATCCAGTTTGGAACTGGATCGAAAACGAATTCGCTAAAAGTATTTCAATTGAACTGACAGAAAGGCACTGTTGCCAGAAAAAGATTTGAATTTCGTGTTGAACATATAATTTCACTACTTTACAGAGTTGCCAAAACGCCTCACATTTGTTCCACATGATAATATTCACCATAAAATGTGGAACAAATTTTAGCTTTCAAAAATGTGTAACAAAATGAGGAGTGCATGAAAAAAAAGTCTCCCAAACGAGCAGCAACAACTCCTGGAATCCACTTGTCCATCCGAGGATTCCCAGAAAGGCAGTAAACGTGCTGACCCGGTGTAAGCGAACGGAACGATGAATCGAACGTTGCCCGTTGTTTCTCCGTTATCTTTGTGCTGACGTCCTGCGGCTTGACGAGATCCAGCCGTGTTCGGATGTTTCGGCCTAGGAATAATTTCGCTGGTGATTCTCTGGTCTCGGCGTGAGGAGCCTTTCGGTACTGCTGCAGGAATTCATTGATGTTAACTAGCAAAGTGTTGTTCGTCGTTTCCATTGCCTTAAGTGCCTTTTTCACGGTCTGGACGTATCGCTCGGCCTGCCCGTTTGTGGCCGGGTGATAGGGTGCGGAAAGCTTGTGGCATTTCACCCCGCTCCGATGGAGGAATGACTTGAATTCTTCGGCAGTGAACTATGTTGTCCGACACAATCGTTACTGGTGCTCCGTAGGCGGCGAATAATCCATCGAGAAGATTGATAGTGGCAGCAGCTGTGGTTGAGTTGGTGATTTTGACCTCAACCCATTTGCTAAACGCGTCGACGACAATTAGCAGCATCGCGCCCGCTACTGGGCCAGCGTAATCGACATGGATACGCTCCCATGGATTGTTCGGGTACTCCCAATGATGACTGCTGAACTTCGGTGGTGCTGGTGCATGTCGTGCGAATTCCGTACAGGATTTCGCTCTGCGTTCGATGTCTGCATCGATGCCTGGCCAGTAGACGAAAGAACGTGCTAGCCCCTTCATTTTGACCACCCTGATGTGCGCCACATGCAGGACATTCAGGATCGGTTGCCGAAGAGCAGGTGGGATGACGACACGATGCTCGAAGAGTAGACAGTTTGCAACGAGAGTGTATTTTGCTTCCGGCGCCTTGTATCCTGACTGTGCAAGATTTCGACCCAACTCCAGCTGCTGTATTATCTTCCCAAGTTGATTGTCCTTCCGTGTCTCACGTGCAATGTGTTCAGCTCGCACTGGCAGTTGTTGGATCTGCTGTAGGGCGAACTGTTCGAATTCGTCCTCGCTATTTCTTCCCTCGTGAAGGGTCAAACAGTTGACATCAGATTGCGTCGTTTGGCTTGGGATTCTGGAACAGTAGTCGGCATTCGTGTTCTGACTGGTAGGCTTGTAGACTACGTCGAAGTTAAAGTGAGCCAGGTAATCAGCGTAGTTTGCTATTCGACTGATACACAGTGTTGAGAGGGACTTCTCGGGGTGTAGGATTTGCGTTAGCGGCTTGTGATCCGTAATAAGCGTGAACTTACGCGCATAAAGGTAGTGAAAAAATTTCTTCACCGCCCATACGATGGCTAGAGCCTCCTTGTCGATTTGCGGATATCGTTGCTCGGTGGCGGACATGGTGCAACTGGCATATGCTATCGGTCGCTCCGTTCCGTTACACAGACGGTGTGATAGAACGGCACCGAGACCAGTTTTGCTTGCGTCCGTTGCTAGAATCAGTGGTACAGTAGGGTCGTATTGCATCAGCACTTGTGGTGAGATCAGAACCTGTTTCAAGTCTTGATAGGCCCTGTCTGCTTCGGGTGTCCATTCGAACGGATCGGCGAGCAACATGTTGCGTAAACTTCTTGCCCTTGAGGAGAGATTGGGGATAAATGCAGAGTAGTAGGTTGCCTTACCTAGGAACAGCTGCAGTTCTTCGGAGGATGTCGGACGTGGTGCATCACGGATGGCTTCGACGTGCTTGTCCGATTTGTGTAAACCATGACGATCGATCCGATGACCTAGGCATTCGAGCGATGGCGTAGCGAAGATACACTTCGATCGATTGAGTTGCAGACCATTTTGCTTCATCCTGTCCATCGTTGCGGTGAGAGCTAGCAGAAGCTCATCGAAGTCTTTTGCGAAGATGATGACGTCATCGTAGAAGCTGACAACATGATCCAATCCTTGAAGAACGGACTCCATTCGTCGTTGCCAAATAGCCGGGATATTGGCAGCTCCATATACGGCTCTGGTGGGACGAATGAGCCCATGCGTCGTAGTATTGAGAGTGAGCACATGGCGAAACTCATCGTCGATTGGAAGGTGTGTGTAGGCATCGGTTACGTCCAGGTGACAAAACAAGGTAGCTCCCTTCATTTGGTTAAATATCGTTTCAATCTTCGGAATAGGATGTTCGTCAATAATCATCCTTGAGTTAACGGTCGGTTTATATTTACCGGTGATCCGAATACCTCCGTTCTTCTTCATGACAATGTGGGTTGGCGATGCCCACTCGGAGTACTCCACCTTTTCGTAGAATCCCGAAGCTAGTTTTTTATCGATCTCCGCTGCATACCGGTCACGCAGTGCAATAGGTACATCTCGTGCCTTCGCGAAAACTGGAGATACTCCAGGCTTCAAATGAACTTTCGCTGGGGGTCCTACAAGCTTTCCTGGAACTTCGCTGAAGATGCTGTCAAAATTGTCCAGAAGTTTTGACAGGTGTGCTGCTTGATCCGGAGTAAGTGCGGTGCTCGTAAGAAAGTTGACGGACGAGTCTAGAAAGAACATTCGATTAAGGTTGATCTGGTCAGCAAAGTGAGCAATCCACTCGCGCCCGAAGAGAGATTCGGATTCTCCGGACACGACGTATAGATTGAGTCTTCGCGTTGTAGCTCCGATTGATACATGCACAGGGAGACGACCAAGACAGTTGATGCGATGACCAGTGTAGCTTGAAAATTGTCTGTCCGTTGCCAGCAGTGAAAACTTTGGCTTGATCTTCCTGAGCTGCGATTCTCCGACGATCCCGCATGGTGCTCCGGTGTCCAGTTCCATCGGTAGGCGGCGACCGTCGATTTCCACATCGATTATTTTCTTTCCGGTGGACGGAACGTTGTGAACTTGACTGAGAGACTGTACCTGGTCGACTTCGGAAGCTGGCGTCTCTTGCGATTGGATCTGATCAGCAGAAGAGTGTTGAAACTTGAACTTCTCCGATCTGCATACTTTGGCTATGTGGCCCATTTTGTTGCAGACATTGCACCTGACGTCGCGGAACCGACATTGACTCCGCAGATGCTGTCCTCCACATCCGTTACAGGAACTTGATCCACCAGCACTGTTCGGGTGAGCTTTAGTACGCTGACTTTCGTTTGATGTTCCTCTTGGTTTATTATCGTGCTGCTTCCAATAAGAGGGTGGCAATCGTTGACGAGACTGGGGCAGCTTCTTCGTTCTCGGCCTCTCGTAGCTAAGTCTATTGGTTGCTTCCGGATACGTTGACGGTGCTCCTGTGTTGATCTCCCTTACCGTGTTCCGAGTTGCTTCCAGGGTGTGCGCGATTTCGTACGCAGCGTTGAATGTTGCCGGGTTCTTCGCGATGATCTCGTCGCAGATATCTCGAGCTTCCAATCCATGCAGAAGTTGTTCGATGAGCATCCGGTCCAGAAATTCTCCATATTCACAGTAGGCGGCACCTTGCTTCAGCCGAAGGACGAACTGTGCGACGGATTCGCCCTTTTGCTGAATGATGTGCCTGAATTTGACACTCTCGACGAACTTATTCCTCGTACGATCGAAGTGGCTCTCCAGAGTGGTGCGAAGCTCCACGAAGGGAATCTCGGCAGGATCACGCGGGGTAACGAGGAACTTCAAAGCGTTATTCAGCTCCGCCCCCATGTGGACTCGTGCGAAATTTGCGTACTGACCTTCCGGAATGAGGCTGAGCTGCAGTGCCCATTCGAACCGGTTGAAATAATCGGCGACAGACGTTCCCTCTGTTGATCGGTACTCGGACATTGTGAAAGGCGGTACTTTCGGTGATGGAGCAGCAGCGTCTCCGGCCGGAACCTGTTGACGAGCGTTCGTTTGTTCGACAGCGTTTCCGATCGATGCTCTGAGGGCTTGCGCAATCATTGCGGACAGCGCCTCCATGAACTCAGGATTTTCCATTCTGGGAAGTCGGAAAAAGTTGTTTTCGGTGCGATCTTAACCTCACTTTCGTAGCGCGAGGAGTTTTTCGTTCATCCCACTTCTGACACCAAATTGTCGTGTATGTGGGTATTTTCCCGTAATAAAGAAATTAACGCGGTTCGATTACTGTGAAATAGAACTTTTATTTTTACTTTAATTAATATAAAAGTCGGATAAAAGTAGATCGCGACACGCGGTTTTAATTCTTTTACTTTTCTGACAGCTCGTAAACACTCGGAAAAGTTACGAGTTGAAATTTAGAAGAGTGCAAACATGATAAAGATGAATATATGTCTCAGACAATTTTTATTATTATTGTAAATAATAAATATAATATATATACCCACAATTAAATAAAAATTACAACAAACCCACACAACAAAAAACAAAAAAAAAAACACAAAAAAAACAAAATTTTTTTTCACAACAAAAAAAAAATTATTTTCCCCCCTCCAAATAAAAAAAAAAAAAAAAAAAACAATATTATAAAAAAAAAAAACAAAAAAATTTATTTTTAAAACAAGAAAAAAATTTTAATACTTTTAAAAAAAAAGACACACCAATAATAAAAAAACAATACGCACTTATAAAATTTTTTTTCAAAAAATTATATACTTATTTACTCATTTACTCATGACCTTTTCACGGGTGTACAAACTCCCCAAGTTCCCCCAACAAAAATCAAAAACATCATCTTGTCTGAGCTGCTTTACAATGGTTGTGACCAACGCCAGGTTGACAGGTATGATTTAAATTCGGTTCCGTTTCCGATGTCGTTGTGTTAGGGCCAAGGAATCAATTATTCTTCAAAAAACCGTGAAAAACTAGCAAAAAAAGAGCAGGTCGATATGTGCTTGTTCCAACCATTTGCCAACAATAAAATATTGCGAATGTATTTGTTGGCAACTAACATCAATAAAATATTATTTATTTTTTTTTCAGTGCGTGAATTGAGGATCATTTTCAGGCCAAAATGTTATTTAATTAGATCAAAGTATCTCAACTAACGTATGGATAGTGAAATCTGCAAAAAAGTAAAAAGGCCATATAATTTTTATTTGTAAACAAAAGCAATCACTCTTTATTTTAGTTGTTCATATAAACAAACAAGGTAATGCAGAAAAAAATTTACTCCAATTCGCTCAGCCTTGCGGCAGTTGGCAGGCACTTTGCTCATGGACGCCGCAAAACTTAATGTTTTCATATTTGCGAGCTCTTTTTTTATTTTTTGCTGAAGATGTTTGGTAGTTTTTGGACGAAAGTTGTTTGAATATACCTTCCGCTTCAGAAAGGCCCAAAAATCTTCAATTGGGCGAAGTTGTGGCACGTTTGTAGGGGTTTTAATCCTTCAGCACATAAGGGATCTTTATGCTTTCCATGGCTTCCAAAGATTTCTTCGCATAATGGCTCGATGCTAAATCCTGCCAGAACACTACTTTTCGTCCACGATGTTTTTGAGAAAAAAAACTGTTTCACCTTAGGCAAGCAGTTTTCAACATAACGATTTGCGGTGATGGCCAACCCCGATTCAAAGAAAACAGGTTTTGACATTCCAAGTGGGCTGATTGCCAACCAAAGCAATATTTTCCCTGGGAATTTCGTATGTTCAACAAACTTCACATCTTCTTTCACCTGTGCTTTGGGACTGTCGTAGAAGTATTTTCCTTGCCATTCATTTCCATCCAACGTGAAATAAGTCTCGTCATCCATGATGCAAAGTACATCGTTTTTCGCTTGAAAAACATTTTGGACAAGCTTTCTCAATCGTACTTTCTGAACAGCAGCTTGAGTTTCTGACACTTTCGGTTTCACTTTCCTTGACCGCTTCTTGATCCCAGCTTCATCCAAAACCTTTTTGACAGTTTGGTGGTGACAATTAAACTTTTTTCCAAGTTCTCTGTACGACTTTGCCACCCGAGCTTCTGTCAACCGTATTAAATTTCGTTTCACTGAAGAATCTCTCAAACTTGACCAATTTCATGAACCGATCTTCCGAGTTGTTGATTTTCGCATTTGGTAGGACGAAAGAATGCTGTATATGGTTCGACGACTTATTCCCATGTCCATAAAATGACGCACTACCTTCGATTTCGGCCAATCTGGATGAGCGTTTCAAAAATTACAAATGAGTTTCCGGCGTTGTTCCTCCTGATTACTCATGTTTCGTCTTGTAATAGATTACCGACAACTTGAACACTTGGAACTGAAGTATGACAGAGCTGTTAAAAACTTGACATCGGTCAGCTGTAGAATCGTTAGGGTTGTGATTGAAGCAGGGCTGTGAAAATGTGTGCAGATTTCACTATCCATACGTTACGTAATTTTTGAAAATCATTTTGTGGTAATCAAAAATAATAATTGCAAGCCTTAAATCTCTATCTCTATCTTTTCTCTATCCTGTTCAAGTTGCAGCAAACCATAGTTGCGTGTTGCTTCTGTCATGACATTCGCAGCTGGCAACAAGTCGAAGTTGCGGCGAGTTGTTTGGAAATCGTTTCCTTAGTTAGGGCCTTAGTTTAACAATTTGTGATTCGTTTCAATTTGTCTGTTGAGTACTTTTGGAATAATACGCTAGGTATAACAAAAGCTGGATAGTTTAGATTGAGCGTTTGAATTTAGTAGTTGCCACGTTTCTCGCTTATGGCACCACAAGCGCAAAAAAAGGGTCGCCTATAAAAATGTGAGTGACTTATATTGTTAATATAGTATATTTGGATATATGCGACTAAATATCTCAATTAAAAGCATGCTTACGAGATGACAGCGAGATCTACAGTATGACTATAGACAGCGAGTTCAACTTCTTCCATGGCCCCCAAAATGGTCCTGCCGATAGCGTGCATCTCAGAGTCATATCATTTATCAGAATCAGAATAGTGACCATTTTGATTGATAATTTTGTTGATTTGTGTTAGGTCATGCAAACCGATAACATGCAAAAGGAACAGAGATGCGCGACTGTAAAGAATCTACAGTAGGATGCCCGTTCCTTGATTAATCCCACATTGAGTCGGACTGCTTGTTATCACCTAGAAGAAGGAAGTGATCGTTTTCTCCATCATTAGTTACGATAGATCCAATATATTCTGAATATTTGATTAGGCTGCTCAAATCAGAGCTAGCTGAAGGTATATGACTCCAAGGCTAACGGAACAGTTAGGTATGCACAAAAAAAAAAAAGACTGAATGCTACAGTTCAGATCGACAGATACAGCCACCATCGCACCACCGCCATGATATTTTTGACTGTTCATATGCATGCGGTCGTTTCTGAGTACAGAATTCCAAAATAGTTGCGACGGAAATAGTTGGTCAATTAAGCATGTTTATTCAACTTATTCGACGTTGCAATTGGTATTAGTCTTGTTTGCTGTAGGATTTTGTTAGCAATCTGATTCATTCTTGATCACAGTGCTACAATCGATGATAGAATCAGTCGCAGAATTGTTAGAAATAGAATCGAACTTGCCGTTCAAAGTTGTTTGGAAGACCTCTTTACCGATCACCGACACATAGGTCCAGGATGACATGACAAATAAAGATTGATTATTGATCCCTGTTATGTTAAGTTGGAAAGGTTGAGTCGCAATTGAGCTGGCGGCGATCGGAGTATCTCCTATGCTGGGAACTGGAAAGTCTTAATGCCTCATACGTGGTGGGAATAGAGTTTCTATAATCAACAGATTTTATCACAAGGGAGGTATTCAAGTTGCATGCATACTGCCTTCAATGACGGACTGGAAGCCATCTTTTCCGAACTCATACACAGGGCCGGGATGGCCCAAGGTCACTGGTGGGAGTAGCTTGACTGTGGCGAGGAGATAAGAGGCTTCCATATGATTTGTATCCCGGTACCTAAGCTCTCTGGAGAAGGTTTGCTTGAAGTCAATGGTGGGTTGTTATTGGTTTATATATCGACCAACCGCTGTCAATGAAACGAATGAAAACGGTTGGTATTTAGTGGCTGGACACAACAAATTTTTCCGGTCGGGATATGTTAAAGTTACATGCGTACTTGAACATATTAAATGACGGACTGGAAGCCCCACTTATAGAACACATACAAAGCGGCGAGATGACTGAATGACGCTTACTGGCGTTGAACGACTGTGTCGAGGGGATTGGAAGCTTCCGGAAGGTTTGCAGGCGTGCTTTTTTCTCCAATGTTAGATCAAATCCAACATTGAGAGACAAAAACGCCATGTTGCTTGTGTTGCTACCTCTGGCCGCCAATATAACAACCCCAGGGTCATCGTAAGAATTAAGATTTATTTGTTTTCGCCATTGGTCAGTCTCGTTAGTCACATCGGCTCTAAACCGAGATTGCAGAACCAGAATATGCATGCTAGTTTTTCGCTGACAGGAACATATTCTAACTTAGCTAAATTGAACCTAATTGACATTCTGAGAATTTTATTTTTCTACACCAGCAAAATAGCTCTGACCTAAAGCAGTGCACAAGCGCCGGACGCTCCTGTCGTGAATGAACAGCCGGTAGTCTACGTCAACCGGTCGTGTGTTATACACAACCCCACTGATTTTTTTTGTGTAATTCGACTCTATCAATCTCTATCTATCTATAACGTTTTCTATAGAAAGTACGACCAGGCATGAAAGTAATCGAAAATTTTGACAATGCTCTTCCAGTCGGGCAACCTTTCCACAATACCCTATCAATTGAAAACCGAATTTATCGACTAGCGACAATCGATTTTACTCTCGTTCTGTACGTAATACCTAATGTCGGAAGTAGTGCGCTGTATGGCGCATCTGATGCGCTATACAACGCGCTACTTCCGACATTAGGTACAGCGTATGAATCGACAGTAAAATCAATTGTCGCTAGTCGATAAATTCGGTTTTCAACTGAAACGATAATATACGGCTGCCAAGCTTTCTATTTTTATTTTGCTAGCAGTCCAACCGCTGCAAATTAATTCCGTAGTGTAAGGTAGTACAGGTAGTGTGGTGGTATTGAGACTCAATCGGTACTCATTCCAAGGCGACTCTAATATCTCAGGTGGTCTGTGTTCTTCACTTGGTTGGGAAGACGGGTGGAGTAGCGGGGTATCAAATGAGATTTAGCAGTGGAGTGAAAGAGTAAGGAATACTCAATAGTGTATTACGCACACAATGACAGTTGTTGATTGCATTTATTCCTAGGAGTAAAGAGTTATATATCAATGTAAACGGTATGGGCTAAACGTTTTGTTTACATACATTAACACGTGCACTTTTTCTCCGGAATATTGGTAAACAAACCTTGCAGCCTGACGCTTCATATCCTAATGGTATAGAACACAGGCCTGGTAGTGTGAAACTAATCATCTCATTTACTCGTTTGGTTTAAAATGGAACTGCGAGTTTGACATCACAGGCACTTTTGCCTACGTGTGACAGCAAGCCGTGCTTCGAAACTGACGTTTTTTGTTTTTGCTGCGTCGTTTTCGCGATGAAAAAAAATCAAGAAATAATTCGTAATTTCACTTGAACTAACAGTGATATCATAAAATCTTCGCGTGCATTGTGTAAGCCGTAGTGAATACAACCGATTCCCTCTCGAAATGTGTGAGTGTCGGTAGTATTTCCTCGTTTTTTTTTTTGTTTTTTTCGCGCTTCGCCACCACACCCGGAAGAAGAGTTACATCAGCTTAGTTTTGTTTATTAGTGGTAGTATTGTGACACCCGAGCATAAATTATTAAGTTGAATGTGTTTGCGCTTTATCGCGAG
>JAHHFK020005497.1:0-134057 GCA_024533555.2 Aedes koreicus | reverse complement strand
TAACTAGAAATAAGAGGAATGATTAGTAATTTCCATTTAATTCCAACTACCTTTATTGCTTATCTTGACAGATACGCGTATTTCGTCTACAATGCGCAGACTACTTCAGTGTCGTGTACTAATACTCGACTGAAAGAAAACCTTCGCCACCTGCCGTATTTATCCTATTTTGTAAATACAAACACTTGTACCTACAGCTAACATTTCTTGTACCTAACCTATCCTGAGTCCAAAACAAATATTATGCTTCTACCTCGCCTTTTCTTTATACCTAACCTGATTATTCCGTAGCAGCGGGTGTTCCACTGCGTCGGCTTTGATGTCGTTTAGGTATTGAGTTAAAGAGCCATGTGTACCTTTTACCTTGGTCTTTGTTTAGTAGATTTGTGTTTTGTTGTTTGTTGATTTCCAAGCTTTCTGCGACGTCTAATTTCCAGGGTGTAGAGGTAGTCCGTAAGATTGTGATGTCATTCGTCGTTATGTCGTGGTTTTCCGTAAAAATGTGTACTGCAACTGTCGATTTGAAGTTCTGTGCAAATCCTTTGTCAGTCTGTTTGACAGCCTTAGTCACCTCCGCTAGATGCTCTTTGAACCTTGTTGCCAAGGTTCTCTTTGTTTGACCTACATACATTTTGCTGCAGTGTTTACACTTAATTTTGTATACCCCTGCTGTGCCTAATACATCTATTGAATCTTTGGTGGAGCCTAACGACGATGCCAATTGATTGTGCCTGCTAGAGAAAACTAAGTCCAAGCCAAATTCCCTAAGTCGAGTTTTCAGCTTTTGTGTAATATCTTTATCGAAGGGGACAGGCACACGTTTCAGGGGTTCAGGCGAATCGGAAAGGGTTGTTTGTGATTTCCTATGAAGAAGTTTTTCCTTTTTTTTTTTTTTGATGATAGCTTGAATTGTCCTCTTTTCATAAACATTGAGTCTAGCAGTTTCGAAGATATATGCTAATTCTTTGGCTTTTCCGGTTTTATTGAGAGGAAGGGTCAACATTCGGTGGATCATGTTGTGGAAAGTGGCCATTTTATGTTGGAAAGAGTGGTTTGAAGTGTAAGGGATGACTATTTGGGTGTTTGTGGGTTTTCTGAAAATTTCAAACTCTAAAGACGATGATGACAATGATTCTCTCACTACCAGAAGGTCGAGGAATGCAAGTTTTCCCTCCTTTTCTATTTCATGAGTGAACTTGATGTCTTTGTGGAGATTGTTGATTGCTTGAAGAATTTGGGGTAGATCCTCTTGTTTAACTACGGCGAAGATGTCGTCGACGTATCTCCACAAACGAGTTGGAAGTAATCCTTCCGTTTTTAGGATGGTTTCTAGATTTGCCATAAACAGTTCACAGAGGAATGGGGATAGAGGGTTTCCCATAGGGGCTCCTTTAAGTTGTTTGTAGAAAGAACCTCTGAAAGTGAAGTAGTTCTCTTCCATGCAAAGTCGGGTGAGCTTAAGGTACATTCGCACCTTTTGCTTCCATGCTGTATCATCTCCTTGTTTTAAAAGCCAATCTTCTAGAAGGTTAATCGCGTCCTTGATCGGTACGCTAGGGAAAAGGGCGGTGACGTCGGATTATACCATTACTTCATTTTCATTTATATGATCTGATGAAAGATGATGTTGTACGAAGTCCTGAGAGTTACGAACTGAGCTTGTTGGGAATTGCTCGGAGATGCCTTGAAATTTTTTCACTAGCCATTTTGCTAGCTTATAGGCTGGAGATCCTACAAATGAAACAATCTCCTTCATTTCGTTTCCGGGTTTGTGGACTTTTGGGAGGCCTTTAATTCGGGGAAGGATGGGGTTTGGTTCAAGAAGACGGACTGCTGCGTCCCCTAGTACTGCTTTACACTCCTTTAGTGTTTTATCCACGTGTTTCGTCATGTTTGGTAGGGGGTCTACTCGAAGCTGCCTGTAAGGTCGATTACTGATTTTTAAAGCCATCTGCATGTCGTAGTCTTCCTTATCCATGATAACGACTTTGTTGCCTTTGTCTGCTTTTAGATAAAAAACAGGCTTAGACTTCAGTTCTTTAACGATGCGAATTTCTTTTGCGTTGTTGTGTCTTTGTTTTTGTCCGTCCTTATAATGTTTGAAGTGATAGTCCTAGCTGTTGTTAGCTGTAGGTACAAGTGTTTGTATTTTAGAAAATAGGATAAATACGGCAGGTGGCAGGTGGTTTTCTTTCAGTCGAGTATTAGTTCACCACACTTAAGAAGTCTGCACATTGTAGACGAAATACGCGTATCTGTCAAGATAAGCAATAAAGGTAGTTGGAATTAAATGGAAATTACTAATCATTCTTCTTATTTCCTAGTTAATCATAAGGTATTTGTAAAAATGGAAACCACCAACCGCAAGGTATAATTTTGTTCAGAGCTCAAAAAAATTGACACCCGGCGCGAAAGACGAGTAAAAAATATATTCAGTGTGCACAATTTTCTTTATCTTCACTTCATTATATTTTGTTACTCTTGGTAAATCTTAATAATGAAAATATTTTCGAGCTGCTATACATCTTACAGACGTAGAAAGATACGATTCGACGACGTGAACCACCCACTGGACACCCTAAATTAGGTAGTTTATTAAATTTATCATAATCGCCCACCTTGGACGCGCTTATCCATAGCTTACGGGGGTTGATCCAATTTGTAGGATGTACGTGGAAACATAAAAACTCATCTTAAAGCGAGTTATTTTCCATTCAGTTTTTCTCATTATTTCTCCCATTTCAGTTCAACAATGATCGACAACAAGGTCATCATTATGAACAGATCCGGCTCCACTGGCGCGCCGAAGCGTATTCTCATCTCGGTTCTCCTGTCGTTTGCCAACTGCATTGGAACCATGATGAACTTCTGTGACATCTTTAAAATCTACCCATACGAGGTGCTGAACGGATTTCTGCCCCCTAAACCACGTAGTTGAACTGCAGACTTAGAGTGTATGCCTGCTGACCGGTGTGCCAACCGAATATTACACCGCATTCACGCTGATCAATTCCTGCTCCACGGTGATGAAGGGTGGCAAGGGTAACATTTTTGGAACTGAAGCCGAACTGTATGATTTGCGTTTCAGTAAGGTTATATTTAACTTTTAGGCAAAAATCAAGTGTCATTATGCTTTTTTTTCTTTTTTTAGATAACCCCACAACTTATCCTGGAAAGTATCTCAAAGGGTGTTAGTGCGAAGTTAAACTCTGAAGCAGCGATTCACTCGTTCAATTCCCACCTGCTTTCTTTTAAATGAAGAATCAAATTAGTGTTCTCGTCACTTACTGAGTTGCATTCAAGGGGTGAATCACTCTTCACGCTTTTCTCCTGTGTTATTTTAATTGAGTCACGTGTAATTTTTTTTTTTTCCCCGCCCCGAGGCATATTTTCACACCCAAATTTTTTTTTTTTGTTCTTTACCTCGCCCCCCAAAAAAACCGCACCATCTATCAAAAAAAAAAATTTCTAAAAAATTTAACAAAAAATTCCCGCTTTTTTTATAAATTATTAAAAAAGTTTTTTTTTTTTTTTTATTTTTTTAGAAAAGGTGATCAAGTGAAGTATTAGTTTAAATTTTCCCTGGGAGGGAGAGCTAAATACTACACGCGAAATCAATATTACAGCGACTGCAATGACGCAAGAAAATAATTGACGCGGGAAAATTTCTCAAATCATGCTACCCGCTAATGATCAATTTTTGTTTTGCGTGTCACCGATGTTTTCGTTATTTTTGTCGAAGCCAGTGCGTGACTCTGACGAACTTAAACATCGTTCCGCGTGCGGGAAGTTTAAAAATGAAGTGTCTCGTGAAATATTGCGGCCGGAGCTGCGGAAAGTGTCTGGAATTCAGTTTTTTTCGCTTCCCTAGCGATGGAATCACAAGATCCCGGTGGATAACGTTCTGCCAGTTGGATCCGGATGTGGAAATCAAGCCGAGTTCGCGAATATGCAGTTTAAATAAAACACAGCAGCAGCTAATATGAGTGCTGCTATGTGTTCTTCAGATTTGTGAATGTTCTGGTTTGTATCTTTTCAGGCCCATTTTGAAGATGCCTGTTTCAAGAATAATGCAAAGAGACGAAGGTTGCAATGTAAAAATGCTCTTCCAACCATCTGTGCGTTTACTTTGAATTCGGATGACGAACCTCCAACAGATTTCTTCAAATCTCGGCCTCTGTACTCGTCTCCGGCTCTCCACGATCACAATTATGCAAACTTTGTTGCTGTTGTTGCGGAATTGGTTGAAGTTGAAGATAAACAATCGAGAAATGCGGAAATAGAATCAGTGAACGATATGCGAAAGGAATCAGTGAAAGAATGTTGCGTGACGGGAGATGAATATGATGTGGCAAGTGTTTCAAATAGTGAAGCACAAAAGGAAGAGCAGCATGTATTGGCTAAAGAAATGAACCAAGAGGTGTTGCAAAAACGTTATGCAGATGAAAATTCGCAACTAGCCTCAGTCGAAGTTGACAGTGATGATGATGTAGTAAAGGAGAAGCAAAATTCATTTCGGTTGTTCAGGTAATTGTTTTGTCTTGATTGTTTTTCAATGATTATCATAGGTTCTCTCATCTATACGAAGCCATAGCATAGTTTGAGAATTTCCGTCACGCTATAACTTTGCTCAACTATTCAATTACGTGCTTTTTTCGCAAATTGAAAATGTTTCATGACACACTATCGAGTCAAAATAAACAGCGTTTCCTGTCACCTTGGGTGTTCATGGGGACACACTTTTGATGTAGCTATGAAAGAGAGGACGAAAGCACGAGTCGGAACTATGGACACTATAGGTTTCCATAGACGAGCGGATGCAAACAAAAAAATTTCTGGCAGCCATGAAAATTCAAAACACTTACTGGCATTCGTGCAAAATGTTCATAGCATCAAAGGGAGCTGATGACGTCATGCTCGATTGGCTACACCAACTGACAGTTCGTTTGGCTACCTTAACTTCGCCTCCGCTCTTCTCTGGGTACCTACAGTTTCTCTAGTTGAAACGCATTGTGTCTCTTCGTGCGACGCATTGTGCTTCATACGAGTGGGTTGAAATTGCAGACCCTTGATCCTGAGTTTACACATTATAAATCCAGTAATCAAAAAATATTATATTAAAATTAGAATCGATTCCTGGACACTGAAATCACAAAATTTGTGTGTTCGTCACTTTATCACTGATACCGTATTCCCCAATTCCACAGTATTTAATTTTCAAAATAAACCTGGTAAAAACTCCCTGTTTAGGGCTGGTATCCAATTCAAAGTACTGTAGAAAAGCATAGGCCAAGAAATCGTTCAAGAAATGAGTAAGCGTTGCTTTTCCGTTGCTTGCAGTACGCACCTGAAAATCCCGTGTAAAATTTCTGCAAGGAATTGCTCAAGAAAAAATCGTGCACTGAACTCAAATTCCTTGAGCGATTCCGTTTCAGCTGGATACTTAGCTTTACTTGAAATCTTAAGTTTTAATCATAAAGATAGAGTAGGAGCAGAATATAGGTAAACTGACCCTATTTTATTCATTTTTTCCGTTTTTCGGTTATCGCTGGACAGAAATTTAAAAAAATCTACAACAATATTTGGAGTATGTCAGAACGTCTGTAAAGTTATAAATGTAGGATCGGGAAATTTAGACAAAATCATACATGTAGACTGAAGCTTGTAGTTCACTGTTTGTCCAATAGCCAAATATTTGTCATAGGCAGCTCTAGGCAGCTAGTCAACTGACATATATCACAGATGTTTGTCACATGACTATCTGCCTATGACAACTATTTGGTGATTGGACAAACAGTGTACTACAAGCTTGAGACCTTGCTTTAAGGGTTCAAACGGACATAATCTGATAAGATAGACCAACAATAATCTTAAATAATATAAAATATTTTTGACATGATATATTGAATGATATGCCATGCCATCGATCACGATCTGAAGTGTACTGGCATGACCTGAAATGATCTGAAATGTACTTAAATGACTGAAAAAAAAACTTGATACAGAACAAAACAAGAAAACAAATCTGCTATTAAAACTGTTTTCAACTTATAGGGTTGCAAATAAATGGCAGGAATGAGCGAAAAAGTTGAAGTCGAATGCGTCCTATTGGAAAAGGAAGTTTGCCGCTCTTCGTAAGGACACTTTGGTGAAAAAACTCAAGACAGTTTTTCGGAAAGATCAAATGGATCTCGTCTTAGGAAACGTGAAGAAAGTGAGAAAATGGTCCAACGAATCACTTGTCGAAGGTTTACAAACGAGATTTGCTTGCGGACGTGGGAATGATAAGGTGCGTCAATTGCCATACGTTGCGTTGCCAAGCTACAACTGCTTATTAGGAAAGATAAAATCGCTACATTTTGACACAGGTAAAACAATCAATGGAACTATTTTATTATCTGCCAAGTTTAAGCTGAAAGATGTTTATTTCATATAACAGCCTGGTCATACACAGCAAAAAAAAATCGTAATATCCACAGACGTTACTTCTAGGATGTAAAACAGTTTGAACGGAATCGCACTCAACTACATCAAGTTTCAGAGAATAATACATTAAATATGTGATTCTATGTGGGTCTTCCCTTAGCTCAGCCGGTAAAGGCGGAGCTACAAAGCAACACCATGCTGGAGGGGGCTGGGTTCGATTCCCGGTCTAGTCTAGGAATTGAAAAATGTTTTCTGAAAACTCTACAGTATTTGAAAGTACAATAATTGTAGATTAGGAAACAATAATCATTACATACAAACTGTATTCACAAAAACTGTTTATTTCAAGATCATACAGCTAGGTTCAATCTGATCAAAGTTACCCCGCTGATCAAAGATACCCCGGGTTACGGTACATAACTTTTTCAACCTCGATGATGTGCATCTAAATGAATGTAAAATCAAAAAAAAATGTTTTGCTGTGTAGTCACCTTAAAAGTATTTATTATATTGTGATATGAAAACCATGAGTAGAAAATATGTAAGATAATCCAACAGGGATCGTAAATGATTCATTGTAGAAACTTTATTTGACCAGACAAATAAAATAAATAGTGAAATTATTTTGCGCACACGAGGAACTCAATGCGTTCTTTTTTATCTTTATAGACGCGATTTCTTACGACTTATTGGTTGTTTTACATGAAAACCGAATAGCTTTCAGCTCAAATTTCCAGATAATCACCCGTTCATTTACATTATTTGATTGGACTTATGTTGTCAAAAAAATTCAGGAATCTTGCACGAAGTTTTTGTATTATTGAAACACAAAGTTAATTCGATGAGTGGATAAGAGCTGGACTGTGGATTGATATTAGACGAGTTGAGCATGGAGTATTGCACAAACAATCAAAAGTATTTCGGGGCAACAACTTTGCCGCCAAGCGACGAACTGGCTACACATGCTTTGGTGTTCATGTTGGCTGGAGTTCATGTTCGTTGGATTCGAAATCGTTGCTTACGAATTCACCGGAAATTCAATTCCTAAGGGCTGCCTCAATTCCGTTGTTGATGAAATAATATCGAAGGCAGAGGGAATTGGTCTAAAAATACACTTCGTTACTTCTGATTGTGGAGCCTCCGATAAGGCAATGTGGAGTGACTATGGCGTAAGTACGAAGTAAATACAATTCATAACGATCTGTCGATCGAACATCCGGTTGAAGCAGATAACAGATAGCAGATTACAGAAGAACATCTTAACAGATCTTGGTTACCCGTATCTCTACACGTCACGGTTCACGCAAGACTGCGTGGAAAATTTGTATTCAGTTGTTCGGTCTAAACAGCGAAGACCCACTCCACTGCAGTTCAAGAGCCACCTCAGAACCATCACGCTGTCTCAGTATATGTTGGAAGTGAAAAATTCTTCGTACAGTTTGGACGATCGTGAATACCTGTCAGGTTTCATGGATCACTTGAAAAGCATCGATAATCAGCAGCAACCAAATTCGTCAAAAACAGCTCCGAGCGCTGGTAAACTACTTGATTTCTCAAAGGTTGAAGTATCTACTATGGCAAAACAACTTTTCTCGACCATAGGTAATGCTGAAGCTAATGCAGTATTCCATGTTTGTGGCTACATGATTGGGAGCATTTGCAAAATCAGTACTACTTGCTCTCTTTGTCGTCAAGGCTGTGTTACTCCAGCACCTTTTGACAAAAATTTTGGCAGATTCTCAGCATTGATGGCTGAAGGCAAAGGAAAATCCCACACCTATCCTTCAGAAAAAAAATCTTTCACTTTGTGTTATGCTTGGATTATATTATCGTTCATCGACAAAAGTAAAATTGATGTCGCTCGATTATTATTGCAATCCCTCCCATTGGAGCTTCCAAATTGCCACAACATCAAATTCAAATTGATCAACAGATTTTTGCAGTTCACAATGAAATCTGACAGAATTCGAAAAATCAGAAAGCGTAAATTTGACAGCCGAAGTATGTTGAATTGATCTGTTCAAGTTGATGAAATAAAAATAAGTCATTGTTTTGTTTCTCATTCCCAAAAGAAAATCAAAATTGTCATCAATTTGTCTTATGTATTATTTATTAATATCTGAAATACCAAATCAGAATCTATTTTTTTTATCAAGGCTTTATCAGGTGTTTAAATATTCAAAACATCTCACCGTACGTAATTCTCATCTAACTTATGGTCACAGTATCACAAATCCGGCATCGCCTCCCCTGTCTATAAATTGTAAAACACCGTAATCTACTTGTTTGTCTTAAGTTTTCACATTTCTTAAAAAAAACGATCAGTTTAATTTATATTGTACAGCACTTTCAATATAATTTTAGGTTCATATAAATTTCAAGCAAATTGTCGATCTCAATACTCCCCACTTTTGAAAATTTTTTTAGTTAGGTCTGCGGTGACATTTCATGACAGCTGAATTAGGTCTGCATTGACAACCATAATTTTCGCATCTGTTTCTCCCTCCCAGGAAGCTGGAGGAAGGAAACACGTCGACCCTGTGCTCGCGAAAAAGTCCGTACTGTGCGGGTGAAATCGCATTCGAAAGCGCCTGAAAAGTGTTCTCCAGGCTAGCAGAAATCGCGTACGTTGTGGAAGTGATATTTTCCGTCGGTGAAAAGTTTGGAAAAGTGGTGAAAACATATTTTTTTGCTTGGTTCTCAGCCTCCATTGGCAGTGAAGAGGAGTTTTCTTGCTGAAATTTTTTTCGCTCAACCTCTCCCTCTCGCGCTGAACTCTCTCTCTGTCTGTCGCTCGCGTTCGCACTTTTTGGGAGAAGCGCAGTGGTGTTGGTGTGAGTTTGGTGGATTGGATTTTTTTTTTATTCACCCACCCCATGCGATTCATCAAAACGTAAAGATAGAGAGGTACGTGGTTGTGTGTGTTGGCAGTAGTTTGCATCGCATCAGCGGCAACAACAACAACAACGGTATCATCTGGCACGACGTCTGCGGCAGTAGCACCTCGTCGCGCGTCGCGTTGTTCTGCGTCGCGGATTACTAGTGTGCGTGTGCAATTGGTTCCGGTGAGCTGAAGTTAGAAGAGTGTTGCGTGTCGCGGGATTCAAAAAACTGCATACAATCAATTGCGCTGCTGTGTGTTGGTGATTTTTCCTCAAGCGAGCTCAGGTCCTAAGTGTCGTCGTTCGCGGGTATTGTGGGGGAAGATAGTGTGTATTGTTTAGCAACCGTGTAAAGTTAGAGGTCATAAGTGAGTTTATTTTTCTTATTGAGTCTGTTTCCTGCAACCAAGTGCCAATATCTAGAACTAGATTTTAGAGGAAAATACCACAACTGTGCCAAAGTGAATTTTGATTCGGTGTGCAGGCTTAGTTTGTAAATTAATCGGTGCAAGAAGAGTGTATTAGAAATAGATATCATGTTACTAACGGAAGGTTTCCGACACGTCGGCGACGGTCGAGTTGATGTGGACGAGTGCCGACGGCAGCAGCTGCGGGTCCAGCAGGACTTGGCCATCTAGGACATCGAGGAGAGCTGGTTTGCAAAGCAACAAATAATTTATCTCTACCATATTTTGAAGACAATATCTAATATCCTGTTTTATTTTGTCTATTTTGTTTTGTTTTGTTTTTCGTTATGCTTGTCTATTTTCAGTCACATTGGAGCGGTCTATTGCTTTTGGCGGATAGTGTAGGTATGTACTTTCAGCGTATCGTTAACCAAAACGAACCCTGCTGCTAACCTTTCCCAAACTATCCAACATCCCAGTGATTTCTCGTGGAAGTGCAGAGGATTTCTCGGCTTCCTTCAAAGCGAGTATCACGTCAACACGTTCCTTCCTATTCCCTACTTGACCAGCATTCGGGCACGGCCGGCGCCGGTATTGCTTTATAATGGGTCACCAGTTTTTACACATTGAAGATGTATGTTTGTCCCAAACATCATCTGTTGGTTCTTTGTGCAAATACTGCTGATCTGGCAATAACGGAATTGCATCCGTGGGCGGTCAATCATGCTCATGCTCATGCTCATTCTGGAATTTCAGATAAAATCTGCAATTAACACAACAATCAATCCATCAATTATCATTTATTGATAGCTCCTTAAATTGGGAGTTCACTTGAAGATTTATTGTATCGTATTATTCGTTTTATTGTTAGTGTTGTAATTTCTGGATTCTGGAACAGTGCATCTGGACCATCTTCTTGTGCAGAATGTTCTATTGTTTAAAAATATGACAATTAAGAAAAAGTTTTCAGGGATATACAATATGATTCATTTCTTCAACGCACATATTTATAAAACAGTTGATTCGCGTTTGTAGATTATTTCATCACCGGTTTTCATATGATATTTTTTAAGGAAAATTGTCTCATTACAGTAGAAACCCGGAATAAGCCACACAAAATTGTCTATATCTGATCGCGCTCAAACACCGCCAAAGGCACATACATTATTCAAAACATTATAATTTAAATTTGGGGCGCTGTACGCAATAAAAACATGATTAATTATTAGTGTATTCATGCCTTAAGGCCTGAATACACACACGGCATCGTGATGCCTTCTTCATACAAAATAGAAGGCGTAATCGCACCTTCCGTTGGGATACCGTCTATCCTTCACCGTCCTACATCGCCTTCTAACCAAGAAGGTAGTTACTTCACGCCTTCTCTGACTCGCAAGACCGCCTTCCGTGTAAACGCATCACACCGTTCAGAAGGCGTAATATTTTTTTTGACGCCGTTTTTACACCTTCTATTGCCGGAGGTGCTGACAACGCCGTCTTGAATCGCTTCATGCCTTCTTGTGTCAAATTGTTTGAATTGTGACAGAGGATTTTGGTGTTTATCTGATTTTATTTTGCATTTTAATTTATTATGATAAAAAATGTTGTGGATGTAGTACAATATACAGGGTGTTCGGTTCCTTAGTGCAAATATTTTCATGGGCGATATGAGATGATATTTGAAGAAAAAAAAATGTTCTACGCATATGGTCAAATCTCAAAGTTTACGGAGTTATTGAGCTTTTAATGTTTTGGTACATGTTAGTCATAAATTGGCTGTAACACAAAAATTATGTTACTTAGCCAGATTCTTTTTCCTCCATTTAAAAACTAAGAAAATTTCCTACAAAAAAGCTACTTTTAAACCTTGAGTAATTATCATTTAATGTCTTTTTAGGGGTAAAAATGTTTTAAACATCTCTTTTTTCAAGGGTTTTTTAATGTTTTTTTTTTTGAATAAAATACGTAATAAACATCAGTGGTTAATTAAACAAAAACATGGCTTTGAAAGTGTTCTACAACTCTCTCTTTTGTAATTTTGTTATGAATAATTTACGGAAGAAGATATTGTTTACGTTTGTCAGTTAGGCCATAATGAAAAATCTTTGTCTAAATATGGCCCATCAAAACAAATCGATCAATGCCAAGGCACGACAGGCATGGCAGCACAAATCAACTTGCTCCTTAACACTCGCTTCGTTTCCTATAACGACGTGACGATGCGCACATATAAATGTTATGAATATTAGGAAGAACAGGTTGATGCAATCATCCAAACCATATATTCACCACATTGATACTGAAATCCATATGAGCTACAGTGAAATCCTTAATGAATGCCCCCTGGTTATTACATCGAACACATCAATCTTCTCCATTTCACAAAGATTATTCATTAGGGCCTAACTGACAAACGTAAACTACGGCTTCTTCCGTAAATTTCTCGTGGCATAAAGGCTACCCATGTAAGCCAATTCCAATTCTATCGGATAGGTGAACTTTTCCTCTTCAAAATGACAGTGGTGGATTGATTGGGCGAGTTTTCAATCAAGAGAAATTCGCGGAAAAAGCTATTGCTTACGTTTGGCAGTTAGGCCCAAATGAAAAGTCTTTGTCGAATTATCAGATTTATTGAAGACAACAATCGAATCGCTTGAAATCACTCTTGCCAGAAAGTAAACAAAGTAACATCTGAAACTGACATTTGTCGATCACGCCTTCTGCATGCCTTCTTGTATTGACATCTCCCGCCTTCCGTGTAAACGCAAACCAAAAATTGGACGGCGTGACAACAAGAAGGCGTGCAGACGGCGGAGCTCAACACGGCGTGATTGTACCTTCCGTGTAGACGGCAGGAAGGCGGTACGTGCTAGAAGGGCCACATGAAGGTATCAAGAAGGTACTGACAAATTTCGCAAAGAAGGCATCACTATGCCGTGTGTGTATTCAGGCCTTTAAAATAAAAAAAAAAACCCAATCCCACTTTTGAGGGGAGAATAATAAATAGATAAAAATCCCTTTTTTTACAACAGAAACAAGCAACAAAAAAAATTTTTTAATAAAACAAAAAAAAAATTTTTTTTATTTATTTCCCCCTTTCATTTAAAAACAAAAGATTTTCAAACAAATAGCTGTTCTATTAAAATTTATAATGATTCATCTGAAAAAAAAAACAATTTATTTTAAAGCTATTTTTATTTCAATCTGAACAGTTTACTTTTATTTGCATGGCACGACATTTTTGGGTTGAAAGTTCATTTTGAAATAAAAGTAATTTGCTTTTATTTTCAACGATGCCACGGTTTCGGTTTGACAGTTCTACAATTCGTTTTGAAAGTTTCAACTTTTAAATGTACCGAGCGGAAAATTTTGATTTGACAGTTTGAAGGTTTTTGTTGTGAAAGCTAACCGCTTTCTACGAAAAAGAACCAACGCAACTTTTCAATTTTAGCAATGATTTTTAAATTCTAACAATCATTATTCTTTGTGTGTGGGATGTTTGGCAAAGATGTCTATGTTTGCTTAGAAATACTGCCAAAACAAAGCCCTACGCTCAATTTCAAATTACTTCTATTCAATTTCATAACCTGCCGAGCTCTATCGGACCTATCGATACTTTTTCTTCACATCTTTGGTTCTAGCAGAAACTGCTGTTCACTACTGAGATCCCACGATGGTGAGAAGATATTTCCAATTTAAAAAAAAACCTTTGAGTTGAAATAAAACATCACGCTTTATAGAATTGAACATCGTGTTTTATTGTTCAAAACAAAATGTTTTCTCAAATCAACTAAACGCATTTGTTGAAATAATAACCAATGATGAAGTAATTCAAGAAAATCATTGAATTGAAATAAAACTTCATGCTTTATAGAACTGAAAGTTGTTTTATTTTTTGTTCCTTTATTATCGAGATTTTCAGCTCTGGGCTGGTTTATCTCCCGTCGTAGTCACTCAAATACCTTCTGGGTATTTGCGTAACTTGTCCGGGGGTCAGATTTGAACTCGTGACTTTGGCGTGAGAGGTATAGATGTTATCCTCTACGCCGGGGTCGCCCCCTCTCAACGCCCCCTCTGGGGGAGATGCAGTCATAATTGCAGCTTATCGAGTCTTTCGTCGCAAGTTGTGCTGTTTTTCCAGTTATACAGTTATAAGATGTATCTGCAAAGAGAATAACTCGTTGAAAATCTGTTTAACAAATTATAATTGAATATGTTTAAACTTACATTAGAAAAGCAGAGGCAGAGGCAGCAATATGGCTGCTATGAAATGTGCGCACATACATTTTTTTAAAATTTAAACAATAAATTTACCAGTTTAGTTTAGAGCGAAGTCTAAAATAAATGTGATTGTTATAAATCAAATATTATTTAACCGATTATCACACAGCGGTGATTACTTTAAAGATTGGTTTGATTTGAATTAGATTTTGAATTGATTTAGAACTTTTTTTATGAATTGAAACAAATAGAAACCTTGTATTGAATAGAAGCAAAATATTGTGTTGATTCAAAACAGAGTGATTTCTTAGGGTGAAAAAATATTTAGTTAATACAATAAATTAATCATTTGAATTTAAAATGCATGTGATTGTTTTAGATCAAATATTATTTAAATTAATATCACACAGCAGTGATTACTTTAAATATTTTTTTTGGTTTGATTTGAATGAAATTTTGAATTGATTTGGAACTTTTTTAAGAATTTAAACAATATGAAACCTTGTATTGAATACCAACAAAATATGTTGTTGATTCAAAACAGAGTGATTTCTTTTCGTGTATAGTTGGAAGGAGAATCTTATGTTCGCGCGGGTTTCACGTAGCTGCTTCTGCTTACGTGTCCGCCCCACCGTTTTCTGGCCCTTCATACAGCGTTATAACAGTATACTGTGAATGCAACCGGGTTACTCAATTTGATCTTGCTTTTAAGTGGAGCTGCATACATGACAAGGTGTTAGAAGGGATGGTGGCTACCTTACATACATACATACAATAGTTTTTTTGCACTTATGTAATTATGATTTTTTTTAAATTTTTTATTCGAGCTGTTAATAAATGATTAGCTTTAATCGGTTCAGTAGTGTATCGATTTTTCTCCGTGTCTATTATTGTGACACAATCGCGATGACGCAAGAGAATCTCTACACATCTCTACACAAAGCGCCGGACGTAAAATGTATTACACAACCCTGCCTCGAGCACTTATCAAAACTGAGCATAAACATAGCTGTCATTCAGTCAGTGCGAGAAAAGAAAACAGTTCTTCGCACCTGCGAAATTCAGTTTCGCAAATTGTAAGGAAAATCTAAGTCCTAACCATGAAGAAACAAGCCAAAAGCCTTATCGTTGACCGGCTGCACCGGGGCTTCGTGTACACCTGCCTGGGCCTGACGCTGTATGGCAGCTACATGATCAGCAAGCGCGTGTATCGCTACTTCACCGTCATCAAACCGTCACGGGAGGCGGAGGAACTCCGGATGTTGCAGGCAGGCGCCGGACCAGGACCGGCTGTCTCGCTGGACAATGCCCCCACGATGACGACGTAGGAAGTGCGATTCCTGTACTCTCGGGCGTGTGTGTGTGTGTTTGTGTGGACGAAGAGATTGATGACTCCTCTGCGGGGTGTTAGAATGTTAGGGGTTTTGAGTAAATAAATTATGTAACGTAAGTTCCTGCGGGGCGAGTTTGATGTTCATCCGTACTCCCGTTTTCACTTGAGCGGCATTAACGACAGTTCTGTGACAGTTGGATGCTATGGTGGGGAAAGGGACAGCTACCTAGCAAAACCATGCTGGAGGTTGCTGGGTTTGTCTCTTGGTTTAGTTTTGGACTTTCAGGCAAACCTTTCGACCCTCTAGGCAGTTGATTTTACTTGCCACACAGTGATGTTAAGAATGGAACCTAATTTGATACCTGAGGATTAAAAAAAAAAGCTTAGCCTGCCCTTCCACTAGCAAGATGGTCTATTTAGGGCTGTGCTTTCTCAAGTCAGGTGACAGAAGCTGAACTAACGGAAACGTCACCCCATAAAAGTCCTAGAGACAGTATATTACCTCACATCACTCGTGACTGTGCGATTTGGGTCCCAATGGACAGATTGATTAAGATTTCTGTTTATAGATCAGGTCGGACTAGGTACTGCGTCTAAATCAAGGGCGTAGCGACGTTCAAGGGACCACTTTTCTTTCGACAATAAATTCCTCCACCATTTTTGGCATGAAGTTAATGATTTTTATTTATTTTAAAATAAAATATATACGAAATTTATATATTAGAATTGTTGTTGTTGTTGTCTAATGTCTGTAAATTTGGGCTGCTTTCCAGTTCACTTTAGGAGTGTCTGACGAAAAGGAAAACTGAAAGTGTTTTACTTTTTAGTATTTCATATTTTGTTTCGCAACTTCTTTTCTTTTTTTTTTTGGGTTGCCGTTTAGTTTGTGTCTGCTCTGCGCGTGGAATACCTTGGCTTATGAAAGGATTTTATGTGTTTTTTTTTGTAAACTTGTTTTCTTGATTTTCTTCTTCTTTGTTATGGAAAAGAAAACATTTTCAGCCGAACAAAAATGTAGTCTTTTTCTAGTTATTAATTATTTAAATATAAATCTCTTCTCGCTCCCCTCCTGCTTCTTCTTCCTATTTTAATATATAGCGTTTCTCGGAATATTAAGGACAATTCAGAGAAAGACACGAAAGAATAACATGTAAGTGAGGCAGACAGTTTTTCTTCCAGTTGAAATCGTGTGTATTACAAAACAAGAACTAAAAGCGAGAGGAAAAAAAATGCAAATGAATTACTAAGACTGATAAAAGAACGAAAAAAAGAGCTTCTTAGGAACCTGTCCGGAATTACGATGAAATGCAACGATGAACGAAAAAAAAGGCTAAATCACAAAAGGCAAAAATCAAACGCAAATAATAAATGAACAAAGTTGTAACACTTCCTTTCTTCTGAACTAACAAAATTGGACCTTCGTGGCTTGGTTTAAATACTAATAATCTTCCGCCGTCTTCGCCCCGGGACAATTTTTCGGTTAAGACCTGCACGTAGAGTGTCCTCTTTCTCGTTTCCTAATCCCTCATTTTTACAAGGTGTATTATTCTCTTTCAATATATTAATTGATTAAAAACCTAACTGCGAAAAAAAAACTGTTATTACCATTGTAGGTTTCCTTTTTTTTTGTTTTGTGTAGTTTTCTTTTTCTATTTTCGTTCTATTCTACAATCGGACGCCGTTGCTAGGCGAGAAAAAACTTGCATGTTGATAGCTGGTGTTGCAAACAAACGTGGGATTGTTTATGGTTGTGTTTGGGTGTGTGTGAAATGATTATCCGTCACAACAGATTGTGTTTATCGAATGTGGATTGATACAAGACACTCCTGCAATCAGAGTCAGTTGGAATCGATTTTCTTTTTTCTTATTTTTTTGCAAAATTCCACGATGAAAGTTCGCGGTTCAACAAATTTTCAGCTTCCTAAGCTTTCTCAGTTAGTTTGTGTTTGCATTTTGTGGTATATAACGTTTGTCCATTATTTTATAAAAAAGCTGTATAAATTCTTACTTTTCGCAATTGTTTTGTTTTACATTGTAATAGTGTTTGGTTTGTTGTTGTTGTTTTTTCCTTCTGCCGGTTTTGTTGTTTATGTTCAATAGGTAGTTGTATGCAAATTTGTTTCGTCTTTCTGAGGATAACCAATTCTGCTTACGAAACGGGAGGTCGTCTGCGTTCTCCTTCTTCTAATACAATCAAATTGGTGAACCAACCTCACTTGCCTATTATAAGACAAATCCCACTTTCTTCAGTTTCAGCTTACTTTTTAAACAAACTGCCTTTTGTTAGTTGCTAGATATATGCAAATGTAGGAAATACGCTTTTTGTTTGTTTTCAATACAGTAGGGTTTCCATTCTATACTCTAATGCTTGTTTTTGTTTGTCCCTTTTTCTGCCGGTATATTTGTTGCTTTTTTGTTCCTTTCAATAGTTTAACCAACGTTAAATGTGTATTGTTCAGCAAGCTTATAGATTTTTGTTTTGATTGCTTACCAAATACGTACAGAAACGAACAGAAATAATATGTACTTGTGTATGTTGTATAGAGAAAGGTTACGTGTGGTGGTGGTGGCAAACAAAAATACAGGATTGTTAGGTTTACAGAAACTTGCACTTTCGTTTTTTCGCCGGCTCCGGGGGCTCCAGTGCGGCCAGGATCGCCTCATCGAATACGTTCTTAAGCCCTTTCTGAAAGTGAATAGGAGAGACACATATTCTATCAGTGTTTGTTCTATCGTTTGTTAGTGGGAGTAAACATATTATTGGATAGGTACTTGGTTTATTATTGCCCAATATTTTATACTGTCAACACAATCAAAATTTAATCAACTTAAAGTTGACGCATTCCTTTTAATCGTGCATTTTAAAACCACAACACTTCTTATTTGGAAAGTGAGGGTTATTCCGAGAGTCGAAGTGACGTTTGTCACTTGAGCTGTGTTGTTAAATTCAACAATTCAGCGCCAACATTTGATCAGGGCGAATCAGCTTTTGTAAGCAAAAACTTTGTCTGCTAATTTATAGGAAGTTGAAAACAATTCCTTCAAATTAAATATATCAGCGGATAGAGATAGAGCTCCTCTTTCTTAAAGAGTGCTCAATTTGTATTTGTGGCCTTTTGTTCAACACGCTCGTTTCATTTTACTCAATTTTTGATTACAATAGGGTATTATAGGGGTATGTGGATTATAACATTGTTCAATAATAAATATAAGAATATACCGGCATTTAATTTTTTTTAAATTTTGGCTCGCGAAACTATTGAAAAAAATAACAATTTCAAAAAATTATGATTGCAAGACAACACCATCCTGTTTCACCATGAAACACGCTACAAAAAAGGACTACCTAAACCAACGAACCAACCATTGATTTCTAACATACACGCTCGTTTGTAATTACTCAAAACTGAGTAGAAAACGACTCAGTTTCGTTAATAGTGGAACTACCCTAATTAGAGTAATTGAAGGGTTACTCATTTTTGATTAACTAGGTCACCTGTCAAAATTAGAGTAAACATTACTCAGTCACGCTTGTTTGTATTTTTTTCAAAACTGAGTAGAAAACGACTCAGTTTTGTTAAAAGTGAAACTACCCTAAATAGAGTAGCTATAAAGTTACTCATTTCTGATTAACTAGATCATTTATCAAAATTTGAGTAATTTATCAAAATTTGAGTTGTTTCCGACAACTGGCCAGTTGAAACGGAAGTGTAGAAAAACTTTAAATTTGTAATTCTATGAACTGAATTACAATCTAAATATGCATTCATGCATTGAATTCGGCACCAAGACTTAAAATTATTGTTGATTACAACATACAGTACCCGAATAAAAAAGTATAATAGATTGACAATAAAATGTATTGTAACCATACAATAGAATCAATGGTATGTACAATTTATCGTATTGTTCGCAACAATAAGATAACATAGAAGCTATTGTAAATTGAGGCATCAACAATAGAATAAGGGGGTTGTTATGAATCTTAACAATAAAAAATATCACTTTTTTCTAAACAGATTTGAGTTAATAACTACAAATTCTATTGTTTCACTATTTTTGAAAATTCTAGCATATGGGGTGTACAGTAGATCTATTGTAATTACAATGGGCTTTTTTGATTTGTCTGATAGATGAACAGTAAGATTCATGGTCGGCAATATATTCTGTTGTTATTGTATATTATTAAATTGTAATTGTATCGTTATTTTTATCCGGGTAGTCAAAAATATCACCACCTTTCCCCCACCTTTTCCTTTTATAAAACTATTTTTAAAAAAATACATCTTTTAAAAAAAGAGGTTGTTTAACCAATTCCCTATATCTAGTTACTCTATATTAAATAACTCAGTTATAAACATAAACATGGAAATACGAAACTGAGTGAAAGTTGATCTGAACGAGCGTGTACATAAGTTGACATATACGTCATAATGGGAGCCCCCGTTACTGAAAATTAAGTGCTGTCACTTTGTATAAATGTCACTTTGTGAAACTGCATGTCAGTTTGTGAAAATAAAAATGATTAGATTTTTCTTGTTTATAAATCGAGAAAAAATATTTGAGATTCATAAAAAATATGTTTGTGCTAGGAAGAACGCCCATCATCGATACGGATGGAAAAAACCATGTTTTTTTTTAAATTATAACCCCTATTGTATACTATCGCTTTTTCTCCCACGGAAATGTTACTCAATCTTCGTTAAAAAGTGGATCTACTCAATTTATGAGTAGATCCACTTTTTACGAAAATTAAGTAACATTTCGGTGAAAGAAAATGAGATAGTATACAATTGTAATCAAAAATTGAGTAAAATGAAGCGGGAGTGAAGAGAAAATGACTACGAAATCTAATGTTGGCGCTGAATTGCCTTTGATGAAGGAATTTGATGAGTTGCGCTGTCAGTTTTTGTATCGTATCGTTCAGTCGTAACACATCAATGAAGTGTAAGGAGTGTATCGAATATAAGCTATCCACATACACTGATAGGCAAAATAAAGTGCCCACCTCATCGTTTTTTCAATTTCTCTCATTTACTTGGTTCAAATTAAAGTAAACACAGTGTAGTTTTTTTTTTCTTATTTTATTTTTTATATTCTTTTTAAGTTTCACTTATGGAATACTGAAAAAAAAGAGTTTTACTTAAAGAAAAAAAATCAATTTGTGTTGAAGAAAAAACAGTGACAAAATAAAGTGCCCACTTCAAAAATCGATATGTTTTCGATAAGTTTCCATTGGAAGACCCCTCGATTGTTTATGTTTTGATATTTTGACATGTTTTGAAGCAAACGGCTCAACCTGGTGCATTTGTTTACGTGATCGCATTTGATTCAATTGAAAAAAAATGGAGAACGCAGTGCTTTCGAAAGCAATTCCCTTGTGTATCCGAAAATTGGTCGTTCGTGATGTGCAAAACGGTGAATCGCATCGGGCTGTCGCTGAGAAGTACAGTATCAGTAAGGCAGCGGTTGGCAAAATTCTTCTGAAGCCTCAAACGTTTGGATCAGTGGTGGATCGCCCTGGCAGAGGCAGAAAGCGGAAAACGGATGCGAGAACGGACACCAAGATCATGCGCGAAGTCAAGAAGAACCCGAAGGTAACTGTCCGCGAGATCCAGGAAACCCTTCAGTTATCAGTTTCCGGTCGAACTGTTCGTCGCCGTCTCGTAGCACAGGGGTTGAATAAAGGGCGATACGGTCAAAATTTGGTCAATATCAATTTTGCATTTAAAAAACCTGAACACCCCTCATTTTGAAGGTGTGTGTGTGTAGAATGTTGCTCCTATTTTGATTTTGGAATTCACTCTTCAGTTGTCAAAATGCCGTCCAAGCAAGAAGAGCAGCGTAACAAAATTTTGCTCGCGCATCGCGAAAATCCGAGCTACTCGCACGCAAAGTTGGCAAAATCGCTAAAAGTTGCCAAATCAACCGTTACAAATGTAATTAAAGTGTTTGGGGAACGTTTGTCGACAGCCAGGAAGTCTGGATCGGGGGGAAATCGAAAACCGGAAGCCGCTGAGACGACAAAGAGAGTTGCCGGTAGTTTCAAGCGAAACCCTAACCTATCTCTCCGAGATGCCGCAAATAAGCTGGGTGTATCGTCTACAACCGTGCATCGAGCCAAAAAACGAGCCGGACTATCGACTTACAAGAAGGTAGTGACTCCAAATCGCGATGATAAACAAAATACGACGGCCAAAGCGCGATCCCGGAGGCTGTACACGACGATGCTGACGAAGTTTGACTGCGTGGTAATTGACGACGAAACCTACGTCAAAGCCGACTACAAGCAGCTTCCGGGACAGGAGTTTTATACGGCAAAAGGAAGGGGAAAGGTAGCAGATATTTTCAAGCACACGAAACTGTCAAAGTTCGCAAAGAAATATCTGTTTTGGCAAGCCATCTGTACCTGTGGCTTGAAAAGCAGCATTTTCATAGCTTCCGGGACTGTCAACCAAGAAATTTACGTGAAAGAGTGTTTGAATAAACGTCTGCTGCCTTTCCTGAAGAAACACGGTTGTTCCGTACTGTTTTGGCCGGATTTGGCATCTTGCCATTACGGTAAAAAGGCCATGGAGTGGTACGCCGCCAACAACGTGCAGGTGGTTCCCAAGGACAAGAACCCTCCCAACACGCCAGAGCTCCGCCCAATTGAGAAATACTGGGCTATTGTCAAGCGGAACCTAAAGAAGACCAAAACAACTGCTAAGGACGAGCAGCAGTTCAAGGCAAACTGGCTTTCTGCGGCGAAGAAGGTGGACAAGGTGGCTGTACAAAATCTGATGGCAGGGGTCAAGCGTAAGGCCCGGCAATTCGGATTTGGAAAAGCGGAAGCCTAACTGAATATTTTTCCTGAATTTTATACTAATTGAACTTGAAAAAGAAATTTAATTTGATTTTTTAAATAAACGATTTCACCGATTTACACGCGTTTTCCCTTGACCAAATTTTGACCGTATCACCCTTTAGCAAACTTGCCCGGAAGCGCCCATTTATCAGCAAGGCAAACAAAGCCAAACGGCTTAAGTTTGCTAAGGAGCATGCTGATAAGCCCCTAGAGTTCTGGAAAACGGTTCTCTGGACGGACGAATCTAAATTCGAGCTATTTAACCGAAAGCGGCGGGTTCGTGTTTGGTGCAGATCGGGAGAGGAGCTTCAGGAGCGCCACATCCAAGGCACGATGAAGCATGGAGGAGGAAATGTGATAGTCTGGGGGTGTTTTTTGTGGGGTGGAGTGGGAAGCATTGTAAAAATCGACGGGATAATGACGGCTGATTCCTAGATCAACATCCTGCTAGAAAATCTGGAGGTTCGCTGATCCAGACGGGTCTTAAAGAGAAGTTCGTATTCCAGCAGGACAACGACCCGAAGCATACTGCCAAGAAGACCAAGTCTTTCTTCCGGTCTTGTCGGATCAAACCGCTGGAATGGCCTCCACAAAGCCCGGACCTCAATCCCATCGAGAATTTGTGGGCGATTCTCGATGCCAGGGTTGACAAAACTGGTGTTACCAATAAAAATAACTATTTTGAAGCCCCGGAGCGCGCCTGGGAAGAGCTAGATCCACAGCACCTAAAGAACCTGGTCGAGAGCATGTCGAAGCGCCTGCAGGTCCTGAAGGCCAAAGGAGGACACATCAATTATTGAAATGCTTTTATTTTACTTTAATTTATGTTTTCTGTAGCCTAAATGAAGTGGGCACTTTATTTTGTCACTGTTTTTTTTTTCAACACAAATTGATTTTTTTTTCTTTGAGTAAAACTCCTTTTTTTCAGTATTCCATAAGTGAAACTTAAAAAGAATATAAAAAATAAGATAATAAAAAAACATACAGTGTGTTTACTTTAATTTGAACCAAGTAAATGAGAGAAATTGAAAAAAACGATGAGGTGGGCACTTTATTTTGCCTATCAGTGTACATTTGCGTTGTACGCATGTATTTGTGATGGTTTTTTATGCTCTGAACACTGCATGCTGTGCGTTTGACTGTCAGCTTTCTTTTGTTTACTTGTTTGTGCGGTTCAAATTCTGCGTTTTCAAAATGTCGCGTATTGAAAAGGAAGTGAAAATTAAGGTTCTGGAGACATGGCTAAGTGAGAAGGGTATTACTATGCGAAAATTGGCGAAGCGGTTTGGAATTCATCATGCGAGTGTTAAAACCATCATTAATAAGTTTGGAGAACACTATTCTTTGGATGAGCTACCAGGAAGAGGCAGAAAACCCGGTTCTTCCAACCCGAAACTGGAGCAGAAAGTGGTATCTCTAATCATGAAGAACAAATCAATGTCAATACGTGATTTGGCCAAAAAAGCAGGAACGAGTGTCGGAATGATCCAGCGTATCAAGAGGCGAAACCACCTGAAGACCTACAAGAAGCAGAAAATCTCGAAACAAAGTGCAGAACAGAAGAAGCGAGCAGCAACAAGGGCCCGGAAATTGTATTCGCGTCTTTTGCAGCGTCCGGATGCATGCGTTTTGATGGACGATGAGACCTATGTAAAGGAGGACTCAAAAACCCTTCCAGGTCCACAATACTTTACTGCCGTCGTTGGGGAGGATGTGAGCGATGCGGACAGGTCGATTCAAGTGGAGAAATTCGGTCGAAAGGTACTGGTATGGCAAGCAATATGTTCCTGTGGTTTGAAGTCAACCATTTTTTACACTACCGGAACTATAAATGCGGAAATCTATCGATCTGAGTGTCTCCAGAAGAGATTGTTGCCTTTATATAAGAAGCATAGTACACCTCCACTGTTTTGGCCGGATTTAGCGTCGGCTCACTATGCCAAAACCACTCTCAATTGGCTTGCGGAAAAGGGTATAGATTTCGTTGAGAAAAATATCAATCCACCAAATTGCCCTCAGCTTCGACCCATCGAACGTTACTGGGCAATCGTGAAGAGGGTCTTCAAGAAGACTGGTAAGGCAGCTGGGAACATGCAGGAGTTCAAAAAAATTTGGGCTCAAGCGTCCAAAAAATGCGATGCAACACTTGTCCGGAACTTGATGAAGAGCATTCGATCCAAAGTTCGAAAATTCGTGAAGGAATAACTTAAATTTCATCCGGTCTTCATTATGTTCAAGTTTAACCTCGTACAATAAAGGATCAATTTTTTGTATGAATAAAATATCGGTTTTCAACATAATTTGAAAGAAAGTTTGTGGATAGCTTATTTTCGATACACTCCTTAGGTAGCCATGAATGTTATATGACGGGTACACCTTCGCATTTTGAATTAGTTTTTCGGTGGTCGTTAAGCTGTGCAGAGTAGGATCTGCAGTTGGATTGGATCGTAGCCGACAACAGCACTGGCGAGCAGTCGTTGTCCAGAGAGGCGTTGGTGCAGTTGGCTTTTCTTGTCGATGCTCCCGTCAACCTCGCTGCGAGAAACATGGCTGCTAAAGTCTACGAGTTGGCGGGATAAGGCCACCCGTGACAACGAGACAAGAATCAACTTTCCCACGTCACCTGCAGATGGCCACCCGCAACGACGAGGAGCTGAACAAGAAAGAAAACTCAAGTTCAATCGCGAACCATGTTTCTTCCCCGTCAACTAAATCCGTCCTTTTCAGGACGACCAAATCAGTTTGCCAATTTTCTAAAGAGTTTGTTTGAATTTTTCTCTGGTGCTGTTTGAAATTTCCACTACCCGACTGAACATGGCATTGCTTTAAACGCCGCGTCCCGGAGTAAATGGCAAAGGGCGTTGAACAACCAACGAACCAACAGATCCATAAGTATCTTCTACGCATTAAAGATAGTGGCCCTCTCAACCATCGTAGAAAATACAACCGAGCCGTATTATCATAAAGAGCCACCAAATGCTTTCTAAAGAGTGTACAATAGAATTTTCTTACATATTTACTTCCTAAAGCTGGTCGAACGTTCCATTAGCACTTTTTCGACCTAGACGTCTATCGGCAATAATAGACTTTGAATTCCCGAACAGACCACAACCATCTACAACGCAATAAGGATAATGATCTCCAGTTGGTCGATCATACCAACAGGATAAGCTCTTATGGCGCATTCTCGCTCCACCATCTCGGAAGGCAAACAGTTCCAGTAGCAAAGTTCGGAAAAAGAAAACGTATAGCACCACATCTACCGGGTGCTGAAGCATTTTAACCCGATACTGTCGTTTCCTCCAAAGCGATAAGCATTATGAACAGCTTCGTCTATGATATTCCCGAGCAGAGTGAAAGCGTAGCTTCCCGAGTGACTTAAATCAATTGGGAATTAGATTGCTGCGTAGTCCTACGTCACCTTTGCAGGGCTGGTAGCGGATTCATGGATAAATAATAGTGTCTTTAGTGACTAAAATAATAAAAATAGTGACCAAATAGTGACCAAATAGTGACCAAATAGTGCCTAAAACGTGATTTTCAAATTTTAGTATTTTTTTAATCTTTTATACATTTGTTGTATAAGTACAGTAAAAATGTACTAAGTGATCACCCCCGTTTGCACAAATGAATAAACTGCGCCGTTCACTTTTGGGTTTTTTGTTGTTGTTAGAAGCCTGTAATCAAGCGACTTTTATTTTCTCCACGACTTCCTTTTTGCAAAGACGGGTCTACACGCACGGTTGAAATGCCTTCCACATTCCTGTGCTAGATTACTTCTCAATCCTTTTTGAGCCTTTACCATGTGAAGCTGTTTTCACTACCTTAATCACCTGAGGGTATTTAGGCTCACCTACAGCCGTTTTCGTAGTAAACAACTGGTTCCAATACTCCTCAATTCTGTACTCTGTACTCAAGATCACACCTAGCATTTTAATAAGTTCCACTCGTCAATAAGAAGATATAGTTGACCTGAATCGGAAGTAGCTTGGCGATTTTCACAACATACTTGGAGCTTTCACTGGATGCAACGGCTGGTGGGTTGAGGCATTGGCAATATTTTATAAACGAGTTCTGCAAACCAGATTCAATAGAAAACATTGTTGATTTTGGGCAACATACTATTGAAAAATTCATAAATGCTAAGCCTTGCCTTAAAAAGTATATTAACTCTTTCAGGCCTAAGGGGTCATATATACCCCAAAAGGATAATGGCTGTATACAATCACACAGACTGAATAAATGTGTACAATGTACATTTAACTTCGTTAAATTTGTTTTCCATCATTTTTTTTATCTGGAAAATATAAAAAAACATACGAGTTTAAGGCCTTATTGACGACCTAGAACATCCTGAATATGAAGAAGTTCAGGAAGAAAAAATAAATGCCTTATTAATAGTGTAAAGCGTTGTTTAAGAATATTGTACATATGCATACCTGTTATTATATTCTTGTTGATAAACGTTTAATATTTTTGTATCTTTCTGGGATGTTCTAGGTCATCAAAAATGTACTTGAGTTCAGTTCAAACTTCAGATCTACAGTTGTAACAGTAGCTTTAAGGGCTACAGAAGGTTATGATACGTATTCAAACAAATTGAATGAAGCATTTGGAAGGTAAACAGTCATTATTTGATAACTTTATGATGTTCTAGGTCATCCAAACTGTCCTTGAGTTCAGAATTTAAGATCTTCAGTAGTAACTATAGCTTTTTGGACTATACAAAGTTACGCTACGTATTCAACCATATTCAGTGAATATTTTCGAACGTAAAAACAACATCATGAGATGAACAGGGATAATCTAGGTCATCCAAACTATCCTTGAGATCAGAACATAGGACCTACAGTTATAACAAAAGCTTTCTGGGCTGTTTAAAGCTATGCTCTGTATTGAAACATATTCATTGAATATTTTGGACGAACAAACATTATGAGATAATCTTCGGATGTTCTAGGTTATCCAAACAGCCCTGGAATTCAAAACTTAAAATATACAGCTGTAGATTTTAAGTTTTAAATTGTAGCTTAAAATCTACAGCTTTTTGGACTAAACAAAGTAACCATATGTATTTGACCAAATTAAGTGAGTCTTTTGGTAGGTCAACCGATATAATGAGATATCATGGGATGTTCTAGGTCATCAAAACTCCCCTTGAGTTTAGAGTTTAGGATCTATAGTCGTAAAGTTAGCTTTATAATCTATGAAAGTTGATGATATGTATTCAAACACATTCAGTGAAGCTTCTGTAAGCTCACCAGTCATTATCAGATTATTTCGGGATGTTCAGGTTCATAACAACTGACCTTGAGATCAGAACTTAAGATACCCAGAAGTAACTGTAGCCTTTTGGGCTATACAAAGCTACGATAAATATTCAAACATAGTCAATGAATATTTTGAAACATCCACATACATCATAGGATAACCTTGTTAGTTTAATGTCCTTCAAAACATAAGGTCTACAATTGTAACAATAGCTTTATGGCCTATACAAAGTTAAGTTAGTTTGTTTGGCATAGAATATCTCAAGATTATCTCATAATAACAGTTGGTCTTCCAGAACATTTATTGAATATGTTTGAATACATATCATAACATTGTATAGCGGATAAAGCTACTGTTACAACTGTGGATCTTAAGTTCTGAACTTCTGGGCACTTTGGACGACCCAACACATCGCAAAAAAATATGTCCTACTTTTTTCAATCATTTCTATGTTATTGAGCACCAAATCAATCAGAATTCATCGAATTGCTTGTATAAATTAGGCCCGAAAGGGTTTATTCAAATAACATTAAATTGTACCATCTAAATGACTTACATTTAGTTTCGTAGTCCTACGTCATCATTTAGAACAACCCAATGGGGCTGTACGTTGTAGTTTTTGATAACGTGCTTACCAGCAGCAACGTAATGCTTATCGATCTCTTTTATTTTGACCAGCTCTGCCATTGCTTCATCCCCAACATAAACTGTTTCCGCAGGTAACAAGTTCTCAATATGGTTCAAAATGTCCAAAATGGCTTACAAACTCGACCGACGATGGTTTGCACCAATCTTTTCAGACCAAAGTACATTAGATGTATGAGTGGTTTTTCCCTCTAGAAGAAACCTTCGAAAATAGCATTGAAATAGATCAGTATGCTGATCAATAGCTAACAAACTTTATCAAAATATTATTCGGTTTAACAGCAGTCAAGCAAAGTAAGAATAAACTTAAATAATTGATGAATTATGAATTTATTGAATCTACTGTATCATAAACTAAGAATATTTCTCTCAGAAATTTCCTTGAAAAAATATTAACTTTCAATGTACGAGTTTTAATGGAACTTGAAATTCATAGCGCTTTTATAAACTGGTCGAATTGCACTGTATCCAGATTTTAACTATGATCGCATTGAGTTCGCTTGACTGTCGGGATACAAATAATCAAATCTAGATTCAGAATTACTAAGTGAGTAACCGAAAATAAGTCTTTTATGTGATTTACAATTCGTTCCCACTGTTCTCGACTATTTGGATACCAAAAGAGTAGTTCGCTTTTGAAAAAACTGAATCTAAAAGAGATATTTTTGAAAAAAAGTGAGTGTACATCAAAAACGTCTTGATCATTTTATGTCGTTTCTTCAATGGACATTTTATTTGCATATTGGATAAACGTTTTAAGTGTGGCCAGATCGCTTAATTTGGTTGACTATTGTACAATAGGTACACGTAATTTAAAAAAAAAATTACAATCGGCGGAGCGAAAATAGTGACTTTAGTGACCATTTTCCGAAAAATAGTGACTTTAGTGACTTTTGGATCCAAATAGTGACTTTTTAGTGACTAGACTCAAAATAGTGACCAAGTCACTAAAAAGTGACCTGCTACCAGCCCTGTGGACTAAATCATCTTCAATTTTGTTTACTTTCAATACAGGAGCCGTATTGTGGATCTCGAAACGAAGAACTTTTTCTCACAAGCGTTCGTACAAAAAGTCGTTCGTTTCGAGCTACGAAATGCCACCCCAGGTTTTCCACTTCCTCCATAGGAATGGTTTTGCTTCGACTGGGTCCGTCTCTGTCTGGGTGAATCAGACTATGATACTTGTCCCTTCAATATGGGAACGTAACAATAATAATAGTAACCATGTATTTTTTGGACAATCAAAAAAAAAAAATTATATGTTAATCAGCAACTAAATATCAAAGGATAACTAGGGACGAGAAATCGAAAAAATGACTTTGACGATTATTTTGGTAAAACATAGAGGCTATTGCGTTATTGACCAAGTCTCTTAAGAGCGATTTGCTACCAACCCTGTAATAGTTTATAAACATTTTACCAACGTCCCCATTACATACCCACCGCCCAATGACCGGTTTTAATACAAAATAGTTCTATTAAGCAAGCCCTATTGGCCGCTGTTGGGCTTCTAGAATTGAATCGATTGAAACTCTTAACTTCGCCATTGAAACATTGAAATTACTCCTATTGTTTCAGGACCATTTTGTTTCAGTTCAAAGACCGAATTCCCGGTAAGCCTAGTGAAAACTCACCTGCGTCAGCGCCGAGCACTCGACGTATTTGACTGCCTTCAGTTCCTTGGCCAGCTTCTCGCCCTGCTCCAACGTGATGGGTTTCTGCTTGTTCTTGGCCAGCTTCTCCAGCGTGCTCTGCTCGTCACGCAGATCGATCTGCGTGCCGACAAGCAGGAACGGCGTCTTCTGACAGTGATGCGTTATCTCCGGAACCCACTACAAAAGGAAATGCAATTAGTTTTCAGTAAGGGATGATCGGTAAGGGAGGGGTGGTTGGAGGAAAATACCTTTTCTTTGACGTTCTCGAACGAGCTGGGACTGACCACGGAGAAACACACCAGGAATACATCGGTCTGCGGGTAGGACAGGGGCCTCAAGCGATCGTAATCCTCCTGACCTGAAAAAGGGATTTGGGAAGGATTTTCTGATTAGATTTTCGGGTGGCAAAGATAACACGTCAAGAAGTGACCCCGAAAACGGTGGAGACGACACAACGAAAGAAAATACGAGTTTTTAATGATGTTTTCGTTCGAGGAATAGCATATTGCTTTACAAACAACCAGTCGATCGGGTTGGCCGTTGAGGCGTGGGCGCGTGATGTGAATTCATTTATGAATGAAGTGGGTTCGCTCGCAGTTACCTCCATTTGGGTGAAACGTCAATCCGGTTTCTGTTTTCTCCACCAACGCACACATCGACACACATGATGTGCGTGCCTGTCGTGTCCGACGATGGTTTACTGTGGGCTGTTCGACTATTGAAGCGTTCTGCTCTGTTTGCGCAATGATATCATTTAACTGCTTGAGGATTCTGCTAGCGGAGGACGATCGCTACTTGTCGAAGTTCAATAATCGGTATTTTCGAAGACCACTTGAGTTCTTCCCACACTGGTGGGACTTCTTGAAACACCACCCAATCAGCGATCCACGCTGGATTCCAACGGCTTATGCCGTCACTTATGAACATGATAAAACAGTGATAAGCGAAATGACTAAAATACTCACCGGCAGTATCAAACAGTCCCAGTGTGTAGGGTTCTCCGCCGATCATGACCGTGACGGCATAGTTGTCGAACACGGTTGGCACGTACTCCGACGGGAATTTGTTGGTCGTGTAGGAGATGAGCAGGCAGGTCTTACCGACGGCACCGTCGCCTACCACGACGCACTTTATCGTTTGCATCCTTCCGTGTGGAGCTGAATTCTATTCCGCTCTGGGGTTGGTTGGTTGGCTCAAAACGAAAAACAATCTGCAAAATATGTAGGGTTGAAAGTTTTGTGAAAATGCGATTTAGAACGAACAGCAGCTTATCAGCTCGGCGGACGGGCGGGATTGCGTTCTGACATCATGCAAAGCGGCGCGATGACGCGAGTTGGCGATGAGTCATACGCAAGTGGCGATGTTTTTGTTTGCTGATGCATTTGTGTGTGGAAGTGAGCATCAGAACGGCGGGCGCGATTGGCATGTTATTATGCTGCTGTTGCTTGCAGCCAGGTGGTACCGGTGTGTGCATTGATAGGGCGACAAGGCGATTCAGGGTGGAATTTAAGTAATATATTTCTCGGATAGTTCTTTGGACGGAATTTTTTTTCGTAAAAAACGGTTCTAAATATCTAGTTCTCGAATCTCTTTTGCCAACAAACAAAGGGAAATCGTTTTTCGTTTGTATATTATGAAGGACTGATGGATGGGAGACGTGTACGGGAGGTTCTGATTACAGGTAGCGTGAGTAAAACCCACAAAAGCGTGGATGTAAAAGTCTATTGCTGAATTAAAGTGAGGTTTTTTTTTTTTTTTAACTTAATTGTTTATTTATAAGGCTCAAGTGCCTTAGGCATAACGGAGCCGAGTTCCAATTCATTTTTACAACGATAATAACTTACTTACTAGGTTAGTTTTGGAAAGCCGAAAAACTCGCGGCTTGGTCGAGGTTAGGGATTACAATGATTCAGGAAGGAATGGGGAAGTAGGAATCTTAATAATGGCTTTCAACAGCAGATTGGCGATGCTATATTGTTGCTGTAGGTCTGGCGTAGATGTTGCATTGCGTTAAGCTGTATACAATAGAAGCGGTATTACGGGGGGAGGGGACGAGGTGGACATGTTAAAGCGACAGCTAAGAGAGGATCAAACGAATACATCTATTTGTTTCAAGAACTTGTAAATTAGCCCCATATAGTCCAAGTCCAGCTTACCCAGCACGTCTCTAATATCTTCCTTCTCTGGTTTCCCTCGGGCCCGTAGGGATGCGCAAAGATCAGATCTGGCAATTTCGTAATCGAGGCAATGCCAGACAACGTGGTTGATGTCCTGATAACCTGCACCACAGCCGCATTCATTGGTGTCTGAGAGACCTATTCGATAGAAAAGAGAGCCTAACGAGTAGTGATTGGACATTAGACGACACATTACCTTGATAAAATCCCGGCTAATATCCAACCCTCTGAACCACGATTTTTTCGATACCTGTGGGAGAATGGAATGTAACCATCTGCCCAAATCCCCTGCATCCCATTTTTGTTGCCAGCTGATCAAGGCCTGTTGACGGAAAATAGCAAAAAATTCGTTGAAGGCAATTTGTCGATCATAAATATCGCCTGCCATAGCGCCCACCTTGGCAAGTGAGTCCGCTTTCTCATTACCCGGAATGGAGCAATGAGAAGGGACCCAAAGTGAGGTTAGGTTGTGAAAAAATCGTGTAAGGCGAAACGGGATGCTGTGTTCTTTTTGTTATCATTCTAAGCAATCCTCAAGATTTCGGAGATGCAAATCTCGAGAACGTCTGCGTTAAAAAAATAGACAATTTTCGTAAGGCGCATAAAAAAAGCAACGTAAAATTAATCCATGAAACAAATTTGCCTTAAATCTGTCATTTATTGATCATTTGAAAATTGTTTTTACACCCTGACGAGCGACCTCACGGCAGTTCTTTACACCATTTTATTTCTTTGTACAGCTCAATCGCGTTAGTTTTACGGAGCCATAGACAATGTTTGTGATTACAAAAACAAAAACTATTTTTTAAACAAACTACACTGTATCAAAAAATTGTTCGTACAGCAGTTGCTCTGATATAAAGTAAGTGATAAAACATATTTAGTCAATCAACAAAGGTGTCATATTTATTTCATTACACAAAACAATACCTCCATATTTGTAACCAGTAGTAAAATCGACAGAAAATTCATTATGTTAAAAAAAAACTATAAACAAAAAATAGTGACAAAATTGACATTAAAAAATTGTCCGTACAGAACAAGAAATTCCTCTAAAACGCAATCAAAATACCAAGTTAATACTTGGTATGGCCGCCTTTTGCTGCAATTATGATGAGAAACAAGATGTTAACTAGTCGAACGTTTATTGGAGAAAGAGACAGAGTGGGGTGACATGGGTGGTTATATAATAAAATTCAAATTTCCATGGCCTACTGCCAGATCATATTCATACTAGTCTACATAGGTCGACATGATTGATATTAAATCTAATTCATTTCAACACCCCCTCTTAGACCTAGTGTGGATCGATGCTTCAGAAAAGCAGCAGCAGGTAGGCCCTTCGTGAAGACGTCCGCCAGTTGGTCTCCTGTCGGAATGTAGTTCACTCTGATGACGCCGTTTTGGATACCCACAAAGTTGTAGCGAATGTCCAGGTGCTTCATCCGTTTCTGGTCTCGAGGTTCTTCGGCGATATGTATGCAGGACTGGTTGTCCTCCTAGATCACCAAAGGTGCGTTTAGGTTGACGCCGAATTCGGTGAGCAGATTCCGCAACCAAATCGCCTCGCAAGATGACTGGCTTAGCGAAACGTATTCCGCTTCCGTCGATGACAACGAAATCGTCGCCTGCTTGCGTGTCGTCCACGAGATGGTATTGTCGTAGACTTGGAACACGTAGCCACTCGTTGAGCGACGGTCGTCCATGTCGCTACCTCAATCCGCATCCGCAAATCCAACGATTGGATCGGCACCAGGGTCGCGTCGATACTCCAAGCATAGATGCTTGGTTCCTTGGAGGTACCGCAACACGCGCTTGAGATGGCTCCAGTGCACATCGGTTGCGCCACTCTGGAAGCGGCTCAGGAAGTTCACCGCTATGCTTATGTCAGGACGAGACGTCAGCATCAAGTAGGTCAAGCAACCTACAAGCTCCCGGTATGGATGCTGTGTCGCTTCCTCACCATCCTTACCCCTCTCCAGCTTGAGATTGGCGTCCAAAGGGGTCGACGCCGGCTTGCAGTCTTGCATGCCGAAGCGCTTTAACAGAGCAGAAACATATTTAGTTTGATTCAATAGCAACGTACCTTCTGCCATGTCTTACTGAATCCGCATGCCCAGAAAGTTTTTCAGCTCCTGCATGTCGTCCATCTCGAACTCCTTCTTCAGCAGCTCTTTAATCTTCCGTATTTCTTCCAGGGAACTTGATGCCAGCACGATGTCGTCGACGTACAGGACCAGGTACATCCACACGCCGTTGACCTTCCTCGTATACAGGCAGCTATCGTATGGTGAGCGCCGGAAACCAAGCTTCAGGACAAAACTGTTGAACCGCTCGTTCCAGCTACGCGGTACCTGCTTCAGGCCGTACAAGGATTTGTTCAGCCTGAACACCTTGTTCCCCCTCTCAAATCCTGGTGGCTGCCGTATGTAGACGGTTTCCGATATCGTTCCGTTGAGGAACGCCGTGCGCACATCCATCTGGTGCAAATGGAGGTTTTTCTGCACCGCCACCGCCAGTAGAGTCCTACCGGTTGTCATACGCACCACGGGAGCATAGGTTTCCTGGTAATCGTAGCCTTGACGCTGGGAACATCCTTTGGCCACGAGCCTTGCCTTGTGCCTGTCGATCGAGCCGTTGTCCAGATATTTGATTTTGAACACCCACTTGCAGGGCACTGCTCGAGCACCAGGAGGGAGGTCCACGAGGTCCCACGTGTGGTTCTTCTCGAGCGCCCGCATCTCGTCGCCGATCGCACGCTTCCATTCCGGCCAATCGTCGCGCTTCCGAAGCTCGTTGATGTTGTCCGGCAATGCTTCCACGTAATTTTCCGCATTCAACGCAAATGCCACATACATGTCGTAGTCGGAGTAACGAGCCGGCTGTTTGCGAGGCCGCTCGCTTCGCCGAACTGGAGCTTCGTCTTCATCGGTACTTTCTTCAGTCGTTGTTTCGTGCCCACGAGCAGCTTCACCGTCAGACTTCTCAAGGATTGGCTCTGGATCAGGATCAGGATTCGGTTCACCTCGTTGTTCCGGTTCTTCTTCAAGTGTTTCCGGGCGGTCGGACACTACACTTCCGTTCGTATTACTTCCATCCGACGTTTCGATGGTGGTTCTTCCACGACAACGTCCCGAGCGATGATGACCTTCTGTCGCACAGGATCCCACACGCGGTACCCGTTGATACCGTAGCCGACCAAGTAGCACACTTGACTCTTCGCGTCAAGCTTCGTCCGCTTCTCCTTCGGAACGTGGCAAAATGCCTTGCTTCCAAAGATACGCAGCCGGGACACATTTGGCTTGTGCCCGAACCACATCTCGTACGGCGTTTTGTTCTCGGCTAGGGCAGTAGTGGGACTTGGGTTGATCAGATGGACAGCGGTCAGAACCGCCTCGTTCCACATACATCGATTGCAGCCCGCGTCGTCCAACATCGATCGGGCTCGTTCCATGATGGTCCTGTTCATCCTTTCGGCGACGCCGTTCGGCTGCGGCGTATACGGCACGGATAACTCCATCACGATTCCTGGTTCCTCACAAAATTGGATAAACTTCGCATTAATGTACTCACCGCCGATGTCGCTTCTCAACCTTGGCGATTCGAGTGCCAAAATGTGCGGTGGCCATCGCAGCATATTTCCGGAAAGCATCCAGCACGTCGCCCTTCGATTTGAGCGGATACACCGCCGTGAAGTGCGTGTAGTCGTCGATGAAACTGACGAAAATCTTCTGGCCATCCCATGAGGCTGGTGTGAACGGACCGCAGACGTCGGTGTGGATCAACTCCAACGGCCGGGATGAACGAGGTAGACCTGCTTCTTCAAAGGGTTGCCTCGTTTGCTTCCCCATCATACACGGCTCACAAACACCTGCATCCGGTTTGAAATTTCCACCAACATCGATGCCTTCAACCATTCCGCTTCGGATGAGCTTCATCAGGCCAGCGTTCCCGATATGACCGTACCTACGATGCCAGAACGTCAACTTACTTCCTTGATCAGCGGCCATGGCGGTTTCGATCTTCGGCACTTCCACATCCAATTCGTACAGCCGATTCAAATTCAAATTTCCATGGCCTACTGCCAGATCATATTCATACTAGTCTACATAGGTCGACATGATTGATATTAAATCTAATTCATTCAGCCACTCTTCCAAGAGAACTTCCTTTAGCTGATTCTTGTTCTGAATTGTATGTTCTCGGATCTTCCGTTCCAGATGATCCCACAAATTCTCTATGGGGTTGAGGTCTGGTGATTGGGGAGGATGTGGAAGCGTCGATTTGACATTGTAGAGCAGCCATTCCTTCACGAGCTTCGAGAAATGCTTTGGGTCGTTATCTTGAACGAAATAGGAATTAGATTCGTGACCCAATTGCACTGTTCTTCAGATTGCTCTTCAATATATCCAGGTACACGAATCGATCCATGATGCAGTCAATGAACGTCAAGTTTCCGGTGCCGTTTGTGCTAAAAGCACCCTAAACCATGACATTTCCACCACCGTGCTTTACTGTCGGCCTCAGATTTGTTGCATCCAATTCAGTGTTTGGTTTGCGCCACACTTTACCCACTCCGTCAGACCCAAAAATATTGAATTTGCTCTCGTCCGCTAATAGAACGTTCTGCCAGAACTCTTCTGGCTCGACCACGTACTTTTGGGTATTCCAGCCGCTTTTTCATATTTTTGGCAGATATGAACGGCTTTTTCCGTGCAACGCAACCTCGGTAACCTTTATTATGGAGAGCATTCCGTACTGTTTGGGGGTTAACTTTGATAATGGCGTACTTCGACAGACAGCAAGTTTGGGAGCACTCAACCTAGGATTTTATTTAATTGCCCGCAAAAGTATGCGATGGTGACGAGTTGTCAACTTTGGCTTACGGCCTCTTCCGGGAGTCGTCTCTAGAGATTGTTCTCTGGTAGCTCTGAAGCACATACTGAACCGATGATCGAGGGCGGTTTACTATGCAATTTCGGATAAGCTTTTACCATCATTCTTCAGGCGAATAATAAGTTTCCGAACTTCTATCGGAATTTTGAGTAGCGGCCATTTTCCTGAAAATAAACGCTGGAATACTCAAATTTCAGAGAAAAATACTAAAATATGTAAATTTTACCTTGTCTGCTGTAATAAACAGTGGTAAATTCTTCTCTGTAATGCAACGCGTGCTTTTGCTTTTGACAGAACAACGTACATTTGTTTACTCGACTTGTTTGAAATAAGGACGTAAGTGCACGGACAATTTTTTGACATCATTTTTGTAACCTTTTTAGGTTTATGATGGTTTTATCTGATAGAGATGTATTTATGTTCACTTGAATTACTGTAAGACGAAAAGAATACATTCTTACAGTAAATGAAACAAAAACACTTCAAAAGCGTCTCAGTTTTAATGTTTCTTTCAACGATGCAACATTTCAGTCAGTGCTGTACGGACAATTTATTGATATTGTGTTTAATTGTTCTTCTTTCGTGGAGCTGATATAGTGTTAGCTTCTTCTTGTTCCTTTGCAATTCTGGTTGACTCTTTTTGTTTACTGATCCCTTCCGTTGACATGAATGCTGCGAACTTGGGTTCGCAAGTTCCTCATTACGAATTTCGGCATTAGGAAACATCCATTAATTAAGTAACGCAACAAAGTGACTTTTTACACTCCCCCCCCTTGTCACATTTTTTGTATGAACTTTCAAATTTTTATTTGTATGGATTGTCACGTTTTTCCAAACGCTCGCTCTTACCTTTACTGCGTTACATAATTAATGGGCCTTCCCTTATGACAGCTTCCTCCATTTCTTCCAACACCTCTGGCGTTTCCAACCCCAACTCACCTTCAGCTTCTGATTCTACGGTGGCTGTGCCTCCGGTTATTGAACATCCGTGAGTTTCTTTCAGTCTACTGCTATACTCCTTTTCTTTTCGACGCACTTTCGTCTCTTCCTTACAGATGAAGCATTTGTCCTTGTTGCCTTGGTAATATATATTTCCCCTCCGGCTGGCAAAGTGCAGTGATGACAGGATTTCCTGCTTCACGTCGATGTACGCGCCACGCACATCAGTGTGGGCGGATATTCCCAGATCCGTGATGCCCGATGCGTTTTATGCGTCCATATTTCGACAACACCGTCACGGTCTCCTGGTCTCCTCGTATATTCGCACATAGCAGATGTGATCCTGGGCATGCGACATGTGCACTTTTACATATTTTCCATTCCCATAATGGAATATCAGTTCATTCGAGTTGGCGGTCAACGCGTGCAGCATCGACCGCTAAGACTTGAACTTGACGAGGAGGGACTTTTCCTCTGCTATTGTATATGCAGCCTAAATTTCATCAAGCTCCGCCACTTCGCCACTTATAAGGAAGGTTTATCGCTTTTTCGATCAGCTGCTTCTCAGATTTGACCAAAAAATTGCTTGGATAGATTTTCCGTTTGGGGTTGGCCCAGAAATTCTCGGTTGACAGCAGCTGGGAAACGTTCGTTGGGTTCGCGCTTTTCGGTAGTACAGTGATGTTTAGGCGGTCGATCTCTCATAACGACCTTTTTGGCGTAGTGGGCCGATGTCATGTCCACCCAAAACACCACAGAGAGCATGGTACTTCCGGATGAAGGCGGCCGATTCCAGCTAGCATTTGGTACTATAAATCTCCCAAGGAAAAGAACAATGGCTTCGACATCCCTTTCTCACCGATGGTCAGCCACAGGAGAACCTTCTTCGATAACTTACTACTTGTTAATAGACGTGCACCATCCGGTTCCTTGCCAGTCGATCTCCACAACCACATTACGCTCTGCCGGGAAAAACTCCTTGAACATTGTCTTTAGTCACTGTTTCTGGGTGGTGGCCTGCTGCTCCGAGACGGCCGGCTTGGACCTGCGCTTCCGCATGAGGTACTTTTGGACGGTTTGTCCTTACCTTACCAATCAGACCAAGGCCGGTGTGGCCTCTGCTGTACACAGAAGTTGTATCCGTTGTAATCTGTCCATGGCTGTACCTCGCCAGCCTCGCTGTCTGCGAAGAGTCCGCAGGTCGCCTTCTACTTGATCTGGACTTGATCCACCTTGCTCCTTGCCCTTCTTCTTGTACCCGCCGGTTCGTTTTCGAGAACCATTTTAACAGGGTTGTCGTCCAACATTCTCACGACATGTCCAGCCCATCGTAGTCGACCGATTTTTGCGATGTGTACGATGGGAGGTTCTCCCAGCAACTGGGGCAACTCGTGGTTCATTCGTCTACTCCACGTTCCGTCTTCCATCTGCTCTCCACCGTAGCACCTTCCGTTCAAAGACACCAAGGGCGCGTTGGTCCTCCACTAGCAATGTACATGTTTCGTGGCCGTAGAGAACTACCGGTCTAATTAATGTCTTGTAGATGGTCAACTTTGTAGTTCGACGAACTTTGTTCGATCTAAGCGTCCTTCGGAGTCCAAAATAGGCACGATTGCCAGCCATAATGCGCCTTTGTATCTCTCTGCTGGTGTCGTTATCGGCTGTCACCAATGAGCCCAGATACACGAATTCGTCTACTAACTCGATTTCATCAACGTCGGTCTGAACTCGTGGTAGGAGGCTAACGCTTTTGTTCTCAATCTCTCGGTCAAAGGCACGGATGAATTTCGCCATCTACCTCACGGTTTTGCGATTCAGCTTCTGGTTGACTACTCCGTCGGCGGGCCGGAAGCAGACTTCCTCTCGATGCTCTTTCCATCGTCCAGCAAAGCGACGATCTTGTAAATGCCGGATCTGCTGCATCCCATCGACAGGAAGTGCCCCACGATGGTGGATTTTTTCGCTCCGGGATGCTGGCGGTAGTAAGAAAATAGCATCGAACGGAGGTTTTTTAACGTAGGGTGTAGGGTGTCAATAGAAAACCTAAAAATAGGCGACCGTCACGAAATATCGTTACAAATTAAACGCAATAAGTTGAAAATTTTACGGCATATCAAATCAAAAATTATCTGTTAACAATTTTCAACTATTGAACAAAACGAAAATAAGAGGCGATGTTTTATAATTGTGTTTTCCTGGCTAAGTTTACTAAATGCACCGTACTTTCCTATCGCGGATTTCAAATGTGAGCAAGGGAGGTCTCATATGTAGCAGTGAACGATGTATAACGGGTTTATCGGGGGTTTATCTTTCCACGTTCCTGCCAATTGGCAGCCAGCGGTGGCTAAAACAGTTCTCGAGTAATTCATGATTGGGGCGTAAAAGTCAATTGTAAACAACGACTTTAAACGTTGATCTCTCTCGAGCCACAGGAGTCCTACGACACTTCAACTACACCAAATGGTAGCGCAAATATTTCTCTACCAAACGCTGCTTCTCATTGTTTACAATTGGCTTTAAGGCCCTAATCATGAATTATTCGAGTTTTTGTTTTCTCTTCGTTTCATACCCTCAGCATTGTGTATAATTTCTTACACGGTTCGGAAATTTAAAACGGTCTCTATATTATTCCGAAGCGCAACTATAATGCCAGCTTACGGCAAGAGTAGCATGCTTGATATAAATTTTGCAAATGGCTACCGACACGAAAAATTGAAACACCGGACACTAAATAACTGCATTTACTAAATCTCCACTCTAAGAGAAGAACGTTCCCAACTTTCGGACCAATAACCTCACTTTCTTTCGCGTATAACTCATCAGACCGCGAAAACCAGGCCGCGAACGTGACTCCTTCTTCCACGTCGTACCGAAAGTCCTTAATGTTCGCAGCGATCGAATCAAGGATGCTTTCCGGACTCTCCGGAACCTGCAACCTGATATTCTGGATAGCGTCACGATTCTGCTGCATAAACAATCGCTGATGTTCCCGTGCCTCCTGTGGGCAGGCGAGAAGCTGTTTCGTAACAGTCTGCTGTTGCTGCAGCTGCTGAAGGACCTGCAGGATTGGCGCTTCTGTCGGAATCGGCTGCTGCTGCTGCTGATGCATTTCTCCTATGGGAGGTTACTGCCGCGTGGTAAACCGCGATATTTGTTTCCGCTTTACACTACGCGAACGTGAACAAAATCGCGAGACCCGAGTCGCCACTGTTGTATCTCGAGACAATGCAGTGGGCGTGATAATTTATGGTCGGACTAAATATGGTTTAACGTCAAATGTTACAACTTTAAAATTAACCGTTACGTTTATTAAGATACTAAAATTAGATATATGACTTGCGACTCTTCATTTGACGTTTGTCCACTGAACCGGCATCTGTCGCAGTGACAGCCTAGCTGTCAAGGAAGAGCCCAATGGGAAAAACAGGAACGGGACAGCTGAGACCGTGTTCCCAGTTCTGCTCCAGTTGCTTCCGGCAATAAATACCTAACTTTAATTATTCTCATCTTAGCGTGTACGGCCAACGACTGGGTTTGAGAACCAATGTTAGGATCACAACAGTAATACAGGGTGCGGCAGAAAATAATGCGAAAATTTGTTCTATTTGTTTCAAATCCCATTTTCAACTAATTCAAGCAATAATATCAACATTTTCGAGTGCAGTTATCTTTATAAAGTCCTTTTCAACAAATTTATTCAATGTGTCCTCCATTTTTATTAATAACATCCTCAAGCCGACGACGGAAGCCAGAGCATGTCTTTCGGACATAGTCCTCCGACATTGACAGCCATGTGCGTGTTATGGTTGACTTCAGGGTCATCACACTAGGGTGTGATGTTTTGCAGGCTCGTGCTTCAACATATGCCCAAATCGAATAATCCAACGGATTAAGATCTGGACTGCTAGGGAGCCACAAATCCTTCGGCCAAAACTTCATGTTATCGTTCAACCTTTGATGGGTTCGATTGGACGTGTGACACGGCGCTCCATCCTGCTGTAGGACAACGTTTTGGTCCTCGGAGAAGTTGGCCTTCACCCAGGGAAGCGCTTGGTCCTTTAAAATACCGATATATACTTCGTTATTGAGTTTAACTTCAGCATCAATGAAAACAGGCGGCATTTTCAAACCGTTGGACGCCACCAAGCCAAACATCATGACAGCAGCCGGATGTTTGGTTTGAAATTTGAATTTAACTTTTTCCGGAACGTTCTCCATTTTCTGCGGTGAAATGAACCGGTCCATGCGGCTGTTGGCCACAGCATCGATGCTGAAAAGCTTTTCGTCGGAGAACAGGATTATCATTTTTTCCTTCTTCAACAAGAAAAGCAATCTCTTGAATCTCGCTTCCCGGGTTCCGCTGCTTAGGACCATCCTGCAGGGACTTTGTTATGCGGTAAACTGTTGCCAAATTGCACCCTACCACCTTGGCAATCTCTTTCGGCTTCTTCTGGGCAAGCAACAAACTGGTGATCACTTCTTTTGCGAACATTTTGACGAATTTGCAATAAAACAAATAGAATGTTTGGATGCAGCACTTGAAAGTAAACATAAACAAATACACTTTCGACAGAAATTAGTCACTAGCTACACGAATTAACCCAATACTCAAGTTTGAACATTTTCGCATTATTTTCTGCCGCACCCTGTAGGTGTTGTACGATGATCTCAGTGGGACTCATATACGTAGAATTTTTCAATTTATTCCATATTTCTCAGCATAACAGTCCCACTGATCATTTTTCTATTAAAGTAACATAAATTTCCTCATTCCGTGTTTGAGTTTCTGATCCAGAATTGCTGCGAAAAAACGAATTCAGTACACTGTGAATCGATTGCACAACGCTTTAGATTTTGTAAGAAGTGAGGCCACTAGTCGTGCTGCCTCTCGGATGTTTAATGTACCGGAAAGCACAATTTTACATGTAGATTTAAATCAAAAAGCAGTCTACTGCGCTTTCATTGATCGCATCACTTAGAGCCCGATTCAAAGTAAATTTGAACGCATTCAAGTGATCATAACTCAAGAACTAAACAACATACGGCCACGGTTGATCAAAACGTCAAACAAAAGGGCATTTCAAACGATATATAACAAGTTATTACATTTCGCCGTTTCGAACGAACTGTCGCACTTTACTTGTGGTCGATGCCATCATGATCTTCACAGTCGCTGGTGACACTGTACCGGCGAACTTATTCCACTTTAAACGCATTTGTTGTGCATTTGTCACTTCTTTACCGCATCCTCGAAGTTTTCGCTTGACAATTGCCCAATATTTTTCGATCGGTCTGAACTCAGGGCAATTCGGAGGAATCATCTCTTTGGCGACGAAATTAACATTGTTTGCAGCATACCATTATAGTACCTCATTAGAGTAGTGGCAGCTGGCCGGGTAAAATCCGCTTTTTCAGACACTCTTTAATGTAAATCTTCGACGTAATTGTGTGAGATGTGATGAAAACCTTGGTTTTAAGGCCACAACTGCAGATTCCTTGCCAAGTCATTAGTTTCCGAGCAAACTTATCAGCAAAAACAAGATTATACCTGGAAGGGACATCCCCACGACCAGTTGCCAGGAAACAAAATTCGTCCGGGGATTTGTTTATAATCCATTTTGACATATGTTTCGTCATCGATTAAAATACAGCCATCAGATTTCATCAAAACTCGTTTGTATAGTAATTGTGCTCGCTTTTTGGCCACTAAATGTTGTTTCAGAGAGCGATTCGGATCGCTGGCGGATCGCCAGTCAACCACAAAAGACTTATATCCTTCTCTTGAAAGGATGTTACGCACGTTGGAAAAGTTGGAATCGTATTTCTTTGCCAAATCACGTGTGGAGACACCTGGGTTGCCTTTCACGTACCTCAACTCCTTTCTCCTCAGCTCTTTGTCCCTAGTGCCACTTTAATGATAGATGCGTCCACACTCAGAGTATCCCTGTAACGTTTGATTACAAGACACACCGTTGACTTTGGGAATTTTTAACACTTTTGCTATTTTTGAGGCAGACCACGAAGGATTCTCTAGACGTTTGTGAACAATTAATTGTTAAAAAAAATTGTATATCATAATCATATGACGAATGGAGAAATACAAATCGTTGTGAATTCATCTTTTTATAACTGGTTTCAACTTGCAGCGTTACTAACCTCACGGTTATAGGGCATGTCACGGTACCAACAATAATAGTGTTTGCATTAAAAAAATGGACAAAAATTGCCGATTTTTCATCGGTTTACCTTCACCCGCACTGACGAAACTACCCATGCAGCATCAATCATAGTAACCCATGAGTCAGCAAACAAAATTTGAGAGCTCTACCAGTCGAAAGCTAACCGTGATGGCAAAAACAGTGAAGCAACTCCGTTCAGACGTGTGCGCGTTCAAAGAACGGCACCCCGCCGCGTCGAAAACAGACATCGTGCGGCACTTTGTGGACGCCGGATACGCCCGTTCCGGCATCTACATCATCTTGGCACTATTAGACAACAATCAGAGCATCGAAAGAAAGCCCGGTTCCGGACGGCCTTCGACCCTGAGCGACAAGAAGCTCCAAATGATGCTGAAGAGGAAGACCGAGGGAAAAGTGGCTACATCGCTGCGTGCGCTTGGCCGGTAGGTCGGTTCATCCGGTCAAACAGTGAAAAATTACCTGGCGAACATGAACATACATGTCAGGAAGCGGAAGTCGCGTCCTCTGGTTTCGGAGCTGCAGGCAATGACGCAGCGGCTGAATAAGATGGTCAACTCGATTTTCCCAGCGAATCGCGACGTGGCGGTGGTGATGGACGACCTATCTCACCCTGGATGGCTTACGACTGGCAGGGCACTTCGTATTTTATTTCCTCCATGAAAAAGGGACCTCCGAGGTGAAGTTCATTTCACACACCAAGTTCCCCAAGAAGGTGCTGCTGTGGCTGACAATCAGCGAGAAGGGGATGTCAAAGCCGCTCTTCTTTCGCTCCGGACTGGCCGTGAACGGGGAAATTTATGATACGAAATGCCTGCCGGAAGTTGCGTCGTTCATCAAGAAACACCAGAAGGGCGAAGACGCGGTGTTCTGGCCGGATCTGGCGTCGGCCCACTACTCGAAGCGATCGTTGGAGGAGATGGAGCGGCTGAATATTGATGTGGTACCCAAGTCGGCGAACCCGCTGAACGCCCCCCAGATGCGTCCCATAGAGAATTTCTGGGCCAATCCGAAGCGTAAGATCTACTTCAACAATGTTGTCGCGAAAACTGAGAAGGAATTTATAAATAAAACGAAGAAAGAACTCAAAAATTTGCCTACACGCATGTTTTCGTCTGCCATGGCGGATGTTCCGGTTAACTGCCGGAAGGCAGCTCGCAAGGGCGTAGAATTTTTTTGCAAGTAAGCTTAAATAATTACCTTCCATGGGAAATTTATCAAAAGCAATTATCTATCTTAGCTTTTTTTTTATCACCATCCGAAAAAAGTCCATTTTTTATAATGCAAACGTCAACACAAAACTTCAAATAAAATTTCACTCTATCGATAACATATTACTACTTGAGTAACTTCGTGTAGACTAGTTAGAACTAGTTAGGAAACAAAATCGCATGACGAGAAATCTCACGACTGCATAATGGTTTGAGAATGGCATCGAAGCTCATAATTCGTTTGGTTTTGCCGGACGGCCGCGAGGTTTTGCAGCTCTGGTTTGGAGAGCTTTTTGATCTAGGTTTTATGAAAATGTCCTTAAACGCGCCTAATTGAAGCGAACCGAGATATTTCCCAAAAAACGGTCAAAAGCTAAAAACCAAGAAGGAGTTATTGAAAACAACTATTTCACTACTATTTCATTCTATTTGACCAAAGTCTACGCTCCATACAAAATTTCAAAAAATTGTATTGAGAAAAGTCTACGAGGGGGGAGGGGGGTCTGAGATTTTCAAAAATGAGTCTACGTGGTTTATGAACAGGCCCTTATATCACTTCACTCCTCCTTAACGTACGATACCAATCAGCTTGCGGAATTCTTCATGCTTTAACTTCGACAAAGCCTTTGCAAACCCATCTGCCGCTTGTTTCTTTGTGGAGATGTAGTCTATTTGAATATCACCATTTTCGATTACATCCTTCACGAAATGATACCGGATGGATATATGTTTAGTCCGAGGGTTGAATCCATTGTTTCGTGCGATACAAATTGCGGATTGGTTGTCACACAAAACTGGTACGGCCTTCTTCTCATCAAATTGCTCCATCAAATTGCTGCCACCAGAGCGCTTCTTGAACTGTCGCCGAGAGAGCCATAAATTCTGCCTCGCAAGACGATAAGGCTACAGATGACTGCCGCTTCACGCTCCACGAGACTGCTCCTCACATTTTGATGAAAATGTATCCACTGGTCGATTTCCGGGTATCTCCGTCTCCTCCCCAAATCCGCATCGGTATAGCCTGTTAACTGGGGGTTTCCGTCCGCAGAATATTCCAATCTAGTGCCAGCGGTTCCACGAAGATAACGTAAAATTCTCTTCACAGCTTCCCAGTGACGCTGCATCGGATTGTTACAGAATTGACTCACTACGTTAACCGAATATGCAATATCCGGTCTGGTTGCCTGTGCCGCATACAGAAGGGAACCAACTGCCTTTTTGAAGGGATCGCCTCGCATTGATTCTATTTCTTCCGGAGTGGTCGGGCTCATAGGCTTGTCAAGCTTCGAACTTGGATCCGCAGGAGTAGTCGCGGGGTTGGAGTTCGCCATATTGTATCTCTTCAGGACATCTTCAATGTAGGCTTGTTGATCAATGTAAAGTTTGCCGTTCTGACGATCTCTGGTGATCCGTATGTCCAAACAAAACTTTGCTTCGCCGAGATCCTTCATCTTGAATCGGCTATGAAGGAAATTCTCTCTCCTTCGATGATGAAGTACAGACAAGGGTTCTGTTTCGACCGAGTTAGACCGAACTCTCGCAATGCTCCATCCAACTGGAACCCTGCTCGATTGCTTCAGTCCGTATAACGCCCGCTTCAGCTTGCACTTCAGCTTCGTTGGATCACTAATGAATCCTTCAGGTTGCTCCATATAGATACCTTCATGCGTATGCTTTCCTTGCAAGAATGATGTTACTGCGTCCATTTGCTCAATGTCCAGATTGTATTGCACCGCCAAAGCCATCAGGTAGCGCATCGTAGAATACCGCACAACCGGAGAATAGATTTCGGTGTAATCGATGCCGGGCCGCTGCGAACATCCCTTCACCACGAGCGGAGCTTGATATTTCTTGATCTGGCCATCAGCATCACGCTTGGTCTTGAATATCCACTTCGTTCTGGCGATTCTTCCTTGCTGGTAGTAATTTCGTTAGTTCCCAGGTTTCATTTTCTTTCCGCGCTTGGATCTCTTCCGTCATTGCTGCTTCCCAAACTCTGCGATCATTTCGCTCTAACGCCTCAGTAACGGTTGTCGGATCATCAGAATTGGTCAATGTCGTCATGATTGATGGGATCAACGATTATCAACCGCCGTTGACACGTTGATCAGCTGGTCTTATTTGTTGCAGTGGGAGCGCAGGATCAGGCTCAGCATCGTGAAGACCAACGGTATCAACATGGATTGTCTGATCTATGTGTTGATCATCAAGAACAGCCGGATCGGTCAGTTTAAGGCTTGCTTCATTTAGAATAGGAACAAACTTTTGCTCATTTTGTGGTGCTCCTGGTGGACGGATTTGGAAGTTCTTGGCGCCCACGTGTCGGGAATTTTGTCAGCTTCACGTATGTATTTTTGACATTCCGCAAATCGACTGTACTTTGTAAACAATCAACATGGAAGCCGAAAGAAGGGAAAAAATTGTGCACAGTTATTTGGAAAATCCATTGTGGTCTGCATCTAGGTTAGCTAAACAGCTGAAATTAACTAGAAAATTAGAAGAATGATTAGTAATTTCCATTTAATTCCAACTACCTTTATTGCTTATCTTGACAGATACGTGTATTTCGTCTACAATGTGCAGACTTCTTCAGTGTCGTGTACTAATACTCGAGTATTAGTACACGACACTGAAGAAGTCTACACATTGTAGACGAAATACACGTATCTGTCAAGATAAGCAATAAAGGTAGTTGGAATTAAATGGAAATTACTAATCATTCTTCTTATTTTCTAGTTACAGGTATTCCACTAAACAGCTCACACTCTCCATAATTCATCACAGCTGAAATTGCCCAGAAATACCGTATGGCGCGTTATCAAACGGTATAAGGAAACATTAACGACGATTCGGAAGTTTCAAGCCAATCGTCGGAGTGGAACTGTCGACCGGAAACTGCGTGGTAAGATTTTGAAGACGATTAAGAGGAATCCCAATCTGTCGGACCGTGATTTGGCCAGAAAATTCGGTGCTGCCCATAGTACCGTGAGGAGAACTCGACTCCGGGAAGGAATCAAGTCGTATCGAGCTAGCAAACAGCCAAATCGGACCATAAAACAGAATAGTGTGGTCAAAATCCGTGCTCGGAAGCTATACGACCAGGTGCTGACCAAGTTCGACGGGTGTCTTATGATGGACGATGAAACCTATGTCAAGGCTGACTTCGGGCAAATCCCAGGTCAAAAGTTTTACTTGGCAACGGCTCGGGGGGATGTTCTAGCCAAATTTAAATTTGTTTTTGCCGACAAATTTGCACGAAAATTCATGATTTGGCAGGGCATTTGCAGCTGTGGCAAAAAAAACGAAAGTTGTCGTTACAAATAAGACAATGACGTCGGAAGTATACCAAAAAGAGTGTCTCCAAAAACGAATTTTGCCGTTCATTCGATCCCACGACCATCCCGTAATGTTTAGGCAAGATTTGGCAAGCTGTCATTACAGCAAAGTCGTTCAAGAATGGTATGCAGAGAAAGGGGTCCAGCTTGTTCCGAAAAACCTTAACCCACCCAAATGCCCCCAGTTCCGCCCTATTGAGAAATACTGGGCAATCATGAAGAGGAGACTCAAGGCAAAGGGAAAGGTTGTCAAGGACATCAATCAGATGAAGACCTGGTGGAATAAGATAGCTAAAACGATGGACGAAGAAGGTGTGCGCCGCCTAATGAGCCGTGTTACAGGAAAAATTCGAGAATTCCTTCGAAACCGTGACGAATGATTTTATCCGTATTTTTTCTTAAAAGTATGAAGAAAACGCTACATTTGTATAAAAAAAGATCTTGAATTCAATAATAAATAACTGAAATACAGGCAATTGTTTTTGTTCCAATTCCATCTGAAGCAAGCTTTAGCACCAATCTGCTCTTCAAGTTCGATCCAATTGTACAGTTCCATAAAGTCAACAGGTCGCTGCTCACGCTCCATCGGGGAAATTGACGCAATTTGTTCTTCGTTCACCATGGTTACATCTCGACTAGTAACTACTACTTTCAGCTCTGGATTGTAGATTCTGTATCCTTTTGAATTCTCGACGTACCCAATGATAATACCTTCTTTGGCCTTCGGGTCGAACTTCTTCCGATTCTGCTTCGGAATATGATACATCGCCTTTGATCCATACACCTTGAGAAGACGAAGATTAGGCTTCCGTTTCGACCACGCCTCTTCTGGCGTAATTAACTCCAGAGACCTGGTCGGACAGCGGTTGACCAGATAAACCGCCGTAGAAACAGCTTCTGCCCATAACTTCTTTGGTAAACGAGCATCGTTCAACATGGATCTTGCTTTCTCCACGAGAGTACGATTCATCCGTTCTGCTGTTCCATTTTGTTCAGGCGTATACGAATACGATGTTTGATGAACTCCATCTCGCTTCATGTTCCTTTTCATGGCTGCATTTCGGTTCTTAATACCGTCCAGATTGACGTTCAGCCATCGCCTTAAATTCTTCGTATGTCCTGATAACTTGGCCCTTTGCTTCCAGAAAATACACTAACACTTTCCGGCTTGCATCATCAATGAAAGTTACAAGATAACGGCTCCCTCCAATCGATGATACCTCAACGGGGCCACATACGGCCGAGTGCACCAGATCAAGCAGACCTTCTGCCCTTGAGGAACTTGAACCGAATGAATCTCTTGCTTGCTTTCCTTTGATGCACGCTACACAGTCCAGTATAGCTTCCTTCTTGATGTCCATTCCGTCGACCATAGGTATTAGTTTCTGCATGCTCTGTTGATTCAAATGTCCGAGTCGCTTGTGCCAGAACTCAGTTTCCACCGTCACGAACGATTTATGGGATGCATTCTGGTTCAGTCGGTATAGACCATCTACTTCGGTTCCAGATGCAATCACGTTCCCTTCATGGACTTCGCACTTCTCCGCGTTGAACAAATTGGTAGCCAGATCAGGAACTTGCAAGACATCATGAACTTCAATCGACCCTTCCTCACCAAACCTATGGCAACGGATTTTATCGACTGGTTGTTAGCTGTATCGATCGACAGTAGGTGGTCTTCTTGCTTTTGGAAATTTTCCACGCTTCTCTTCATATGCGAGCTTGCCGCAGAATCGAAATACCATGCTTCCACCTTTTCGCTTCCCGTAGAAAACATAGCGCACAGAACTTTCCCCTTTTGCATGAAAGTGGCCTGTTTCTGCGGACAGTTCGCTGCACAATGTCCGAGTTTCTTACACGTGAAGCAAGCTCCATTCTTCTTCTCTCCTCTCGGTTGTCGTGGTTTCTGCTTGGTATACAAAGCTCCTTCCTCACCAGAAGTCTTCAATGGCCACTTCACATCCTGTAGGATTTTAGCCTTCACAACGTCCGCTGTCAGATCCATTCCGGAGGCTCATCAGTAAAAAAGCCAACCATTGGTCATTGACCTCGAAACCGATTTCGCTTAAGCTGTTCGTTGTAGTTACCAACTCGTCGACGTAGTCCTCTACGGAACCGCAATCTTCAAGCTTCACCGAGGTTAATCGGTCCAGGAGGCCAAACCTTCGCAACAAACCATCACCCTGGAACGCCTTCTGCAAGCAATCCCATGCTTCTTTTGCCGTATTCGCTCGCTGAACTAGGCTGTAGTTGTTCTTCTCGATGCTCAAACATATAGTCGCCAACGGCCTCTCGTCCAAATCCGGATCGATGACTTGATTTTCAGTTGCTTTTACTGCTCGCCAGGAACCTTCTCGAATCAGCGTCATTTTCACCGCAAATGCCCATGATCCGTAGTTTTGGCGTCCTCGTAATCTCTCCATGGCAGGTAAGCTCACTGAGTTACCAACAGCACGCACACTTCCTCCGGCCCGTCCGTTGACCTCTGCAACAGCATTCTGGGATGTCGTCCGTGTACTTCCGCTCGCTTCACCTCCACCAGGATTTCGTTCCGCACGTTCCTCATCTCTTGTGATGACCATTGTTCCGAATTTGAGTCTGCTATTTCCTCAGAAATTCAAACTTCGAATCAATCTTCGATTTCTTCAGGTTTCTAGACTGTGGACACTCTGGGCCCATAACCACTTGTAGTGGGAATGAAATACGTGTGTAGTGTACAAAGTCTGAACAAGGAATGATTTTATTTTTCTAACTCTTTTCATACAATCAAGAACTTCCGGTTGCTATGGCTTGCTTACTGTGATCGTAGGCTATATCACTTCAACAACACGTAAATTAACCTATTTGGATCCGATGGATGGCAGATGGTATGAAGAGAACCGAATTCGACGCTAGAGGCCAAGCATTTGAACCCCACCGTTAAACATGGAAAGCCAGCCTCATGCTGTGGGGTTCAATGGCGGCCTGTTAAGTGGGCACTATGGAGTGTATCGACACCACGATGGACAAAATGGGCTATGTGAATATCCTGAAGAGTAATCTGCAACCTAAAGTGCGAAAACTAGAGCTACCTGTCGATTATCACTTCCAGCAAGGCAATGATCCGAAACACAAGTCGCACGTAGAACGAGAGTGGTTGCTTAGAATGTTCCTAAACAACTCAAAGGCGTTCCACAGTCGCCGGACTTCAACCTCATTGAGTATTTGTGGGAAAGCACTGGTTGAATACCACAAAGTAAACAAAAGCAAGAAACAAAAAAGAGCGATTCTGGATGCTGTTCTGGATGTTAAAATCGGCCAAACAAAATACTGAAGAACAAATTTCAACGATTTCCGTCAGGCTTTTGACTAATTTTACAAGACTCTGGTTTGCTCAATCTTGCAACATGTGAATGAGTGGTTGTTATTTGGTTTTGCAAATTATGAATGAATTTGTTGTTGTTTTTGTTTTCTAATAACTAAACTAAATACAAGAGAAAAAGATAGTTTCTACTATGTGTACAAGTGGTTTGCGTTTATTCACGTATAACTACGAAAAACATGAAGATTTTCTAATGAATCACAGGTGTACGCTCAATTTTGAGACAAGCCAAACTTCAAAGCATATGATCCCTACCAGAAAATAAGTCGAAATTAAGGATGCCATGAAAACTTGTAAAATGCTGGATTGATAATAAATTTGCGTCCGTTTAATAGATTGTCCCGAATTCACTAGTATGTGAGATCAAGTTTTGAAAATCCTGCCCTTGAACGGATTACGATTGAAAACATAAAATTTATGAGATTCTACTTAAAAATGCTAGCAAGGTTTGTAACTACTCAACAACTGACATTCTCAAGCGTTTTTATCAAACTCGAAATTAACTTCGATTCGAACCCAAGGCACACGTGCAAAGAAAAATCGTCAATAAACCAATCGAACAACATCGAACATCGGTTCATTCGGCATTTACTACTGTTTTCAGGAACACCAGTTTCTGTTATCTTCTTGCGACCGCCCTGCCAGAAAGCTGCAAAACTGGTTATCAGCGATACTTGCACCAGGCAGATAACGGTGAATCCTTTTTTTTTCGCATAACGTGATTGAATTAATATTAATAAAAAATTGTTCGACCCATATCACCTCTCGATTGAACATGATCTGGCGAAAATTAACCTTTGGAAGTGAGGGTTCCTGGAAAATTAACTGGAATACATGACCTCATCGCAGATTCGCACCACGATTTGATTCGGCCGACAATCGCCGAAGAAAACAAGAAAAAATCAATACATTTTAGACAGCTATTTAAACTGCTGCTGCATCCTCGACCGGTAGTGACCTTTTTTCCCGTTTCATTTCCTCCGAAGTTTGTCCAAATCTGTCTGGCTTTGGCCTAATGCCTGCCGAGAGAGCAATGATGATAATGTTGTTATTGCACGTTGCATACTACCGGGGGTCGGAGGGCGCAACGCAAGGAGAGGAATAAAGGGGCAAATTATCTTCCATCCCCAGACGTCGGGTTCGCTTCCCGTTGGATGACTTACATAATGAAGATGGGTTTTAAAGTTCCGACCGAACGGTATCGAATGGCAAAAAGGAAAAAATCGACACCGAAAGCAAAGAGAAATTTAGGTCCTGCCACGGAAGCAGCTGCTCGGATTTCTCCCGGAATTCGGATCGAAATCCATCGATCTGCTGTTTTAAACTCCTCCGGTCCACCACGGACCGGTCCCGAAACAGGAAAATCACCCGGAAATCACTTCACCTCCCGGGTCCCGTTCCGCTAGGGGAAAATAAAACATTCTCATAAAAATTCATCAAATTCCACAAACGCCATTTTGCGACGTCCCATCTCGCTCACTCCCACACGGTTCGCGGCACACTTGTCACGGCACCACCAATTAGCGCTATCTCGCTCACTTCCACACAACTAAGCCCAAATCGTCGTCGTTGTCGTCGCCGTCTGCAGTTCGACGATTTGGTCATCGCTCTTCTGGCTGCTTCTCGGCGAGGAATTCGTCCCCGCCGTTCGAGGAAAAACGCATCCAGAACCGGATCCGGAGCTCCGTTCTTGCACTCGAATCCAACTTACACAAAAACACAACTTCTTCCAATTCGCACGACAGCGTTATCCGGTAATTCTGCAGTCGCTAGCTTCCCAGGGTACGAATTTTCTTCTAATTATTTTCTAATAAAAATCTTGGGCAGGGCACACAGCACATCAACTACACAAACAACAGAGCAGTAGCCGCGGCGCGACGAACAGACGACCGATCCGAAACTCGCTTTCCTATTCAACTGACTGGCTGACTGACTCACTACGTACGAACGAAACGGAGAGAGCGCTGCGACTTCGACATCGACTGCGAACGGCGACATCAGCAGACGACGAAACGAACGGTGCTTCTTCTTCTTATTGTTGTTTTTGCGACTATCCGTTGTTGTTGATCAATGACGATGGTGATGTTGATGACGGTCGTCTGATGGGTGGTTTTGCATCAGATTTCTATACCGCAGATTCCTCACTCACACAGGTGTGGTTTTAGGAGGATAACAAAGCAGCTTCGTGAAACAAGGAATGCAAGCGAATATGATGCATTTACTGTTGTTTAAACCGAAAGATGGTTCATATTTATCATGGTTGCAAATAATGAAACAAAATGGTATAACGATACTAAATACTGCCTGAAGTTATATTGATATTGACATGATTCCAACAGGGCTGTTTGATCACATATACATATGGAAAATTTAATAACCTGAAACAACGGTGATGATAAATCGTCATGAAAACAAGAGAAACTGAGTTGTCAGTTGACATACCGTAATGTCAAGTGTCAGTTGCAGGGATGCAATATTTATATTTTGGCTAGGGGTGAAATACATACACAGAAAATAATCCTGTTGTAATTCTTAAGATTATTTCCCCCCCCCACCAACCAAATCAACTTAGTTTCTTGCAACTACCAGCAAGTAGTTGATGTCGCCCCCCAACATAAACGTGGGGGTCGCCCCTGCTAGATGCACCGATGTTTCTATTCGGAGGAGTATGTTTTTGTTGCGTCATGAGTGGTTGCAAAACAACAAGCAAGCGTAGCATATCAAAAGAGTCTATTTTTATATTCATGATATAATTTCAGTTATAAGTAATTTAAATATTGAAATGAATATTTCACGCGGCTCTCCTCCGAGCAAAAGTACAACCGCAGCGTTTCGAAAGTGTTACACCGCGTTGTATTTTGTGAACATTACGTCGCGCGGTGTATTGTGTCCAATAAATCTGAGATTAATTGAAAGTTATTGATTTGCCATAGAAACCGTTTAAACAATGATTTTTGTGCTTTTTTTTACTGAGGAACTTCATGAAAAAGATTTACATTTACGTTGGGAGGAAGCGGATGTCAAAATTCATACACATATATACTATATTTCTACGTGAGGGAGAGCGGGAGTTGAAAATGGCACAGAATTGATACAGAGTTTCAATTAAATGTATAGGAGATATGTCGAAGAACTCCAGGAACTGAGTAAAATACCCTACTACAGATTCAACCAGGATCACCTGGAAACATTTTTTATCAGGGCAAAAGTGGGCAACAACAACAATCCAACCACTGTGCAGTCTAAAGCAGCATATGTACAAAAGGTTGATTGTGAATTACAATGTCACTTTATCGGCATATGCTATTTGCCAAAACATCGATGAACTAAACATGCTTCATGCTGAAGAAAATTCTGCGTTCTACCTTGAATCAGTGAAGAACTCATTAACCATTGGATACGATGACGAAAATACAGGTGATGATGAGAATTCAGCTGACATGGTCGGAAATTCTCAAACGGATAATGAGTTTTTCACTCAATCCTAATTCCGCTCCTCGCGTTCAGAAACAACTAGTTGGAAAACTAAAGTGTGAACAATGCTTGCTACAGGTCATTCGGGATCTCGGGGTCCTTCCTTAGCTCAGTCGGTAAAGGCACAGCTACAAGGCAACACCATGCTGGAGGTGGCTGGGTTCGATTCCAGGTCTGGTCTAGGAAAATTTCTCGACTCACTGGGCATAGGGTATAATTGTACTTGCCACACAACATTCCGCATCGAACGCTGAAGAGCTTCGGTTCAGTTTTTTTTTGCACCCCACACTACCTCTTTTGGTTGTTTTTTTTCTCCACCCGCTATTAACAACGCGGTGAATACAATTAGTGCACTGTTTGAACCGCCGATATCCAGCCGAGCGTTCCTTTAGGGAAGCAGACATTCCCGGCCGAGCCCGACGGATGATCTGTCCAGCCAGTACCATCGTCAAACACCCGAGGGGAAAAAGTGTAACCCCATAAGCATCATCGCAGCAAGGAAGGTCATCGCTCCATCCACTGCCGGTCAGCAAGCGGTGCTTTGTTTGCGAACAACAGCAGAAGCTGCCATACCGGCAAACGGCAAGTAGCACATTTGTTTTTTTGTTCCCTCATCTGCTAGTGTGTTGTGTATCTCTCTCCCATATAGTAAATCGTTCAGCATAGGGTGGCCCAAAAAAAAAATAATCTGATTTTTATTTTGTTTTATTTAATTTTGTTTTTTCCCTAATTTGTTTTTTTTTTCATGGATGATTCTAAGGGGGGCGACATGCCTCCCAAAGATGTTTTTAGGGCGCGCTGTTATCAGCCGTCTTCTGCCTCTCCTTGGGTTGTCTACTTTCGGCAGAAAGTGAAAGCCCTAGACTTTTTGGGCATAAAAAGAAATTTGACGCGTCGTTATCCGGGGACCGAATTCCATCAGGTCAACCGAAACAAACTGCGTGTTACTGCACCTACATATAAAATTGCAAATGAAATTGCTAGTGACGAAGGTTATAATGTCGAGTACTACGTCTACATCCCATCTCGAGATGTGGAGATAGATGGCGTGGTTTCTGCAGCGAGCCTGACGTGTGAAGACGTTATGGAAGGTAAGGGGCGACTTCCAGATTCCGCTTCGTCTACCATTGAGATTCTGGAATGCAAACAATTGCATGCAGGATCAATGGTAGATGGAAAAAAGACGTATTCTCCATCGGACTCGCTACAAGTGACCTTCGCCGGATCAATTCTCCCAAAATTTGTTGAAATTGATAAAGTTTTTTTCCCAGTGCGCCTTTTTGTACCAAGGGTATTTAATTGTACCAAGTGCAAACAGTTGGGTCATACGGCTACTTTTTGCGACAACAAGCCCCGTTGTGGCAAATGCGGCCAAAGGCATCTAGAGGATGCTTGCCAACAGGAAGCAACCAAGTGTGCTTACTGTGGCAAAGAGCCTCTCCACGATCTGCAGAACTGCCCCGTGTACAAGAAGCGCACTGGTAATGTGAGACGTTCCATACAAGAACGCTCCAAGCAGACGTATGCAGAAATGTTAAAGTCGCAAAACGGAGCGTCTGCATCGTCTGTATCAGCCGCTCAAAATGAAAATCCTTTCTTGATTTTGTCTTCCGATGAACTGGACTCTGACGAAGCCGATGAGAGTGGATTTCCGGAGGTACACGCCCCCGGTAAAAGAAAGCCTACTAGTTCTCCGGGTGTGCGCCGGAAACAAATAAAACCTACTCTCAAAAGCTTGCAAAAAATTGGAGGTAGCGGGGGTCAATTTAAAAAACCGAATAAACCGGTAATAGCTGATGCATCCGTTCCTAGCTGTAGCTATACCAACCCGCCGCTACCTAATAACAGTAACCGTAAGAGGTTGCCAAAACCAAAAACTACGTCTTCTCGCAATTCTAAGAATATCCCGTCCAAGCGAGGTAAGATTAATTTTAGGGACATTGTGGATAACATTTTAAATGCTCTTGGCCTTTCGGATGCTTCACCGCTCCGAGGAATTATTGACCTGCTTATTCCTATAGTTGGAAACTACTTCAAGCAATTGACTGTATCATGGCCCCTTATTGGTGAATTCATATCTTTCGATGAATAATTCGTCGAGTGAGGATCAAGATATGATCACCGTATTACAATGGAACTGTCGCAGTCTAATACCTAAATTAGACTCGTTCAAGTATTTGATTCACAATTCTGATTGTGATATATTTGCTCTCTGTGAAACATGGCTTTCATCCGAAGATGAATTAAACTTCCACGATTTTAACATTATTCGCCTGGACCGAGATGATTCATATGGTGGCGTACTTCTGGGGATCAAAAAATGCTACCCCTTCTATAAAATCTCACTCCCAATAATCTCAGGCATTGAAATCGTCGCTTGCCAAATAAATGTAAAGAATAAAGATCTTTGCATAGCTTCCGTCTATGTCCCTCCGAGGGCATCAATAAACCGCCGTCAACTTTGGAGTTCAATTACATTACTTCCATCTCCAGTTCTTATTTTGGGCGATCTGAACTCCCACGGTACTGCTTGGGGCGAACAATACGATGACAACAGAGCGGGTATTTTCTATGACTTATGCGACGATTTCAACTTGACCATCTTGAACACTGGGGAAGCGACACGAATAGCAAAACCTCCTGCCAGGGAGAGTCGACTTGACATATCTTTGTGCTCTAACTCACTATCATTAGATTGTCTGTGGAAGGTAATCAATGATCCCCATGGTAGTGATCACTTACCAATTATTATCTCAATCACAAATAGTTTTAATAAAACAGACCAGTCAATCCATGTTCCTTATGACCTCACGAGGCATATTGATTGGCAACATTTTGCATCGGCGGTAACCCTTGGTATTGATTCTACCGATCCTCTTCCACCATTAGAAGAGTATCGTTTCCTTTCCGACCTGATGTACAAAAGTGCATTAGAAGCTCAGAAACGACGTGTTCCAAGTGCATCCCTCAAAAGAAGACCCGCCACCCCTGGATGGGATGATGAATGCACTAAGTTGTATCTTGAGAAATCCGATGCGTTTAAAGATTATCGTAGACATGAAACATGTGAGCTTTTTGATAAGTACCTCAAGCTTGAAAAAAGGCTTAAAAACTTACTCAAAGCAAAGAAACGCAATTACTGGCGTTCGTTTGTAGAGGGACTATCTAGAGAAACCTCGATGACAACGCTTTGGAGAAAGGCTCGTTACATGCGAAACCGCTCATCCTCCAATGAGAGTGAAGAATACTCCATGCAGTGGATATTCGACTTCGCTAAAAAGGTTTGTCCAGACTCTGTCCCAACACAACCGAATTTACGGGATACTACCCGAAATAACGGTTCTCTGGACGAACCATTCACAATGTTGGAATTTTCAATGGCACTTCTTTCATCGAATAACTCTGCTCCGGGAAGCGATATGATTAAATTCAACCTTCTAAAAAATCTCCCCGATATCGCTAAAAGACGATTACTTAACCTGTATAACACTCTCATGGAATTAAATATAGTTCCACCCGCATGGAGGCAGGTTAAAGTAATAGCTATTCAAAAGCCTGGGAAACCAGCGTCTGATTACAATTCTTACCGTCCGATCTCTATGCTATCATGCGTAAGGAAATTGTTAGAAAAAATGATCCTATCAAGACTTGACCGTTGGGTTGAATCAAACAACCTGCTATCAAATACGCAATTTGGTTTCCGAAAGAGCAAAGGAACAAACGATTGTTTAGCGTTGCTTTCATCTGATATACAACTGGCCTTTGCACACAAGGAGCAATTGGCTTCAGTATTTCTGGATATTAAGGGCGCATTTGATTCAGTTTCCATAGATATACTGGCAGATAGTCTGCACAGTAGTGGATTACCAGGAATTTTAAACAACTTTTTGTATAATTTACTGTCAGAAAAACAAATGACCTTCAATCTGGGTCAACTGACAACTTCCAGAATTAGCTACATGGGCTTACCCCAAGGCTCATGTTTAAGTCCCTTGCTTTATAATTTTTATGTTAAAGATATTGATAACTGCTTGGAAAATAGATGCACGCTAAGACAACTTGCAGACGATGCTGTGATCTCCTTTAGAGGTCCACGTGCGGAAATCTTGCAAAGACCATTGCAAAATTCCCTAGATAATCTGTCCATCTGGGCCAGAAATTTGGGGATCGAGTTTTCACCGCATAAAACCGAATTGGTAGTGTTTACTAGAAAGCGGTTCCCAGCCCAACTGCGTCTCAAGCTGTTGGGAAGAGACATTACCCAATCTTTGACCTTTAAATACCTTGGAGTCATGTTTGATTCAAAATGCACTTGGAGTAATCACTTTGCGTATTTAAAACAGAAATGTCAACAAAGGATCAATTTTCTAAGATCAATTTCCGGGACATGGTGGGGTGCTCACCCGGAAGACCTCATTAAACTCTACAAAACAACTATTCTTTCAGTTCTCGAATATGGCTCTTTTTGCTTCCTCTCGGCAAGAGATAGCCACCTCATCAAATTGGAACGCATTCAATATCGTTGTCTACGTATTGCCCTTGGCTGTATGCATTCAACGCACAATATGAGCCTGGAGGTTCTGGCAGGAGTAAAACCCTTACAGAACCGCTTCTGGGAGCTCTCATCTAGAATACTGATCAAGTGTGGAATCAGTAACAACCTTGTGATTGAAAACTTCGAAGAAATGCTCGAATTGAGAACCCAGTCTAGATTCTTACGAATCTATATTAACTATATGTCATCTGATATTAGTCTTCCATGCTATATCCCTCCTAGTGTACGCTTTCCTTATCACAGTTCCTCCATTGCTTATGATCTCTCCATGAAACAGGCTATTCAAGGAGTTCCAGATCAACTTCGACCTATTTTAATTCCCCATATTTTCATCGAAAAGTACCAACATGTCAATTGCAATAGAAGAATTTTCACTGATGGGTCGCGCATTGATGGATCCACTGGTTTCGGTGTTTACAATGAATACTCATCTGCCTTCCGGAAACTTCAGGAACCTTGTTCCGTATATGTTGCTGAGCTGGCAGCAATCAATTTCGCATTGGGGATAATTTCCGACATGCCCGTAGACCATTATTTCATCTTCTCGGATAGTCTCAGTTCTATTGAGGCTCTCCAGTCGATGAAAACAGTTAAGCACTCATCTTACTTTCTTTCAAAAATAAGGGAGCAGATGTGTGCGTTGGTCGAAAGATCATTTAGAATTACCTTTGTATGGGTCCCCTCACATTGCTCAATTCCAGGCAATGAGAAGGCGGACTCTCTAGCAAAGGTGGGCGCACAAGAAGGCGAGATTTTTGAAAGAAGAATTTCACATGATGAATTTTTCCCATTAGTACGTCAGAGTTCTCTTCAAAGTTGGCAAAACGCTTGGACAAGTAATTCTCTTGGGCGGTGGTTACATTCCATTATTCCAAATGTTTCGTCGAGATCGTGGTTCAAAGGTCTGGATGTAAGTCGCGGTTTCATTCGTGTGATGTCAAGACTTATGTCCAACCACTACTCGCTAGACGCACATCTCTACAGAATTAACCTCGTCGATAGCAACATATGTAGGTGCGGAACCGGTTATGATGACATCGATCACGCAGTTTGGCATTGCCCGGGTAATGATGCCTCCAGAGCACGACTATTGGATACCCTTGTGGCCCGAGGTAGACAACCCTTCCGCGAAGTAAGAGATGTTTTGGGAATGCATGATCTTCCCTACATGCAAGCGATTTACGAATTCCTTTGTTTGTCTGATCTAAGAGTGTAATGTCATCACCCCCTCCCTTTCACTCTAGTAAATTCCCTGCCATTGTGTCCCAGTTATATTATCCTTTTGTTTCCGTGCTACTTGTACCTGCCCAGCAAGCTGTGGTCACCCATCTGCAGCTTAGTTCCTGTAAGGGACTACAGAGACCGAGGATTTGGAAGATGTCGCAACCATGAGCAGCAACAAATACCTGAAATAAGTTACCTGCCTAGCCCCTTCCAAACAATAATGTGACCCATTAACCTCGAGCTAGCCACGAGTAATTGGCACCCCACTTTACTAAAATTGAAAAATTGTACATTGTAAATAACAATATTGAATATCGGCTCCGTAAAGTGTTACACACGCCTGAGCCTAACAAATAAACGAACTGATTAAAAAAAAAAAAAAAAATACATGAAGGAACTCGATTCTGTCGAAATCCGGAAAACCTACTAGCGAAAATCGACCATTCTGATGCATGATAACGGGCATCGGGGATATTACGATGAATGGCGCATCACTTAGTGAATCCAGTGAAATACCTCTAACTTAAGGTATCTCATATAGTTCTCGAGACAAATCGGTTTTCGGAAGTAGATTTTCCAGATTTTGACTGGTACGAGTATATCTTGTTCGAAAAAGAACGAATGGTGACACTTAATGAAAAACCGTTGACATGACATAATTTGTTACATGGAATATCTATGATGACGTTACATTTTACAAAACATATAATCGGCTCTACACAAAGAACTTTAAATTAATGGTTTGGCAAACAATCTAATAATCGCTTTTACCTTCCAAACGTTATTTCACTTTCAGAAATATTCAAACGGCTAACAAACAAATGTTCAAAAATAATGAACTTCATGTTTGAACGATCCCTTGAAGCTCTTGCGCAATTGATTATTGACCGCTCTCCTTAGGAAACGCTAATCGGCTCCTTCTTCCCCTTTGAAACACGTTTTATATGAAGCAATTCCAAATTTAGTACCGATTGTCACATTGAATACCCCTCCGTTCAGTGCGTGATGTAATTTATGTACAACACACTTTTATGTTTCCACTGGTTCCATGTTCACTGCAAGCACAAAATGTAACAAAATTTGCATTAACATTTTTATCGCACACAATATCTGCAGTCCGACCTTTTTAGAAGATACGCTAGATTTTTTTTCGGTTTGACACGTTTGACAGTACCACCGGACCAATTTTTTGAGTTTCAGTGACAATGTACTAGAAGTGTCAAGATGTTCCCGGGTTGGATTATTTGGGTGAGTGTGGGACAGATCATTATTTTTAAGAGTGTGTAGTTACCGAAATTTGTATTTCTCGAGTACTTTTTCAAATAGACGTAACATTTGGACGAAGATGAGAAAATCAACATTGAACATATAACTTATTTTTATTCCTATTTTAAAACCGGACATATTTATCCCAATTAAATTCCCTTACAGGGTTTTTTTTGCGAAAACCCATTAATGGGTAAAAAAATACCCATTTTCATATAGCATTCCTATCTGTCATAAAATGGGGGAATTTCTCAATCATACAATGGGTAAAAAAATACCCATTAAAGAAAACCTCTAGCAATAAAAAAAAAACGGGTATATTTTTACACATTAATGGGTGAAAAAAAAGTTCAAAAACCAAGTGTATCCGGTGCATCGTTGGTGGAAGGTGCAGATTGTTTCAGTTTTATAATTTTATAAAAACTAGAATTATATTTAAACTATACACTCTCGGAACAACGCAGGTAGGACAAATGATTTTTTTTGTAAATAAGTTATCTAATGCCTCAAAATTATGCTTCCAAATCGTCGATTGTAAACACTTGTTTTTATAATCGCTTTGTGCGCACGGAACATGGAAGAAGCTAGAAAGGAGTAGGACGCAGAAATATTGATTTGTTCATGGATTCATCGTTTCCATAGCTATACCAGGAAAGGCATGAATGAAAATTAAGTAAAAGTATTTTATGTTTAGTTTTTTTTACATTTATTGATTAAGTACCATGCATAATTTTTTACCCATTTTGGGAAACCTGTTTTCTTTGAAATGGGTGAATATATACCCACTCTATGACATAATCTGTTTTTACCTATTAATGGGTAAATAAAGTTTACCCATTAAGTGGGGAGAGGCGCTTCTAGCGAAAATGGGAGTTTTTTCATCCATTAATGGGTTTTTACAAACGACTGTGTAAATGACACATTGGTAAAAAAGATATTGCATCACACGGTCGTTTGCAAAAATCCATTAATGGATGAAAAAACTCCCATTTTCGCTAGAAGTGGTACTACTAATTTAAATATTTAACCATGTGGTATAAAGACTTTTACTAACGAGTCGTTGAGGGGCATTCAAATGATATAATAATGTTTCGCAGTTACTTTTCAACACAAGCGACGTATCTACCATTATTCCCAAAGAGTGCAAAAGTGATTTTACACCGTTTTGAAAAAGGTTAGTTAAATCTTCCAAGAATAATACATCAGAAACTACATCAAACAAGGGCATATATACATGATTTTTTAACAACATGCCATGAAAAACGCGTTTGCTTACATTTTGTGACTTACGTCCTTCTGAAAAAGTACTCGAGATTTCAAAAAATACACCTGAAAACAGTACAGCAACTGTTCGCTAACTGGGTGCTTTTTAACTGGGCTGCTTTTTGACTGGGCGTTCGCTAACTGGGCTATAGCCCAGTTAAATCGCAATTAAACCCAAGTAACCACAAGCATTATATTATTGCTCTTATTCAACACAAAATCAACATCATTAATGCGGGATCGCATCAATTCAACAATTGTCAAGTAATGAAGCGTTAGATTAACTTTAAGATTATAATGATGCATTACCAATGCAATAATGCTACTTTAGCAATGTCTTATGGTATTACAAAAGATATTTTTTTTTCCGTGGCCCTTTCCTTTACCCACCCAAAACACATATATAACATACCCTATATATCCCCCCTTACACCCCCGTGTTCCGACCAAAAACACAAATGCGCACTAAAAACATATAAGTTTGTGGAAGAGTGAAAATTGTTAAATGCACGAAATGAGTCCTAATGCCATACAAACGGAGTCAAATATTTTGCACAATGGATAGCACAATAAGCTACATCGCAATAACGTATAAAGCATAAAAACATTATTGAATTCATGTATTGTGCAATGAAATATCCCTACCGAAATCTGATCGAAAGCCCCCTCGAAATTTATTTACATTTGAAATGTCAGCCCAGTTACCGAGCAGCATCCGCTAACGAGTCAAACCCGAAGTTCGGTTACTATATGACATGTTTGCCAGACAAAAAAGAAAGATGAACCGAAAAGTACGGTAATGCAGGGACATTCAAGAGTTCGGTACATGAAAACCGAGAAAACTCGGTAAACTAAACTGAACATTCGCTGAATATTCTTAAACTTCAAACACTTCTCTTCGAGTGAATTCCGCTACGGCTATGTCTACCGAAAAGTTGGTTATTTTAGTGACTCGATAAGGCCTGAAAAATCGTCAGCCATTTTATTTTGCGTGTGCCGAATATCTTTTTGCGAAAATTCTCCGTACTGTGTTTTTTTTGACAGGTGAAAATGGAACAAATCACCGAGAGACTACAACAGGAGGATGCACGTTTAGTTGAAATGGAGAAAAAACAATCCCGTTTGAAACAACAAACTTTCTTGTTGACATCCAAACTAAAGAATTAGTTGTTTTGAAAATCCGTTTTATTGTTTTAAACCAACGATTTTATCTTGAAGCAAACAGGCAGATTGGTTGTTTCTTCCAAAATATATTACCACAAAACAACATAAATTATGGTTGTTATAAACTAATATTTTGGTTGTTTTTACCTTAAAAGGTGTATATTAATACTAAACCCAAATTTTAGATTGATTCAACCAAAGTGAAAGTTAAATTGGGCTTGTGATTAATGCGTTGAAAGCAAAATACATGCAGGGAAGAGGATCACGAGAAGACAATGTTAGCCTCCTTCCACAAGTTCAGATTGACGGTGATGAAATCGAGGTAGTAGACGAATTCATGTATCTGGGCTCATTGGTGACAGCCGATAACGACACCAGCCGAGAAATACAAATGTTGCATTATGGCTGGCAATCGTGCCTACTTTGGACTCCGAAGGACGCTAAGATTGAACAAAGTTCGCCGAACTGCAAAGTTAACCATCTACAAGACATTAATTAGACCGGTAGTCTGTAGAGCAGCCACGAAGCATGGACATTGCTTGTGGAGGACCAAGGCGCCATTGGTGTCTTTGAACGAAAGGTGCTGCGTACGATCTACGGTGGAGTGCAGATGGAAGACGGAACGTGGAGGAGGCGAATGAACCACGAATTGCATCAGTTGCTGGGAGACTACGATGGGCTGGGTATGTCGTAAGAATGTCGGACGAAAGCCCAGTTAAAATGATTCTCTAAAACGAACCGAAGGGTACAAGAAGAAGAGGCGCAACGCAAGTAGAAGGTGACCTGCGGACCCTCCGCAGACAGTGAGGCTGGCGAGGTACAGCCATGGATCGAATACAATGGAGAAAACTTTTGTGTACAGCAGAGGCCACACCGGCCTTGGTCTGATTGGTAACCCGGTGTCTCCACTAGCATTTTCTGTCTTGAGAGCCAAATAACCTGACATTTTTCGATGCTGGGCTTAGTTTAAACCGATTTGATCACACATTTTTATTAAAATTTAAAACAATTGCAGTACACGATCCAGAAGTTTTCAGCATCTAGAGCAATGATGGAGTCTCTGGAAACAATTTTAACGAATCAACAAATTTTTTAGCATCCTTTTGGATTTCGTCATGTTTATTTAAAAAAAAAATTTGCTTCAAAGTCTAACATTTCTGTCGAGAAATATGTTTGAACAGATCTGTCTTAAAATCTAACATGCAGGGTGCGGCAGAAAATAATGCGAAAATATTCAAACTTGAGTATTGGGTTAATTCGTGTAGCTAGTGACTAATTTTTTGTCGAAAGTGTATTTGTTTATGTTTACTTTCAAGTGCTGCATCCAAACATTCTATTTGTTTTACTGCAAATTCGTCAAAATGTTCGCGAAAGAAGTGATCACCAGTTTGTTGCTCGCCCAGTACAAGCCGAAATAGATTGCCAAGGTGGCAGGGTGCCATTTGGCAACAGTTTACCGCATAAAAATGTCCCTGCAGGATGGTCCTAAGCAGCGGAAGCCGGGAAGCAGACGTCCGCGCTTTGCACGCACGCCGAACGTGATCAAATCGGTCCGTGCAAAAATTGCTCGCAACCCGATGCGTTCCATAAGAAAACTTGCAAAGGAAGTCAATTTTTCGGAGAAATCCATGCGGAGAATCACCAAAAAAGACCTGCATGCATCTTCCAGAGCCAGAGTGAAACGCCACTTGATTACGGACCGGGTCAAGGAACTACGAGTGACTCGTTCCAAGAGATTGCTTTCCTTGTTGAAGAAGGAAAAAATGATAATCCTGTTCTCCGACGAAAAGCTTTTCAGCATCGATGCTGTGGCCAACAGACCGGTTCATTTCACCGCAGAAAATGGAGAACGTTCCGGAAAAAGTGAAATTCAAATTTCAAACCAAACATCCGGCTGGTGTCATGATGTTTGGCTTGGTGGCGTCCAACGGTTTGAAAATGCCGCCTGTTTTCATTGATGCTGGAGTTAAAATCAATATCAAAGTGTATATCGGTATTTTAAAGGACCAAGTGCTTCCCTGGGTGAAGGCCAACTTCTCCGAGGACCAAAACGTTGTCCTACAGCAGGATGGAGCGCCGTGTCACACGTCCAATCGAACCCAACAATGGTTGAACGATAACACGAAGTTTTGGCCGAAGGATTTGTGGCCCCCTAGCAGTTCAGATCTTAATCCGTTGGATTATTCGATTTGGGCATATGTTGAAGCACGAGCCTGCAAAACATCACACCCTAGTGTGAAGACCCTGAAGTCAACCATAACACGCACATGGCTGTCAATGTCGGAGGACTACGTCCGAAAGGCATGCTCTGGCTTCCGTCGTCGGCTCGAGGATGCAATTAATAAAAATGGAGGACACATTGAATAAATTTGTTTAGAAGGACTTTATAAAGATAACTGCACTCGAAAATGTTGATATTATTGCTTGAATTAGTTGAAAATGGGATTTGAAAGAAATAGAACAAATTTTCGCATTATTTTCTGCCGCACCCTGTATGTGTCTCCACATGTCATATTCTTTGACCGTGACACATATGTTAAGACAGAAAATGCTAGTGGAGACACCGGGTAAGGTAAGTAAGGCCGTTAAATGAAACTGATATTTTGTTTCCGGAAAAAATAACTCTAAATTTAGTATGAAACAAACTATTTTTTTAGGTTATTTAATTTTACGTCATCCGGTCCCTGCTGCATGTTGAGTGACACCGTCAAACTCAACGTTTTCATCACAGGTGAAAATTTAATACTTTATTTGAAAACCAAAACCTGGAAATAGTAGAAAGGCTCGCATTAACATTTGTAGATTTCTCTTAGAATGAGAGAAGTCTATAAATGTAAGTGTGTCTTTCCTCATGTTTGTTAGCATTTTATTCAAAAAAGTAAAATAAAGAAATTAATAATCAAATAATACAATTTGCTCGATTGTCATCGAGTTTCGTTCAATGCAAAGCGAAGGATTTCAATTTAGTACTGTTGATCAATTTTGCAGCATACTCATTACGTCATTTGTACCGATTTGACATTTGAGTTAAGGCGTTGCTAAATTCCACAGCTGCGTATTTTCTGTCAAGCTGTTTCATTTCGATTTGCAGCGAATTTGAATTGATTTTGTTGCTTCTAAGAATTAAAATTTATTTCAACAAATAAATTTGATCGAATCCATGTGAGATACCCCTTGTCAACTACGTCCAATTGAGGATTTCTGAACTAATTTGAAACGGATAGTATATGCCAATATTTTCAACCAAAAACTGTCAAGCATCCAACCAATAAAATCAAGATCGAGCTCCGGGAAATGCCAACATAAACTTTTTCGACAGCAATAGAAAAGGTAACTGCAAACGGCCGCAAAACTGCTCACATGGGTCCTAATTTGTTTGTTACATTAAATGAATAAAGAGATAAATGTTTCCATACATATAGTTGAGAAAAAATAATAAATTTCACTTTGCTAATATATACTGGTTTGAACTTTGTTCAAATTTTATTCCGCGTACATTCAGATGTTGGAGGAGATTTTGCTTCTCTTCCCAGTTCATCGTTCTTAACTCGCTTATCCTACATCAAATGGGCAGCCAAAAGGATTCGACATTTTTCGGATCTAACCAAATTCATACACTCAATGTACACTGAAATCTTGTTTAAAAGAAAATGCAGTTTATGAAACTATTTAAATTAAAAAATCCTCACCACACCCGACACTTATCCTTAGGGTTCATCCTGCTACCGGTTGGACATTGAAATGCTTCACTGAACTCCGGCATATTGCTCAGCACCCCCTGCACTCGAAACTTGGACGGACTGTGTTCGTCTTTCAGCAGATACTTCGCAACCGCTGGACTCACCGTTTCGCAGTATTGCTACAAGAAAAAAAAGCCTTCCTGAAGTGATCAATCTCACCGAAGATCGCCAACTTACGTTCCCGAATGAGATGAACAGCAACTGTTCGTGGGTGAAATCTTCGAATCCTGGTAGATCTGCTTCCGGGCCGTTTCGTCTCACGTACGCTCGGTAGGCCCGAAACGCCTCCCGCAGTCCTCCGTTGTCGGCAATGTTCTCGCCAAGGGTTAACGTTCCGTTGATCTGCAATGAAGAACGATCTGATAATGTTTAGGACTAACTAGCCAACCCCCTCCCTACATTGGCCTTCGCCTCCGGAACGTAATAAGAACTGTACTGATCCACCAGACACTGGGCTCGTACGTCGTACTCCTGAAGCGTATGGTTCGACCACCAGCGTTTCTCGTTGCCATACTGATCGTAGTGACGGCCGGAGTTGTCGAATCCATGGGTGAGCTCGTGGCCAAGAGTTTCTCCGAGAGCTCCGTAATTAAGGGCACTGTAAGCAGACCAACAGTTAATGTAGGTTTTGAACAAGTTGACGAACACGGAAACTTACTCCAAACCAAGATAGTAGAACGGGTACTGAATGATTGCCACTGGAATATCTATAGGAAATAGAAAGTTTTTTTGCGCCGTGACTCAAGCTTACGTATTGGAAACTCACTGATCGCATTCCGCTGGAAGATATTGAATGCATTGACTTCCGTTGGGTCCATGTCCCAAACTTCATTGTTTTTCAACCGCCATGAACGCAGCCATTCCGTATTGAGGAACTGGAGAGCATTGACCCAGTTCTCCAGGTGGTTTGTTGAACTGATCTGTAACTGTACGAACGAGATACTATGGTTAACAATTGCCACGATTAAAAAATCTAGAACGTTTACTCCTCGATAGTGCTGTTCCAGTTTCTTCACATCGAGGATCCACTCCGGGAATCCAATCAGCGACCTCATGGCCTTGGATTTCTCCAACGATGCATACTTGGTGTAGGCATCCATCCAGTCCGTTTCCAGTATCATACTGTCGAACTCCGTTTGTATGTCGTTCAACATCTGCTCGATGCGGGGCTTCGTCTTCACGATGAAGTCCTTATCTGCAATTGCATAGCTAACGGCCAGCCCCATCAACTTGTGTACGACCTGGGCGCATTCTTCCTCCAGTGTGGCCTCGTTGAACTCGTGTTCCACCAGGAACGAAGCAACGGTACCCCAAATATACAGCTCAACCAAAGCCGGCGGTTGGTCGGAGATTACGTCAATCAACTTCCCGAGGAATTCTACGTTCTCCGGGTAGAGCTGCAGCTTTTCTTCGGAGGAAGGTTCGGACTCGGGAAGTTTGGCGAACAGAACATCGAGATATTGCTGCCAGACTGGATATGACTTTTTCGGTTTGATGTGGGTGTCAGTTAAATTTTGCAATTCTTCAACAGTGTAGTACTTTGGTGTTTCTTCGTCCTCCGATTCAAGTGGCTAAAATAGAATGAGGTGTAAACGTTTTACGGGTAATGACTGGTCGGAATTCAACATACCTTGGGAAGAGCATAATGGAAAGCTGAGAATTGCTCTGCTAGGACGTTTATTTTGTCTTCTATCTGGCTAGTGTCGATGCTGGGATTGATTGATTCGATGATTCTCGTAAACGATGCTGCTAATTCACTAACATCGATTTCTTTTTCTTCTTCCTCTTCATCTGTCACTTCGCTGTCTTCGTCTGACTCGTCAGTATCCTCTTCCGTTGAACGAACTGCCAGTCTTCGAGTCAGTGCTTTGGGTTTCAGCTTGGACCATTCGTAATTTCTGTTGAAGTTATCGAAAAAGGAATAAGTTATCGAATAATTTCAAGCAGATCAGATCTTACGGAAATCGTAATTCGTCCGGTCTGTAGTGGTACCCCAGGGACATTCGGTTTCGGTTTTTGTCAAGATGATCTTGCTCTATGGAGAAGCCTACGATTATGTTAAGTCCCAGTTTACGCTGGATTTTCGCAACCGAACTGATCCAGTCGAACTTGTACTTTCGATAGGAGATCTTCGTGCGGTTCAGTAGTGTTGGAGTCGTCGGCAGTCCAAATTCCTTCAGATATCTTTGAACTGCTGTGTACCCATGGCGTTCACGGCTCGATTCACTAAGACATGCCTTGTACATGGACTTGGCCTGGGTGACCGGTTTGGGATCCGATCGACTGTTATTGGTCTCCAGCTGGGCTCGAATGGCTCGATAGATTTTCGTTTGACGCTCATCGTACCAGCTGTAGGCCCCGTGTCGCGGTGGGCGTGGATGATCATCGGCCCAGTTTCCACAGACGTACGAATAGAAATCGTCGCACGGGTCTACGTTGAGATCCATGTTCTGCTTAAAGGCTGCCGCCGATCGGAGACATTCTTTGCTGTGGCAGACATCCGGTACGGTGGATGCAAAGCTGTAGATGGCGTAGATTATCGATGAGAGCAGGACTACAGCGATGAGGAGAACGCAGATGAAGAACCGGCGACAAAAGACGTGACAGGAGCTTTGCTTCGTGATGGTCATTTGGGTCGGGTGGGTTCCAACGTTTAGAACTATGAACCGGTCAGCTGAGTTAAAGTTCCTCTCGATTGGCTGAGACAAATTTCCCTTTGACTCAATAAACCTACTCATAAATTGGTCTTCAATTAGCGTTTCCATCGTACGACCGATTCCTCGATATCAACGGTAAGAATTGCACTGAGATTCAAGCTCAAATTTTTCAATAGTTTTTTTTTCACCTGCAATTGTATTTATTTTGGTTTTCTGTATAGTATAACTGTTCCGGAAGAATACGAGACACTAGTGACCGCCTTGGAACGAATTGACTGAGCCTGGACAGGCAAATGATAAACAAGGCGAAAAAGGCAAACCCAACCGAAGGTCAACCGGAGAAAAACATTCACCCCCCCCGAAGAAGGAAAAGCAACTCGCAAACACCCGGCCCCCCCCACGCACCCGAAAAAAAAAAAAAAAGAAAAAGGAGAACAAGCAAAAAAGAAAAAAAACATAACACACAAGCCAAACAGTAATGAGAAAAACGAACAAGAACCAGTACACTGCGCGTTTGTCCCCGGCGATCTATAGCACCGGATTTTAAATCCTGGATCCCGGTCCAACGTGCCATATTTCCAACAACCGTGATTTTTTCGAGCAGTTTGACAGTAGTGTCAGGAAAGATGTTAGGCCGATGACATACTCATGGCGTAGGGAAGCGTTGCGTTGCGTTGGCGTTAATCAAAGCGAAGGGAGGAGGCGAGCAAAGCGGTTTATGACATACTGGAAGCGAAATTAAGAGCGATTCCGCACGCGCGAGTGTAAAAAATATTAGAGATTATTTCAGATTTTATCAAGTTATTAAGCATGAATTCATCCGATGAAGAATATTTCGCGTCATCAAGCACGCTTCACTTGGTTATGGACAAGGAAAGAGAGTTCGCAGTGCATCCTATGAACCGAAACAGAATGCGTGATGGGGAGTTTTATAGATTGTACGACGACCTCCGTAAATATCCTGATAAGTTTCATTCATATACTAGGATGAATATGGATACATTCGACTTGATTCTAAACATGGTGAAACACAAACTAATGAAAAATTGGACGAACTGTAATAAAGAGCCAATTCTACCATGTGAACGTTTGGTTATTACTATCAGGTACAGCAGATTTCAAATATTCTGATTTACATAACCCACCGAGCATTTTAATTCAACTTTCCGATCCTCCTACAGATTCTTAGCAACCGGATCATCCTTCACTACCCTCGGATTTTCCTTCCGCGTGGGTCGTTCTACTGTTGCAGCTATAGTCTGCGAAACGTGCCAAGCTCTATGGGATGTTCTTCAGCCAATTTATATGCCAGCCCCAACTGAACAAATGTTAAGATCGGTGGCGAACGAGTACTGGACCAAATGGAACTTTCCTAATTGCATCGGCGCCATTGACGGAAAACATATCCGGATCAGATGTCCAGCTGGATCCGGATCAATGTATTATAATTACAAGGGCTATCACTCAACTGTTTTACAAGCCGTGGCTGACGCCAATTGCATGTTTCTCATGGTGGAAGTCGGCGGGTATGGCAAACAAAGCGATGCTGGAACATTTAGCTCCTCCGACATGTACCGGCTGTTGAACGAAGGAAAACTAAACGTTCCTCAAGACAGTTCACTGCCAGACCAAGGAATGAGGTTGAAAATGCCGTACGTGTTCCTTGGGGACGAAGCGTATCCGTTGATGAGAAACTTAATCCGTCCATACCCACGGTGGCAACTAACTGCATCCCGCGAATATTTTAATTCACGGTTGTCTCGAGCTAGAAAATGCGTCGAATGTGCTTTTGGCATCATGAACGCGAAGTGGAGAATTATAGGGAAACCAATAGAGACATCACCGGAACTCGCAGACGATATTGTGAAGGCGGTTTGCATTCTTCACAACGTCATCATTAACCATGAAGGACATGATGCACAACTAGAAGAGGCTTCAGAGGTTAATGGACCAACAACCGGAAAGAATACGACCACATGCAACAAAATGGGCACAAACCCTGGACGCAATGTACGGAATTATTTCAGAGATTTTATGGAAAGAAATAAACTATGAAATCTGTTTTAAATTCATGTATTTCAATGTTTCACGCAAAATCACGCTCATTTGTGTGATGTCACACTGGAGATAGGCGATGTTATTACCGAGTAGTATTGTCTCCCAGTTGAGATTATGGTGGAGTATTGATTTTCGGTTGCCACCGGTTCGTTATGGTACTCCAAAGAGATTATTTCAGCCTGTTGTTGTCTCGGTGGAGTACTCTGATGAAATGGTGACAGTGGTGTGTTGATCCCAACTTCGGAAAAGGGCACATGGTTCTGCAGCGGCGTTAAACTTCGAATGCTGTGCATGTTCGGATCATTCAGCAATCGGTTTTTCTTGTACACATACCTTTGTACGACACTCTGCACTTCCATCCGAAAATCTAACTTTTCCTCCGGTTTCAGTTTGCGCACATGCGGAAGCAAGCTTTTAAAAAACGATTCATCCTCATCGTCACAAGCACTGGATTTGTTCGTTTTGTTTTCGAGCAATCTCAACTTCCGAGCCTCAATGTCGACCAGCTGCTGCTGAACACCCCGCTTTCCTGGTCTGTTCATTCGATGTGAGCTCGTTTGAGGAATGACATCTGCTGAATCGATCTCGACAGTTTCCGGAATTTCATTTTCATTTTGCTCTTCAGGAATGGTTCCGACTACACTTTGCTCGCCGTCCTCCAAATCATCAACATCGACACCACCACCCACCGAAAGATTTCCACCGGATTTCCGTGCTTTCAGTTGGTCCTTCAGAAAGAGCATCGATTCAAAATATGGCCAGGTGGTGTATGTTTCAAAATTTAGTGGTCCTCCATCGCCGGATCTCCCTTCCGGAATTTTTCTCAACTCCTTGCTGAATGAATTCCGTAGGTTTTTCCACTTCTTCTTCACCGCATCCGCTGAAAAGTAAAAATGAATGTTAAATTAATTACACCGTAAATCATTACTTTCACTTACTGGTTGCATCTGCTCCCAACTCAGTCGAAACTTGTCGCCAAAGTTTATCCACAATATTCCTGTTCCGGTATTGTTTCAAGGTTTTATCCCACAGTGCATTCCTCGCGAAAACGAGCGAAATTAAATTTTCGGAGTCAATATCCATTTTTTTTTCACGACCACTTCAGCGTCTACTGGCGTTCACAAGCGTCAAAGCACTATTCGGACTGCTTTGTCGCATCGAAAAACGCTTTGCACCTCGTTCACTATGACAGGTTTGAGCAATTTTCATAGAACGCCAATCAAGGTATGTTTGACGCTAACGCCACATCTCTCGCCAACGCTTCCCTACGCCATGAGTATGTCATCGGCCTAAGCGAAAATCGGTAACGTTGGACAAGCTACGTGAGTACGTCGAGATGGTCAGCACCAAGTTCGGTAAGAAGCCCAAGATACTACGCTCGGATAACGGAGGTGAGTACACCGGGGAAAAATTTAGATGTTTTTTGAAGGATAATGGAATTGTCGTTCAGTTAACCGCACCATATTCGCCACAACAAAATGGCACTGCAGAGCTTAAAAACCGGTATCTCGTAGAAATGGCCCGATGTATGTTGATCGAGGCAGGGCTTGACGACTGGTTCTGGGGTGAAGCCATAACAGCTGCCAAATATCTTCAAAATCGTCTCCCTTCTCGTACGATTCCAGTGACGCCGTATGAACGCTGGCACGGAGTGAAGCCCAATCTTAACCATGTTCACCCTTTTGGCATTGATGTTTTCTGCTACATACCGGGTGAAAAAAGGGGCAAGCTTGATGAAAAGTAGGAAAAGTTAAAGTTAATGGGCTATAGCGAGGTCTCAAAGGCGAGGTTAGTCGGGACGTAAAATTCTTGAGCAGCTTCGGTGCGGTGAAGGAGTCAGGAAGTCCGCCCACATGCAGCGAAATGGTAGTTCCTCTATCGGTAAATCAACAACCTATGTTCGATCTGTGCGATGAACCCGTTATGAATCCGGATGGAGAAGATGTATTCGATGATGCAGATCCTGACGCTGAACCTGATACTGAGGAGTACGTTTTGCGAAGGTCAGAGAGGACAACGAAAGGTCAGCTGCCGGCTAGGTATGCGTGCTCAGCGGAGACTGGGATACAGGAGGAGCCTAAAACTCTGAAGGAAGCGCTCTGTAGTCCTGATGACGATAACTGGAAGAAAGCGATGCTGGAAGAACTTGAATCGATCAACAGTAACGGCACGTGGGACCTAGTTGATAAACCACCGGGAAAACGTGTCTTGGGTTCGAAATGGATATTCAAAATAAATCGGACTGATGACAACGTTGCGCGATTCAAAGCGAGACTTGTAGTACAGGGCTATAATCAGCAATACGGTGACGAATACGACGAAGTCTTTGCACCAGTCGTTCGTCAGACCACTTTTCGGGCTCTCATGTTGGTCGCGGCGAAACGGAAGATGGTCGTAAGACAGTACGACATAAAGACGGCGTTTTTGAACGGCGACCTTGAGGAGGAGTTGTTCATGCGCCAGCCGCCGGGGTTCATCGTCAAAGGTGATGAAGGCAAGGTCTGCCTCTACGGGTTGAAGCAGAGCGCTCGTTCATGGAACATCAAGCTTCATCAGGTGCTGGAAGGTGATGGTTTCAATAGGAGTGGGGCAGATCCGTGTTTGTACAACAAAGAGGTGAACGGCAAGCGATGCTACATTCTAGTCTACGTAGACGATCTTGTCATTGCCAGCGAGGATCAAGCCCTGATCACATCGATCGGTCGAACGCTAGAGCGGAACTTTGAGGTCGTGAGTCTTGGTGAAGTTCGTAATTACGTCGGCGTCGAAGTGGAACGCGATACTGCTGGAGACTTTCATATCTCATTAAGGAAGTATATAGCAGACGTCGTCAGCTGGTTTGCAGGACTCTAAACCTTCACCGATCCCTATTGACGTTGGATATTTCAAATCAGACACCGAGGATACACTACTACCTGGTAACGCGGAATATCAACAGCTGGTAGGCAAGTTATTGTTCATTGCGGTTGATTGCAGGCCTGATATTGCTGCCCCTGTGTCTATCCTCAGCCGCAAGCTTTCGAATCCATCACAGCGGGATCGGACCGAATTAAAAAGGATTGTGCGTTAGCTGAGAGGCTCAATCAACTTGAAGCTTCGTCTCAGCAAACATGGCGATGAATCGGGTTTGGTTGGACATGCTGACGCGGATTGGGCGGAATGCCGAGTGGACCGCAAGTCGAACAGTGGATTTTTGTTCAAATTTTGTGGCGGAACTATTTCTTGGGCATGCCGCAAACAGACCTGCGTCTAACTGTCTACTGCGGAGGCTGAATTCGTCGCTTTATCGGAGGCATCCCAAGAGGAAATATGGCTGCAGCGTCTTCTGAAAGATCTCGGCAAAGATATTGGAATCGTGCAGTTGAACGAGGACAACCATTCGTGTCTGAAAATGCTACAGTCGGACAAGTTTAGCAACAGGACAAAACACATTGACACAAAATACAATTTCGTCAAGGTCTTGTGTCAAAGCGGAAAGATTAAATATGTGTACTGTCCTTCCGAATTTATGACAGCGGATTTGCTCACCAAACCGGTGGCACGTATTCGAGTTGAGCAGCTCAGAGGATTGAGTGGACTTGAAGAAAGCCGGTGTTGAGGAGGAGTGTGGAGATATTGGCAACACGGCTTAGTGCACACCTACAGAGTATGAAACTACCTTGAGTATTTTTTGACAGTGTTAATTTTGACCTATTACTTATCCCTCGTCACATTTCCTGTATTACTAGAAACCGTGCGACAGAATAAAACAGACGTGTACAAAGTTATACTGCGTCCTTTTCATATTTCAATAGTCCGAGTCCGTTCTTTTGTCCGCTCTTGTCCGTGTCTGGTCGTTTTCTCCCACACAAGTCGTGTCATTCAGCATGCATCCACATCCCTGGCTCCAGCAGAGAGAAACTATAGCCAACCCGATCGAGAAGGCCTGGCAATTCGGTCGCAAGTTCCGGCTACAAACTGACCACGCACCTTTGATTCGTATCTTCGGATCTAAAAAGGGCATTCCGGTGTATACCGCCAACAGACTGCAACGATGGGCCTTGATGCTGCTCATGTACGATTTTACGATCGAGTACGTGGCCACTGACAAGTTCGGTCACGTCGATGTGTTCAGCCAACACGCTCGTTTGGATGAGGATTACGTCATCGCAGCAGTCTCGCTTGAAGATGATGTCAGGTTAGTAGCATTCGATTGCCTCAACGTCTTTCCGCTCCATTTCAGAGCAGTTCAGCAAGGTAATCAGAACGTTTCGATTCTAAGTAAGGTTGTCCAGTATGTCCACCAAGGTTGGCCGGCAAAGCAGACGTACAGGGATGCGTAATTTTTGGAGAGAGACTCATCATTCCGTCTCGTCTACGTAAGCGCTGCCTGGATCAGCTACATACCGGCCACCCGGGGATCGGAAGAATGAAGGCCATGGCTCGAAGTTATGTGTATTGGCCTGCGATCGATACTGAAATTGAAAAAGCAGTGAAGGCGTGCTCAGAGTGTGCCTCACCTGTGTCTTGGCCAAAACCACAACGACCATGGCAACGGGTCCACGTTGACTATGCCGGACCAGTCGACGGAGACTATTTTCTGCTGGTAGCCGTATCATATCATCAGCAACCATCAAGATTCTGCGGAGTATCTTTACACGACTGGGGATGCCTGAGCTTTTAGTATCCGACAATGGCGCCCAGTTTACCAGTGCAGAGTTTGCGCAGTTCTGCAGCATGAATGGTATCGAGCACAACACCACGACACCGTTCCACCCACAGTCGAATCGGCAGGCGGAAAGGTTTGTCGATACTTTTAAAAGGGCCATGAAGAAGATTCGAGGAGGGAAAGGCCCACTCCAGGAAGCACTGGACTTGTTCCTGTTGACATACCGAAGCACACCAAATCCGTACGCGCCGAATGGAGAATCACCATCAGAAGTTTTGTTCGGACGACGAATCCGTACAAACCTCGAACTGTTGCGGCCACCAGCAGATCGTCAGCAAACGGAGCGAGAAGAAACTCAACAGAAACACCATCGATTCTTCGACAAGAAAGATCCAGTGTACGTGAAGATCTACAGCCGAAACTCGTGGTCGTGGGTTCCTGGAACCGTCGTAGAAAGTATTGGAAGTGTTATGTATAATGTAGAAACGCCGCTTGGTGCGGTCCCATGTGAACCAGATGAAGAGCCGAACAACCGCTGAAGGAGCATCGAAGCGACCCAACGTGATGGAATCCCATCCGCTGCCTTTGGATATATTGCTGAGCGGTTGGAACTTGCCGAGTAGTTCCTTTCCGGCAACGCCAATGCCTGCGTCTTCAGTAGCTCAGAGTCCAGCAGCTGATCCGCCAGTTCCGTCCATATCAGCATCATTTCCATCACTTCCAGTTAGCCTAGCCAGCTCCGTCAGTCGAGTTCGCTCTAAGAACTTCAGCGAACAGGGTGCATCAACCGACTCTACCAACCAACAACCAGCTACCACTAGCATTCCTGAGGTGCACACTCCACGACATTCTTCTCGGATTTGAAGAGCGCATCCGCGTTTCAATGTGTACCATCGCTATTGAGGGGGAGATGTTGGAAGCAACTGGAGCAGAACTGGGAACACGGTCTCAGCTATCACAAACGTCAAATGAAGAGTTGCAAGTCATGAATCTAATTTTAGTATTTTAATAAACGTAACGGTTAATTTTAAAGTTGTAACATTTGACGTTAATCCATATTTAGTCCGACCTTAAATTATCACGCCCACTGCATTGTCTCGAGATACAACATTTATTTTACCAAAAATAAGGTATTGTTGACAATACCCAAAATATCGTTAAAATTAAACGATAATAAATTTTCACTGACTCTTGGGTAATGTTTATTTTCCAATATTGGACGTTACTATTTACCCAAAATTGAATAAATTTTCCGTCACTGAAGGAACGCGGTCGCCATATTTTTACAAGCGAAAATGTAATTATTTTTCTCATTAATCTCTCAATAAATAATTTATAAATATCCAAATATTTGAAGCAATAATTTTTGTATTCTTTTTTTTTATTCTAGCTCCGACGGATCCTTGTGGACCAAAATGAATCCCGAGGTGCAATTCGGCATCAATGTTGGGTCGATGCAGAAAAAATATTTATGTGGTGGAGGCACCCATGTACATAATTCAAAAGTGAGGTTAAATGTCGTCGATGGTGCTCTTAGAAAATCGTTAAAAGGAAAATGAGCTGTTTAAGCAAAGTTATTGGTGATTAAAAGAGCAGAAAGTCGTCGATAATGACGATACTGATCAATTCCATAAAGTTTAAAAAATATCCGGAAAGTTATTATCAATTTCAGTTCTAGATACTACGATGTTTAACCTCACTTTAGCTTTACTTGGATTCATCCATACTCTTTATTAATAGTTTTATTGAACACAAAAAAAAAAAAAACTGTAATACATTAGAACATTTGTTTCTCCTTGAGTGCAGAATTTGAAATACTAATCCGAATGCAAAAATTTAAAATTGCATGTCATTTTCGAAGCATTCTGTAAAATAAAACTACAGATAAATACCCAATTTTGAGTGAAAAGTAACGATAAGGAATCGGTAATATTTGACGTTTATCTTCCTTCAATACTATTACCCAATATTAGGTAATATGTGTTTGCGCATTATTGAGGTATGTGCACTTTCGAGCGATTATCGGTACTTCTTAAAGATCTTTAGGTATTCTCATCTTAGTGTGAACGGACACTCTGAATAAAAGTAGACAGATATGAGTTTTTGAAACTAATCTTAGAACTCTGAGTTTTTTTTTTTCTAAAATACTTCTGAGCGCATCATTTCAGTACATTTTTGCACTTGGGACTAGTCGAGTAATTTATGTAAAGGGCCTAAGGGAAGGTCCATTAATTATGTCACGCAGTAAGGGGGAGGGGGAGTTTTGGAAAACGTTATAATCCATACAAAAAATTTGCGTGACATAATTAATGGACGTTCCCTAAAAGCCATTTTTTAACAATTACTTTTAATGTCGAATTCTCTTGAATCTGCAATCACTCTCGTGAAATAAAAGCAGCATCTGGTAGATGAATGTTAGTTCTACCATATGGAGTAGCTGGATATAGTAGGATTCTCATGATTCGTGAGAAGTCAACGTTTAAAGTCATTGTTTACAAATGGCTTTAGGCCCTTATCATGAATTACTCGAGATTTGGAAATATAGAAGTATAGAATGAAACTACCCAGAATTTAGGGCACATCCTAGAAAATTTAAAAGGAGACTTCCCAGAGCTTCAGAAAGGTACTTTCTAGAAGTTCAGGAAGAGACTTCTTAGAAAAGAAAAAAGTTCAGGCAAAAACTTCTCAGAAGTATAAAAAGCACTTCTTAGTAGTTCCAGCAGAAATATCCCAGAAAATTCAGGACCAAACATCCCTGAATTTCAAGATCAACATCCTTTAAAATTTCAAAGGAGACTTTCCAGAGCTTCAGAAAGAAACTTTCTAGATGTTCAGGAGAGAACTTTCCCGAAAATCAGGAGAGAACTTCTCAGAGCTTCAGGAAGAATTTTGACGAAGAAGTCTTTGAAGTTCAGGGATGGACCTCCCAGAAGCTCCGGAAGAAATTTCCCAAAAGTTTAGTTGCATCTTTTCAGAAGTGCTAGAGAGCTTTCCCGAAGTACAGAAGGGGACATTTCAGAATTTCAGAGGAAGATTTCTCGAAGTTAAGGAGAAAACCTCTCCAAAGAACAGGAAGAAACTTTCCAGAAGCATAGAGAGTACTTCCTAGTAGTTTGAGCAAGAATTTCTCAGAAATTCAGGAGTAAACTTCCCGAAGTTCAGAAGAAAATTTCCCAAAAGTTCAGGACTTATCAGAAGTTCAGGAAGAAACTTCCAACAAATTTAAGGGAACTTTCCTAGAAATTCTGGAAAGGACTTTCCCAAAGTTTCGGTAAAATTTTCCTCGGAGTTCAGGATGGGACTTATTAGCGGTTTAGAAAGAATAAGCTTCCCCGAAAAACAGGAAGAAACATACTTGAGAGGGCACTACCTATAAGTGCAAGAAGAAATATCTCAAAAAATTCAGGAATGTACTTCTCTGATGTTCAGGAGAGAACTTCCCAGAAGTTCCGAAGGAAACTTCCCAAAAGTTTAGTTGGAACTACACAGAAGTGCTAGAGAGCTTTCCTGAAGTTCAGAATCGAACATTCCAGAATTCCAGAATGAGGCTTTCTCGAAGTTCAGGAATTCCCAGAAGTTCAGGTAGATACTTCTCAGAAGAACAGTAAGAGACTATCCAAATGTATAGGGAACATCCTAGTAGTACACGCAGGAATTTCTCAGAAATTCAGGAATAAAATTAACCCGAAATTCAGATTGAAGTTCAGAAGAGGACTTCTGGGTGAAACTTCCAAGAAATTTAGAGAGAATTTTGCTAGAAATTTCTAGAAAGAACATTTTCCCAATATTTTGGAATAATCTTCCTCGCAGCTCAGGGTGGGACTTATCAGAAGTTTAGAAAGTAACTAAGTTCAGGAAAAAAAATTACCAAATTTTTCTGGAAGGTAAGGTTGGGTTTGTAGATGAGTATTTTCAAGAAAATCAAGAGTGACTACCAAGAAGTTCCAGAAGCTCCAGAAAAAAATTCCCAAAAGTTTAGTTGCATCTTTTCAGAAGTGCTAGAGAGCTTTCCCGAAGTACAGAAGGGGACATTTCAGAATTTTAGAGGAAGCTTTCTCGAAGTTCAGGAAAAAACCTCTTCAAAGAACAGGAAGAAACTTTCCAGAAGCATAGAGAGTACTTCCTAGTAGTTTGAGCAAGAATTTCTCAGAAATTCAGGAGTAAACTTCCCCGAAGTTCATAAGAAAATTTCCCAAAAGTTCAGGACTTATCAGAAGTTCAGGAAGAAACCTACCAACAAATTTAAGGGAACTTTCCTAGAAATTCTGGAAAGGACTTTCCCAAAGTTTCGGTAAAATTTTCCTCGGAGTTCAGGATGGGACTTATTAGCGGTTTAGAAAGAATAAGCTTCCCCGAAAAACAGGAAGAAACATACTAGAGGGGGCACTACCTATAAGTGCAAGAAGGAATATCTCAAAAATTTCAGGAATGTACTTCACTGATGTTCAGGAGAGAACTTCCCAGAAGTTCCGAAGGAAACTTCCCAAATGTTTAGTTGGAACTACACAGAAGTGCTAGAGAGCTTTCCTGAAGTTCAGAATCGAACATTCCAGAATTCCAGAATGAGGCTTTCTCGAAGTTCAGGAATTCCCAGAAGTTCAGGTAGATACATCTCAGAAGAACAGGAAGAGACTATCCAAATGTATAGGGGGTATCCTAGTAGTTCACGCAGGAATTTCTCAGAAATTCAGGAATAAACTTAATCCGAAATTCAGGAGAAAACTTTATTGAAGTTCAGAAGAGGACTGCTCAGAAGTTCGGGATGAAACTTCCAAGAAATTTAGAGAGAATTTTGCTAGAAATTTTAAAAAATTCTTTCCCAATATTTTGGATTAATCTTCCTCGCAGTTCAGGATGGGACTTATCAGAAGTTTAGAAAGTAACTAAGTTCAGGAAAAAAAAAAAATACTAAATTTTCCTGGAAGGTAAGGTTGGGTTTGTAGATGAGCATTTTCAAAAAAATCAAGAGTGGCTACCAAGAAGTTCACCTGCCTAAAGGTCAGGAGGAAACTTCCCAAAATTTTAGCAAAGAGCTCTGCGGAAGATCAGGTGAGGGCTCCCCTGAAATTCTAGAGATTATCACTGACGAACCGAAGAAGCAATCAATACAAAAATCATTCATAATGATATTAATTGCCCATGACACCATATTAAAATATGTTAAACATCATCTTCCCAACCGTTGGCATCGTACTAGGAGCTAGCAAACTTACTCATGCAGGAATCACAATTCCTTGGTTTCCATCTGAGCTAGTTTGAAAGATTTGACTGGTAAGAAAACGTCCCTGAAGTTTAGCAGAAAAGTTTAAAAAAATCCAAGAAGTTTATCAATGTATCAAAGAAGTTTTCAAGAATTCTTCGAGAGTTCAAAGACTCCTCTAAAAATTGAAAAATAAAATCCCCGATTTTGAAAAAAATCCCATTTAGGGTACTAGAAGCTTTGGAAAAAGTTTGAATGCTTTACCAGCTAGTCAGAGAACTTCGAGATAAAATCGTTGAAGCAACCCACAGTGGGCATAATCGAAGCTGTAATCGGACTTATTTCAAATCCGCTGGTATTTGTACATGAACTGATGTTTTTCTTTAGGAAAAAACGCCAATAAATCGATTGCCACTAATTTCATCCTGTGCAGAGCATTGGAAGTGGCTCATTTTGCCCCATTTCACCATAATTCGGTGTGTTCGTTCAGTTTTTACTCCGATAACTACAATTGCCGCTGTAGTTTTCGCTTGAAAAGGGACATATCTTATGTGAAAAACTCTCAGGAATCGAATGGTGCCAGTTTCATGCTGTGCAGGGGTCGAGAAATGGTCTATTTCGCCCCATTTTACCCTAAACATGTGTTTTTCAGTGTTTACTCCGATAACTACTACTGCCACTATTTTTATTTTTGTTACCAGTTTCATGCTGTGCCATCTAGTAGGTTTAATTTTCAACCAGTTTAATTTCACAGTTAAAGAGGTTTACATATTTTTTGATTATACATTTGCAAATATACATCGATAATTTTATAGTGCAATTTACAAAACATAAACAGATTCAGTTGAAGTTACATCTTCAGCAGCAGTTGCGGATGTTGCGGATGAAAATCATATCAAAGTAGCCTATTTTCTTTGTTCTCCAAGTGAATTTTCATAAACAACTGTCATTTGACTCAAATTGAAGTTCGAATGTGCAGCAACATTTTTCTTTTCAAAATGTTGAATAGTGAGATTGTGAAAATTTACTTAAACTCTAATCGCAAGAAGCAGCGAGTAGTGCAGCTTCTGATAGCGAGAGGTGTAGGCTGTGAGTCAACTGTGTCTAAAGATGTGACGAATTGGGTGAAACAGTTTACTCGACGCTGGGTAAATGCGCATGGAAAGGAACGTTTTTATGAGAGAAACAACGACTGGCTAAATCAAACATTCGAGGTAAGGGTTCTGAGTGGAAACATACGTATATAGGGTAGGTGTACCAGTTATGGCAATACTTAAAAGTGTACCAGTTATTTGGCCTATGGAAATTAACTAGAGTATGGCCATTACTAGCGCCATTGCGTAATGGTGCGAAGTGGTACACTTGCCATGACTCGTACACCTACCCGATCTTGACAGAAACATAATCATCACATAACATTTTTATAGACGTCAATTGATCAGCGATCTACGAAGTCATCTGATGACCTAACAACTCCTCAAAAGCCTGGCATTCGTGGTCCAAAACGTCGATGTTTTGAAGATCTGTCTGAAAGTACCAAAGATAAATACAGCAAACGGCTGGCAAAAAACGAACCTATTGAAAAACTACTGCGTTCCGCAGAGAAACTGGCGCACCGTGGTTTGCTGACGAATATGGCCAATATTCTGCGTGGCCTGAGAACTTCTGGTGAGAATTACGCTAAGCAGATTTTGCGAGTCACCGGAAAACCGGAACTGAACGCTTCCGTTGAAAAATCTTTGCTTCTAAAAACACGTGTCGGTTTGAGCAAACGGAAGTACATAGCTGTACAAAAGTTTGCGAAACAAATGCATGGAGTAAAGTTGTTGTCCACTTGGAAAAATATCATGGATCATCGAACAACAATAATTCCGAAGATTTCACGTCCAACGAAAGTTGATGGAGCTTTATCAGTCAAGGTTGCTTTACGTGACATGGTACGCAGTGATACTACTAGAATATTGGAGTTGGATGAAGTGGCAGAACGGATGTCTGCATTGACGGCTACTTCGGATGGGGAAATAGTCGACTGCATACTGTATATTTCCGCCGGAGTAGACTCTGCTACTGGGTTCTCGCACTACAACCAGAACTCAATCCTGAAGCAGGATGATTCGCTGCTTTCGGAGCATGCTATGCCGTTGATGTTGGTAGCTGGAAATGACCAAAAGCTGTGGATCAATCCGAATCCACAGTCGGACACCTTTTGTCATGCAAGATCGATGACCTGGGCGAAAGAAATTGAAGAACGCACGAAGATGATGTATAGAGCACTCTATAGTGAGGTTGAGGAGATAAACAGTCGACCTATCGTTATCGATTCATTGGTATATATGTCTACACGAAATATTTAAGAACATTTCATTAACCAAATTTTTTTTTGTTTCATGAATTAGCAGAACGGAAAAGTCCGCGTTAAAGTTAGTGCATTCTATGCCATGGTCGATGGAAAAGCGGCCAATGCTATCGTGGACAACCGAAACACACACGTCTGTCCTTTGTGTGTTCCTGGTGCTGATCTGCAAGTTGGGCCTTCCTTCTTCCATTCACGGCTGAATGTTGTAGAGTGGCTGATTCGCGTTGCGGCACAGAAAAAGGTCGGTAAACAGGGAGACAAATACCTTGCTCAGTCGAATCCACTTGTGAGAGGAAAAGTCCGCGAAATCTCTGATACGTTAGAAGGAGCATTTAAAATGAACATTAACCGTCCAAAGATTGGAGGCAGCGGCAGTAGTAACAATGGAAACATGGCTCGTCGTCTCTTGAGTGATCCATACACTTTTGCTCAGATCCTGGAAATCGACAAAGAATTTGTGGAGAAAATTCGACTGATTAGCTGTTTGGCACTGTCGTCGAACATTTTAGATGCACAAAAGGTTAAAGATCTCTACAACGACATAAAGAATCTTGTGACTAAAGAATTTGAGTTTGTGACACGTCTTCCTCCATCTCTTCACAAGTATAGTCATATGCCGGAATTGATTGAGCGATTAGTAAGTATACAAACTAAAACTGAAAACATTTTATATAACAAAAGCAACACAAATATCTAATGTATTGGTTTCAATTCCAGCCGTACCCACTTAGCTTCATTGACGAGCAATCAGGAGAACGTTGTCATAAACGCTATAAGCATGCCCGGCTACAGCTTTCGCGGAAAACTTCACCCGAGGACAATTTGACGGACATTATACACATGTCGTTAGCGTGGTCTGATCCGAAAATGGCTCACATGGAAGCAACATCAAAACGCCGAAATGTCAAGCATGCATCTCAAGAAAGTGAAGGATTTATGCGAAAAATGAAATTTTATTTTGCCGAAAATACAGGAATGCAGAACGCGGACAGCGACACCGATGAACCCGAAGATGCCACAGACTCTGAGTCCGGAACCAGTGATGACAGTACTGAATCCGAGTCGAGCGATAGATCCGAAGATGTCACAGACTCTAAGTCCAAGACCAGTGATGCCAGTGATTGTTAAATTCAAACAATACACTTTTACGTACAGGCCCGAAAGGGCCTAATTATGTGTTTTAATATCTATCTTAGTTGAAAACTATTAACATGCTAAGCTGGCACCATTTGATTTCCCAGTGCACTGCAGTGTTTTCTACGTAAGATATGTTCCTTTTCAAGCAAAAAATATAGCGGCAATTGTAGTTATCGTAGTGAAAACTGATGAAAAACACATGTTTAGGGTGAAATGGGGCGAAATAAACTATTTTTCGACCTCTGCACAGCATGAAACCGGCACCATTCGATTCCTGAGAGTTTTTCACATAAGATATGTCCCTTTTCAAGCGAAAACTACAGCGGCAATTGTAGTTATCGGAGTAAAAACTGAACGAACACACCGAATTAGGGTGAAATGGGGCAAAATGAGCCACTTCCAATGCTCTGCACAGGATGAAATTAGTGGCAATCGATTTATTGGCGTTTTTTCCTATAGAAAAACATCAGTTCATGTACAAATACCAGCGGATTTGAAATAAGTCCGATTACAGCTTCGATTATGCCCACTGTGCAACATAGAAAAACAGTTACTGTTTTGTTTTTCAAATCAAGCAAACTGATCAAAATTTTGTAGAATCGGTTTCTTCACACAAATTTAAGCTAGAACTCGGTACGATCTAGGGTTTAAAATGAATCTACGCTGCGCATTATTATTCACTTCTCATGACACTTTATGTTTTGTTGTTATTCACCAATAATTAAAAACAACGCTCACTTCACGGAGTTTCTTTTTCTCCTGAATACGCAGAACCAATCAAAGCAATCCACGCGCAGGGAAGAACACTTTCCGCACTTGCCCGCCCTCTCGGATCGTTTTTCTTAATCTTTATCGGTCGCAGATCAATCGGAAACGGATACACGCGCAAGTTCCAGCCGCGTTGATCGCGCTACCACGGTTGACTGATTGACTCGGATCACCCAACGGACACATCGCCGGCTGATAAGTCGGTATGTGGGTATTTAAATTGCAATGAGCTTCCCTTTGTAAATATTAGAATGTGTCGATTACCTTACGTATGTAACCATGTGTTTACATGGCTTAGAGCGCCATTCTAAGCCGCAGCTTTGGATTCTGAGTTGACAGAGCGTTCACACGACAGCTACCAGCAATTAAACCGGTTTTGGATGGGTAATTTGACAAATCAGTCTGCCGCTTTGTGTGTAGTGATATCGCGGTTTTCCGTTGGAATCTCGTTTATTTAAAGGCTTGTGGTTTCCGCGTGAAATTACGTGAAAAAATGCCCATCCTTGAGGTTATATTATTGCATCAAGCATGTTAATGTTAACAAGCAGAGGTAATGTTGGTTTTTGATCAATCCCCGTGTTTACATGCGAAATGTAAATGCAATAAAATAGGCATTTTGATCCATCATTTAGCAGTTGAAATTCGAATGAAATGACGTTTGTTTAGAATGCGCGGTTTGCTTACAATCACTCGTGTTGGCAACTATCGTGACATAACCTAAAATTAGATGCAAAACATTTTTTTCCACGAATGCGCCGGTTGCTTTGTGAGTGGTTCTAGTGCAGCGACTGAAACCTGTTTGCAAATCACTAGCGAATTGAATTTTTGCATTTGATGGCGGAAGCGTCGTAAAAAGGGAATTCCCTCAAAACAATGCGCCACTCCAACTTCGAACAGCTTGAAATAGATTTATTATTGCATTCTCATATCACACCCGTTGCGAGATCAAAAATTGGTCGGAAAATTGCACTTGTAACCTAGGTCTAAAATCACACAGTTTGATTGCTTTGTTTTTGTTTTCTGAACAAACCCGTAAACACTACGAATGGTTTCACCAAATTCGACACTTATCTGCAGTGGGATTCATCCCGCTGCCACGCCGGCAGCCAAACGTCTGACTGAATTCGGGCGAATTTACCAATACTCCTTTGAGGCGGATCCAACCAGGACAGTGAGTGTCATCCAAGGCGGCCTTCGCGGCGGACGCAGTGTGCGATTCGCACCATAGCTACGAAAAGTGGCAACTATTTATAAGACAGTATTGAAAATAAATAAATACATTTAATAGCTCACGTTCCCATAGGAGATGAAGAACAACTGTTCGTGGGTGTAGTTTTCGAAACCTGGCAGAAGTGGCTCTTTCTCGTTGTGCTTCTTGTAGATCTTGTACGCTTCGAATGCTTCCCGAACGCCGCCGTTGTCTGCGATGTTTTCCCCAAGCGTTTGAAGTCCATCAATCTGAAAGCAAATTTCAAATCAGCTCTTTCCGATAAACCCCGCTTCCACTTAGCCTACGTAGTCGTCTGCTTCCGGAATGTAGTAACCGTTGTACTGCTGAACGAAGCACGCCGTTCGGTTGACGTACTCCCGAATCGTTCCGTTTGTCCACCACTGCTTCAGATTGCCTTCCTTGTCGAATTGACGACCTGTTGCGTTAAGCCCATTGGTCAAACCTTCGTCATGATTAATTTCGCCCCCAACTTACCGCTATCGTCGAATCCATGCGTCAGCTCGTGACCCAGTACCGTCCCAATCGCTCCGTAGTTCAACGCCCTGGAATGGAAATCTGATCAGTTAGTGTCTCATCCGCATTTCACAGCATCCCACGTCCTCCGACCAGAAGCGGTTTGTTGCCAGTGTTCGCGCTTCAATCTAGCTGTGCATGGTTTCGAATCGTGTGCAACAAATTTGTGCAGAACTGTGCGTACGATCAAAAAACAATTACCCAAATCAACAAACGCTTACTCTAGACCCAGATGGTAGAATGGATACTGCAGGATGGCAATCGGAATCGCTGCATTCCAAGGACGGAACAGTAAGTTACGACTCAAAAAACATCTACCCTGGCGGTCGATACTTACTGATCGCATTATCCTGGAAGGCGTGGAAGGCGTTAACATTGGTCGGGAAGGTATCCCAGCTGAGAACGTTCTTCATCCGCCATCGGCGTAGAAATTTAACATTTCGCATCTCAACCAGCTGAACCATGTTTTCCAGATGCAGAGTATCACACAAATCCACCTGCAATTCAAAAACCAACCTATAATGAACGCGATCGTGCATCCCCGTCTCACTTACCGTATCGTAGAGTTCTTCCAGCTTATGCTCGTCCAAAATCCACTCGGGGAATCCGATCAGACTGCGCATCGCTTGCGATTTCTCCAGCGTTGAGCTCTTAGTCTTCCAATCCATCCAGGTCGTGTCCCTCACCAGCCCATCGAACGCCCGCCGGATGTACCTCAGCATCTGGTCCACCTTCGGTTTCGTCTCCTGAAGAAATTCCCGATCTGTGATGGCGTAGCTGACGGCCATGCCCATCAGCTTGTTCACGGCACCGGTGCAATACAGGGATCGTGGAGTGTACCCCTCCGTAACGAGCATCGTTTTGTAGTATTCGTAGTGTAGTTTACGAATCTCGGTAGTCGTATGTAGAATCAACTCTTCCACCACCGTCCACCAGATGAACAGTTCAATGTGCACGAGAGGAGTCTGCGAAAGGTAGTCTGCCAACAAGCGAAGATAAAGGATATCTGCATTGCTGGTTAGGATCTGATCCTGATTCAAATCAAGTTGAGCTTCCGGTATGCCGTCGAAGACTTCATTCAGGAAGCGTTCCCAAATGGGAAACGGGTCCTTCGGGAAGAGATGTTGATCCGTTGCGTTTTGCAGCTCAAGGACGGTAACGAACAGAGTATCTTGCAGGTTAAGGCGATCTTCCGTATTGTTTGATTTGGAAGCATTCTCCGCTTGTTTCTGCATCTTCAGGAGAACCCTGGACATTTTGACGTAAATGTCGGCCGCAGTCTGGAAGTTGTCTACAAACGGTTCGATGTCGATCTTTGGGTCGGTGCTGTTGACAAGAATTTTCATGGCTCCGATCATGAAGTTTTTATAGGCCTTCATGTAGTTGGTATCCTCCGGTGGGTCATCAACGTAGTCTTCCTCTTCTTCACTGACTATAACTTTGTGCTTTGCTTTTGCCATGTGTCTCAGGATGTTTTCGTTACTGAAAGTGAGGATTGAATGAGGTTGTTATTTGAATTAATTGACAAGGACACTCACAAAGGTAAATCCGAGCCGGTTTCCGGAGTTCCTAGAACCAATCGGTTGTAGTTTCGATCCTGGGGATCTGGAAAAACGTCAAACCCAATCATGATGTCCATACCGAGCAGTTGTTTGACCTTCGTCAGGGATCGAATCCAGTCAAAGTCGTAGCTTTCGTAGTTGACCTCGGTCAGGTTCAGCATGGTCGGATAGTTGGGCAGAAAGTACCCCTCGAGTAGTTTGAATAACGGATCATACCCGAGTGCGTCCATGGCCGTCAAATTCATACAACCGCGGTACATGGCTCGAGCCTGCATCACCGGTTTCGGATCATCGAAGCTATCGTTCCGCTGTAGATACTGCCGGATGTTCCGGAGGATGCGAGCCTGTCGTTCACTGAACCAATCGTAGCTCGTGTAGGTCTCCGGTCGTGGATGGTCGTCACCCCAATTGCCGCAGGTGTAGGCGTAGAAGTCTTCACACGGATCGATCCGAAGATCCATGCTCTGTTGGAGAGTGGCGGCGGCGCGAAGGCATTCCGGACTGTGGCATACGTCCGGCGGGAAGTGAACTGGGGAATTTGAAGGGGGTTTAAAGGTTTCAGTTTTACTTAGTATGATAGGAAGCGTTTTTTTGAAGATCATTTAGGTTCAATTCGTTATAAGCATGAGAAAAATAAGTTGAAATAAGTTAAGTTAAGTGGGTTTTTCCAGTACCGGTTGTAAGGGATCTAGGAAAGCTAAAGCTGCACGTAATGATTCGAGTGGCGTTGCATTCACCGTTGGGTGGTCGATAGTGGCGCTACCCAACAAACATCGGTGTTGAATTAGAGCTTGTTCAAGCAAATTTGGAGAAGCTATTCAGCTGTTTCTTCTAGAATAGCTGAATAGCTCCTCCAAATTTGTTTGAACAAGCTCTAATTCAACACCGATGTTTGTTGGGTAGTACGCATACTACCCACTAGCGGTCCTTTTTCACCTCACTGGAGAAATTCACGGGTGGATACATCCGGTGGCTTTGTTGTCGAGCACCCGGAGCTACAGAATAATTAGGTTAGGTATATGGAAAAGTAGAGGTAGATATTGAGAATATTTGTTCATACTAGTATACTAAGTGATATATTGATACTTCTGTGATATATTGATAAACTTTTTGATTTTTTTTTAAACTCCCAGCTAAACTTTTGGGAAGTTTCCTTCGGAACTTCTGGTAAGTCTTCTCCTAAACTTCAGAAAAGTCTCCTGATATTTTTTTAGACATTTTTTCTTGTTCTTATAGGCTTCCTTTCTGGTGAGCAAAGTTTTACCGACTTTTTGGGAAAGTCCTCTCCAGAATTTTTAGGAAAATTCCCTTAAATTTGTTGGAAGTTTCTTCCTGAACTTCTGAGAAGTTCTCTTCTGAAAATTTGGGAAGTTTTCTCCTGAACTTCGGGGAAGCTTGTTCCTGAGCATTTCTTGCTTAAACTACTAGGAAGTATCCCCTATACTTCCCGAAAGCTTCTTTCTGTTCTTTGGAGAGGATTCTTCCTGAGCTTCGAGAAAGCCTCAATCTGAAATTCTGAAATGTTCTCTGGTGAACATCGGGAAAGCTCTCTTGTGCACTTCTGGGAAGTTCCAACTAAACTTTTGGGAAGTTTCTTCCGGAACTTCTGGGAAGTCCTTTCCTGAACTTCAGAGAAGTTCTCTCCTGATCTTCTACGACGTACCAGCCTGAGCTTTGTGGAAGTTTGTTCCTGATTTTTGAGACATTATAGGTAGTGCACTCCCGGGTTAGTTTATTCCTGAATTTCTGGGAAGTTTTTTCCTGAACTTCTGAGAAGTTCCATTTGGCATTTCTAGGAAGAAATCCAGAACCTCTGGGAAGCTCCAAACTTCTAAGAAGTCCTCTTCCCAAAACTTCTTCATCTAAGAAATCCTCTCCCGATTTTCGGGGAAGTTTTCTCCTGAATTTCTGGGAAGTATGATATTATACTTCAGGAATGTTCGGTTCTGAAGTTTTTGGGATATTGCTTGAACTATAAAGAAGTGCTTCCTATACGTCTGAGAAATTTCTGCCTCACCTTCGGAGAAGTTTTTTTTTCGAGGAAGTTTCTTCTTGATCTTTTTGAAAGTATCTTCCTGAAGCTTTGGGAAGTCTCCCGCGTATCCGGTCCTTCTACAATTGCGGCAGGACAACAATCTGCATACAGGTGTATTTGTCATTATCATTTCACATTATAATGACCCTTCACTATATTTTATATACTGTTCTAAATGACATTGCATACTGATTTTATATTTTTTCCTTATTTTCATTACATTGATTTTCTTTATTTATATAAATATTATTTTATTGTTCCCACCTCGGAGCGTATGGTATGGTATGTCCACGCATCCTTCCTCCCCTTGTAGATTCACAAAATGCGTTGTGGTTCAAATCTATTCATTTGAATCCAAATCATTTCACAGATTTTGCGGTTAATGCAACGCAGTAGGCCTGACTGCTTTTACGCTTGTATCATGTCTTTGATATGCTGCAAGCATCAATATTGACAAAAAAACAATTGCTTTGCTTTCTCGTACTGGCTGCGCTTGTATTAGATTAGATTAAAAGCTCTGGGAAGTCTCCTTCTGAACTTTTTAGGATAAGCCCCAATTTCTGGGTAGTACTTCTTTCTACACTTCTAGGAATCGAGGATGAATGTCATAAACCACTTAACTCGAGGGTTAATTTTTCAGATCCCAAGTGCAAATGAACTGAAATGATGCGTTTAGAAGTATTTAAGAAAAAAAAATCTAAAATTAGTTTCAAAAGCTCAACACTTTTACTGCTGTGCTGAGTCTCCGTGCGGCCACCGACTAAGATTGAGAGCCATTGTTTCGATCACCAACGTAATAGTATTCAAACGAGAAAATAGAATTTACTTTTTGTTATTCCGAACCAAGGTGCATTGGTTGTCCTATTTTTAATAAGGCCCGTCTGACGTTTGTTACAACGGTTACGAACACCAGTATTGTTTACAAACAATGAATATTTTGACATTCAGATGTAAGAAATTATGGCTACAGTGTAAAATGGCTGTTCGTCAGGTCCCTGAGCAAAATACACCTGTCGAGCAAAGTGATGGTCGACTTCTATAATTGACCCCTATGTTTTCGTTTCGAATAATTGTTGTTGTTTGAGTCTAAAAGAATTATCTTGTGTTGTTTTACCCTTCTTACACCAAAAGAAGGGTATTAAGCTCGCTTGAGAACTCGAGGCTTCATCCGAGGCCCGGAGGGCCGAGTGTCATATATCAGTCGACTCAGCTCGACGAACTGAACACATCGCTGTGGGTATCCCAGACAACCACAAGTCGTATAACAGTGTTCAAATAGTATCGTAAATTTCAATATTTTAAGTCAAAATCGCAATTAATTGTAGGCTTTATCTTATTATGTTTAGGTTAAATCGTAAAGAGTGCAAATTATCGACTTATATACGATGTGTCAGGAGGAAAACTTGCACTTTTGTTTTCCTGAAGGTGTAATAACATCTCGCAAATGCTATTAGGTGCGCAACTAAGTTCTCGCTGTTTTTTGGTGAAAAAGGAACTTTATTATGAAAACAAAGGCTACAAACGAATTATTCAAAGTATTGCCCATCACTAGCTACGACTTTTTCCCATCTTTCTGGTAGAACGTGAATACCATTTCGATAGAACTCTCGGGTACTTTTTCAAACAGACGTATGTCATTTTGTAAACAAAGAGGGGAAGTAAGATTCAAACGTAAATTTCTCAAAACCCTTAGCACTTTCATGCAAACTTGGGCCACCAACACAAGGAATAACATTGCTTTACATGATTGTGATGCTACTTTATGTGAGGGTACTGAGAATTTCCAGAAATTTACTTTTGAATCTTACTTCCCCTCTTTGTTTACAAAATGACATACGTCTGTTTGAAAAAGTTTCCGAGAACTGTTCGTCTTTTGATGCTATCCAAGAATCAAGCCATTTTGAGATGTCATCATATGAGTGGAATTGCTGACCAGTTCAGTTCGATACCGTTCTCCGGTAATGGTTTCGTTTGGTTTCAACCGCTCATAATAAATAACACCAACTTGGTCCCACCAAATACACAGCATAACCTTCGCAGCGTGCCAGCGTATTCGGCCTAGGCGACGATGTTGGAGCATGCCCGGGCAGCCCGTTTTGGGTTACTGTAATGAATCCATTTTTCGTCACCCGTAACAATGCGATGTAGAAAACTCTTCCTTTTTTGCCGCTGGAGCAGTTGTTCACAGACGAAAAAACGACGCTCAACATCTCTTGGCTTCAAATCGTAAGGAACCCAAGTTCCTTGCTTTTGAATCATTCCCAACGCATGCAATCGCTTAGAAACGGCTTGGCGGGAAACTCCTAATCCTGAACCAAGCTCTTCTTGCGTTTGACACGGATCCTCATCGAGCAATGTCTCCAATTCAGAGTCTGCGAAGTTTTTTGGCCTTCCTTCACGCGGACGATCATCAACCGTTTCAAAATCACCGTTTTTGAAACGACGAAACCAATCACGACACGTTGTTTCACTCAGAGCAGCATCACCGTAAACTTTTCGGAGCTCTCGATGTGCTTCAGCCGCCGTTTTCTTCGAATGAAAGAAGAAAATCAACACTTTCCGCAAATGACGATTATTTGGCACGAAATCAGACATCTTCAAACAACCAAAATATATAACACTAAACCAAAATCACTGATTTGGCAAAGCGGTTTGTTTACCATATGTCTGAGCTTGGTTTATGACGCTTGAGAGGTACAACATTCGACCAGCACTTACTACTGGCGCCATCTATTGCTAAACAGCGGGAACTTAGTTGCGCTATTTATTTCACAGAAATTCCACCAACTTATCAAAACAAATTAAACTTATTAGCAAATCGACCAACTTCCCAGATTTCTTACAATTTCTCGTAAATTATTAATATATTTGTGATATTCTACTTTTTATCATGAAAGATGAACCAAACGGGAGTCCAAATAACTTCTGAGAAGCTGAATTTTCTTCTCAAAATTTCGGTTATTTCCAGAAAGTTGTTTCTATTCCATGGATGATCAGCAAACTTTTTGGATGTTCAACCAAGTTTCCAGAAACGTTGAGAATTTTTCGGCAATTCAATGGACTTCTCTGAAGTTGCACCACTTCTCTTCTAAAAAGAGAGTGAGCAAACTTTATGATTATCTTGAAACTTCCAAAAAGTTTATTCAAATTCCGAGAAGGTTAATCAACTTCTGTCAAGTTCATTATGTTTCCATCCAATTTTCATAGATATGCCAAAGCTTATGGTAATTCAGAAAATAATTTGCAAAGAGTTCGTTTAGTTTCTAGAAGCTTATATAAGTTCTGACCAATTCAAGTAACTGCCGAGACAGTTTCAAAGCTGTAGAATATGCAATTGAATAATATAATATTTAAAAACGATTCCTGGAAAAACCAAAGAGTTTTCGAACTTACCTTCCGCAAAGTACGAATTGAATCTATCTTCAAGATATAATCGGTTTCCCCCAGAAAGCTTATCAAACCTGCTATTGTAAAATGTGATCTCTCCCCCAGAAGGCAATCCTGAATATCCTGATCCCCAGTAAACCGGCCAAAAGTTTCTGTGAAACAGGCTTCTCTAAAATTTATCTGTATGAGCTATTTGCGAGTGCTAGTCATGACCAATCCATCAGTAAACCGATCGTTCACCTTGAAGACTTCATTGATTTTCGTTTCCAAGCAATCGAAATACTATTCGGAATCGGAATTTTCCACCAAATTAGTCGTAAAATCCACACTATTCACACTTCCGGGAGCCTCCTCGTTTCGAACTAGTCAGCATTTCCCGGAAAATGCAGTGACTGTAAAAACTTAGAGAACCATCCGTTATTCAAGAATGAAACGAAAGGCAATTCGCTAGCACCGGGAGCCAATTGAGGTAATTATCAGCATCCGATGCGAGCAACACCACTTTCTGTCCTGCCTCAGCATCACCCGCATCAAACACGGCCACTTTTCCGCTGATAAATACTCCTCAGCAAGTCTCAATGCTTCTCCGGAACGAAAAACACCGGAACAATATCTGCAACAACTAAAAAATAACAGACCTTCTGTCCATCGGTCTGCATTCAATGTTTGTTGGTTTGCGTGAATGGTTGTGTTGGTAAACAACACGGTAGATTATAAACTTGAATTTTTGTTGTATGTAAAAGCTGAATTTTTACTCATCAGTGGTATTATCAAGTAGCGTACAGTGTTTTTAAACGGTATTTTTCTTGTTCCAAATTGCTGCAAGAATAGATCAAAACATTTACCAGTTTCAAAATAATCAAAATTTACAACACCGGTGAAGCGATGTTTTTGTGTTTTGGTCTAAAAATAAATTCAAACCACGATTTGGATTGCCGTTGAAGATGCCCTTACAGATTTCGACAACTGGGTATTTCAATTTTAAAGTGCTTGTTTTACTTCATGAGAAAGAAAACTAGAATTTAGCAAAAATCTAGAGCAAATTTTCAATAGGTCATGTAAGTAACAATGTAAACAATAACGTGTATGTATGTGTATAGTATGGTAGCCACCATCCCTTCATGCCCTTGGCTTGGATGCAGCTCCACTTGTGGCAAGATCAAATTGAGCCACCGATCTGAATTCACAATATCGCTGTATGAAGGGCCAAAAACGGAGGGGTGGACCCGTAAGCAGTGACTCTCACTCGAAATCCACGGGAAATTAAGAATCTCCTTCCAACGATACGATCCAACAATTCGAATGACCCAATTCGCAATACTTATTAAGCTTTCTACAGGATGGCTTGTTAAGAAGGGCGCGTCACTCTCACTGAAACTGTTGGAGTAGAATTCGCAGCATCACAATCGAATCGGTAGGATAAAGAAAATGATAATGCTCGTTCCCTCCTAGACTCAGGCAGTCAATCAAACCATCGTCCAGTTTCAGCTTGAATGATACCCTGATGCTCCCTCCCAACCCAGTATTTATTATATATAATGTACATAATATGTCATAATATGCAACATATGCAGTATGTAATAGAGCAATGAAATATACTATAATATTTAATTAAAATATGCCATGGTTGGAATTCGTCATCCTGTAATTTAAATATGGATATAAATAAAATAATATGATGAAATAGTTAAAATAGTAATAATAGGCATATGATAATCATATGCAGCTTGGTGCATCTTTACAGCTCAATCAGTGGCAGATGAATATAACTCTGGAATGTGAAGGTCTTATTGCAATTAAATAAAACATAAACCATTTAATTATACCTGAATAAAAAAAAAAATAAGTATATATTCATGACATATAGATAAACATAATCAGCAGAATTGAAGAGCATTTATTAATTTTAATAAAATTCAATGATTTAAATTCATAGAAAAACACCTTTAGATACAATGAAATAAAATATCTGTACTATCTGGAATCTATTTCCTTGTAACCTTGCTTCCTTGCTTCAACACATGAAATTTAATTTATTTTCATTAATCTTTTAGTAAATATTTTTAATATGATATACTAATATATATAATGATGATATGATGAAAATAATACGATGTTGTAATAGTATACACATAAAAATTAAATGCAAATATTTGTCTCTTCTGCTGTGATATTAGATGATTGAAACTCTGAAATGGCGAAAATTTCCAAAGTGATATAATGAAAGAAAGTTGATCACCGGGCAGCCAAGCAAAATAGCAAAGAAAATTTAAGCAAACAATTAGCCGAAATAAATTTCATATGATTATGATTACTGCCCAAAAATGGAAGCTTAATAAATCCACATAAAAGAAAAAAAACAGAGAAAAAGAAAAATTAAATTTGAATTCTCCGATAACTCTTGCTTTCTACTGGGCCCATAAATAATTTTTTAATTCTGTGCAATAGAAAATGAGAGATCATAAACAATGTTTGTTTTTGAATTATTAAACTTTTTTGGAAATTTTATTTAGTAGAATTTGTCGTATGATCCTTTCTAAAAGAAAAACATTAAAAACCATCCTATCTTTTCAAATACATATCGTGGGTTAGGTGGGCTAAAACTTACGACGATGCATAAATGCGAACCTGAAAATAGCTTTGAAAATATTGTGAAGGGATGTTATAATATAAAATGATAGTAACAATTATATTTGTACTGTCTGCATGTCTGTAGACTGACGTCCAGCTGCAATTGTAGACGCTCTTGCATTATCATTGCCACGAAGGAAACAAAAAAAATTAAAATTATTAAACAACACTTGGGAATTCCATAGATGATCTGAAATTATACACCGTATAAAGAATACTTCCATTTTTGTGGTAGGGTAAGATTGCAGCATGCCACCTTCCTACATCGCATGGTGGGACTGCTTCCTAAGGTATAGCTGATACAGCGTTTTTTACTCAGCCGTTGGATGCCAGGACAGACGCTGTTTGAGCTGCACCTCCTTGGTGGACGGACGCTCGGAACGCACCTCCTCAATCTAGCTGAAGTCAGAAGGACAACAGTGCCCAGGCTGCACTACCAGCTAAGTACGCAACCCTTAGCTGGCGGTCTTTGTCATCTCTTGACCCGTGGAAGCATGAGGTAGGAACTTGTGAGGACCAGTGCTATGTTGCGGGGATGCACGCTCCACCCCAGTTGTCTACTCACCATTTTGCAGCCCAACACAATAAACACAAAAACTTGCACAAAAAAAAAATGAACAAAACTTGCCGATTTTTCATGGGTTTACCTTCACCCGCACTGACAAAACTACCCATGCAGCATCAATCATAGTAACCCATGAGTCAGCAGACAAATTTCACACCGCTCTCCCGCAACTCCCCCGTGATCACAGACATTGAGACGCCACCCCGCTCAGAGTCGCCGCCCGACAACAGCACCCCACCCCACCGCGACAACAACCACATCCGGCACTTTGTGGACGCCGGATACGCCCGTTCCGGCATCTACAACATCTTGCACTTATTGGACAACAATCGAGGCATCGAAAGAAAGCCCGGTTCCGGACGGCCGACGACCCTGAGCGACAAGCCCACCAAAGGCTGCGGAGGAAGCCCGAGGGAAAATTGCTTCCTCCCTTCCTTCCCTTTGCCAGGGAGGTCGGTTCAACCGGCCAAACAGTGAAAAAGTACCTGGCGAACATGAACATAAGAAGGTCAGGAAGCGGAAGTCGCGTCCACTGGTTTCGGAGCTGCAGGCGATGACCAGCGGCAGCGGCTGAATAAGATGGTCAACTCGATTTTTCCGGCAAATCGCGACGTGGCGGTGGTAATGGACGACGAGACCTATCTCACCCTACTAGATGGCAACGATTGGCAGGGAACGCCGTAGTTTTACTTCCCCCACGAAGGAAGTGAGCTTCGAGGTGGAAGTTCATTTCGCACACCAAGTTCCCCAAGAAGGTGCTGCTGTGGCTGACAATCAGCGAGAAGGGGGAGGTCAAAGCCGCTCTTCTTTCGCTCCGGACTGGCCGTGAACGGGGAAATTTATAGAATGAAATGCCATGTCGGAAGTTGCGTTGTTCATCGAGAAATACTATAAGGGCGGAAACGCGGTGCTCTAACCGGATCTGGCGTCGGCCCACTACTCGAAGCGATCGTTGGAGGAGATTCTAGACAAAATCGTCAAAAGGTCGAAAGTAACAATTGTAAACAATGACTTAAAACGTAAATTTCCTGGAAATGCCAGGTTGCTAACATCTATATCCACTACCGACAGGAAGGTAATAACTCCCTGTATCTGTTTCTGGTGCTATTTTGTTTGTGGAAGCAAGCAGATCCCAGAAAAATACGCTAGAAGTCATTGTTTACAAATGTTACTTTCGACCTTTTGACTATTTTGTCTAGAAGTCACAAACTACTCTATAACGAACTTTTGTCGCATTCGTCGCTTTGTCAGTTTGACTTAAGTGCTGTTCCACACCGACCTATCCAGCCGAGTTATTTTGGCGTCAGCAACATGACAGGTCGAAACGGACTTGACGAATGCGACATATTGTTTTGCGACACGACGTAACGCACCGGGCGGATGTAACGTGATAACTTTCCGAACGACTTATAATGTGGTCGTAGCTGAAGTTAAAAGACCTTAAATTGAATTTATTTATAAAATCGATTTGGAATTCAACTAAATGGAAACCTTTATTGATGTAAAGCTAAGCCTTGCTTAACTTTGTTGGTTCCACATATTTGCTTCAAATATTATAGCTTGGAATTGAAACTAATTTTCAAAACATCTAGGGTATGTGTCCCTTGAATCAGCCTAATATGCAAATAATCAATTACATTTTTTACTATAAATCCTGTTAAGTATTTGAGCTGAAGCGATATTTAACTAGTTATACACTTGTTTGGATATGTTCAATATGCCATTTTGTAGTGATGTATCACGAAAAGTTACACAAACTCATTTTATAAAGTCAGAAACTTTCGAGGGATAAGGGATGTAATGGTTTTGAGTTCATAAGCGCCAAATTGGGTCTATTCATGGATGCAAGTTCGTCCCATTCGACAGATTTGTTATTAAATGTTGCTTGGGCATTGTATGATTTTTTCTTTTCGTGATTTTCTGATTCAATGCGCTTCCAGCTGTATTCGTTCTACCCAAGAAACAATTTCAGTAAATCAAACTATACTAAAACTGCTAAGAAACACTTAAGTGATTTTCTCATATGATTTAGCGACCATTTGTTAATCAAAACATTATAATTCACTCTACCAGATTGTTCCTTTTGGTTGTGTTAAGATGACCCATATGGAAAACTTTCAATCGAAACTCAAACAGGTTTAATGTAAATTTTACCAATAACAACTATTTTTACTACGCTTCATATAACAGGCCATAGTTAGGAACGTGGAAAAAAATATGTTCCTTATTACTGTATTGGGTCTACTGGTTTTCTTGTTAAATCATTGTTATTTTACCTATGGGTACTTAGTTAGTTTATAACGTGTGACTATTTTCTGTACATCTTGGCTGTATTATTCGGTTTATAGTTCAATTTCTGCAAATTAAGATCGGTCAAAAGATCGTGTAGTTAATCTGTTCACCTTAACGGCAGTAAAGTCATATTGCTCCTAAAAAAGTTGAGGAAAATCGAAAATTACGCGAAAGTGAGCAACTATTAATTGATTAAATAATTTCTCAACTGCTCTTCAAATGAATCGGTCATCTACATAGGAATATAATTTTGTTGATTATCGGCGAATTAATGACATTTTTGGTACATAGGCCGAATGAAGGAGCTAGGCTGACATTGCATCCCGTTACCCTTCGAGTTTTCGAGCATATTGCTAAGGTTTAGTTTGTTTTTCCATGAGGTGAAGAAATGAAGAATTGTGCTTCTATTTCCGCATGTGGTTCCGACATGGCTTGTAGCACATTTTCAACAAAACTAGAGATGTATCTTTTTTGGCGTGGGAGTCAAAATCATGATGTTGGTAGACTTCTAACGGTCGGATTTCCGTACAATTCCGAATGGGGATGAAGAACAACGAATCTTAATCAGGATAAGCAAACGTTCATTAATTGTTTAACATTATATTAAATTTTCTTGCCCATCACTTCAAGTTATTTTTTCCATCGTTGCCATAGATACATATTGGTTTTTTCCTCGCTCCGCGGAATATTTTAAAATATATTCCATTTTGCAAAAAGCTTTGATGACCTAGCAGTATAGCTTTACGCTCAATCATCTTGCTTAATTCAAAAAATTGGGAGAATATTTTCGTTTCCCTTTTCTCAAAAAATTGTTTTCTTTTTGGTTAAACTGCTTTGGTGATAGTGGTGATGACGAGTGTCTCTTAGACGGGAGACTCTTTACGCCAACCGGGTTTCTTATCTGTATGTGATAGACACCTTGCTCCTGCTCTCATGTTTCCAGCTCACAAACAAAAGTATTTTTTTTCTCCCACCCTGCCCTGTGCCCGGCCTTTTTTTGGGTGGGAACAAAAAAACAGTTAGACCAAGAAAATTTCCCCCAACACCCCACAAAAACCCCCCCACCAGTGCACGGTGTCGGGTAATGAGAAGCCGGCATAACTTGTCAACGTCAATCCCTTTTTGTTGAGCGCAGGAAAAGTTGGACGTTGACTAAGGAGTGTATCGAAAATAAGCTATCCACAAACTTTCTTTCAAATTATGTTGAAAACCGATATTTTATTCATACAAAAAATTGATCCTTTATTGTACGAGGTTAAACTTGAACATAATGAAGACCGGATGAAATTTAAGTTATTCCTTCACGAATTTTCGAACTTTGGATCGAATGCTCTTCATCAAGTTCCGGACAAGTGTTGCATCGCATTTTTGGACGCTTGAGCCCAAATTTTTTTGAACTCCTGCATGTTCCCAGCTGCCTTACCAGTCTTCTTGAAGACCCTCTTCACGATTGCCCAGTAACGTTCGATGGGTCGAAGCTGAGGGCAATTTGGTGGATTGATATTTTTCTCAACGAAATCTATACCCTTTTCCGCAAGCCAATTGAGAGTGGTTTTGGCATAGTGAGCCGACGCTAAATCCGGCCAAAACAGTGGAGGTGTACTATGCTTCTTATATAAAGGCAACAATCTCTTCTGGAGACACTCAGATCGATAGATTTCCGCATTTATAGTTCCGGTAGTGTAAAAAATGGTTGACTTCAAACCACAGGAACATATTGCTTGCCATACCAGTACCTTTCGACCGAATTTCTCCACTTGAATCGACCTGTCCGCATCGCTCACATCCTCTCCAACGACGGCAGTAAAGTATTGTGGACCTGGAAGGGTTTTTGAGTCCTCCTTTACATAGGTCTCATCGTCCATCAAAACGCATGCATCCGGACGCTGCAAAAGACGCGAATACAATTTCCGGGCCCTTGTTGCTGCTCGCTTCTTCTGTTCTGCACTTTGTTTCGAGATTTTCTGCTTCTTGTAGGTCTTCAGGTGGTTTCGCCTCTTGATACGCTGGATCATTCCGACACTCGTTCCTGCTTTTTTGGCCAAATCACGTATTGACATTGATTTGTTCTTCATGATTAGAGATACCACTTTCTGCTCCAGTTTCGGGTTGGAAGAACCGGGTTTTCTGCCTCTTCCTGGTAGCTCATCCAAAGAATAGTGTTTCCCAAACTTATTAATGATGGTTTTAACACTCGCATGATGAATTCCAAACCGCTTCGCCAATTTTCGCATAGTAATACCCTTCTCACTTAGCCATGTGTCCAGAACCTTAATTTTCACTTCCTTTTCAATACGCGACATTTTGAAAACGCAGAATTTGAACCGCACAAACAAGTAAACAAAAGAAAGCTGACAGTCAAACGCACAGCATGCAGTGTTCAGAGCATAAAAAACCATCACAAATACATGCGTACAACGCAAATGTATGTGGATAGCTTATATTCGATACACTCCTTATTCAATTTTTGAACCCCCTCAGTATCCCAACCCTTCCCCCCCTGGCCACATATAATAACTAATAATAAACTATTTTTTTCTGTTTATAATCTATTTGATATGTATTGTATATTCTACCATAGCTCCTCTCAATATATTACTTTTATTATCAATAAATAACTATCAATCAATTACATTAACGCCTCCATTATTTCCATCCATATTTTCCATTTTCGTTGAACTTAATTAGCTCAGCGTGCCCAGTAGAATGATGGTTGCTTACCAAAACCATGTGAAAGCAGGTAGAAGCAACCTGATAAGAAATAGAGTTTAATTTTAGCAATAATTTTTATTTTTATAATTTTCAGCATCGCATAGTAATATATTCACGTATTTTATTCGTATTACAAGCAACCTATCACTTGTAAAAGCGGATTCGTGGGGGATACCACGATATCTGCGTGGAATAATACTTTTACTATACGTAACAAATGAGATCGTACCATTATGTACTATTTATTGTTCGAAATTCAGGTATTTGCAGGTTCTATTATATTTGACTTGACATGATACGGAGCGTGTGAAGCGGTGTGTCCACGCATCCTTCCTCCCTATAGATTCGTGGGATGCGTTGTGGTTCAGGTCTATTCGTTTGAACACAGCTCGTTTTACGACATCTTCTTTCAGTTGATGCAACGCAGTTGGCCTTCTGACGCTTGTATTGTGTCTTTGGTGTGCTGTAAGCATCAATATTGAAAGAAAGATAATTGGATGTCATCCAGCCCAATTGTTTCCAGGATCCTTTGTCGTACTGGCTGCGTTTAATTTCAGATCATCCAAGAAATTCCCAAGTTGTGTTATAAAAAAAAAACTTTCTCGTGGTTTCTCGAGGCTGCGATACATTGTCCAAACTTTTAGGTTCATAATGGATACGCAATTCCTTTTGCAATAGCAGTAGGACAACAATCGGCAGGCATGTGTAATTTTGATTATCATTTTACGTTATAATGTCCCTTAGGTAAATTTTATATTCTATTCCATATGAAGCTGCATATTGATTTCAAATTTTTAGTATTATCATTACCATTTTATCATTACTCAGATTTTTATGATTTATTTTAATATTATTTTATAATTTTTTCATCGGAGCGTATGGTACGTATTGATTTGAATACAACTCATTTTACAGAATTATCTTTTGTGGTCAATGCAACGCAGTAGGCCTGGCCGCTTTGACGCTTGTATCATATCTTTGATTTGCTACAAGCATTAATATTGACAAAAAAAATAATTGGGCGTCATCTAACCCAATTATTTCCAGGTTGCTTTCTCGTACTGGCTGCGTTTGTGTTAGATTAGATTAGATTAGAGCTTGAATTATACACTTAGAAATTATGAATTTTACACGAGACGTAATTCATGCATGTAAAAAGTCAGGGAACGTAAACAAAAATTTCGTGTAAAATTATGTCTCCTGAAACTGACACATACGCAATTCGACAAAAGATGTGTTCGATTGAATTTATTTTCTCATCTCTTTCAACTCATTCTTATGTGCTAAAGGACGCTTGCATGTGTCGGTCTCAGGGGACAGAAATTTACATGACATTTTGGTAGTGTGTAGATTATCCATCAGGGTTGGATTATCCCTCACCAGTCTTTCTCCATCGACATAGGCCAGAAATTCTATCCCGATAAAATAAAATACCCCCAAATCAGAATGCGTTCCCACAATGAAATAGATAACTCTATCGAAGTGAAATCATTTGGCTGTAAATTATGTTTCTTCAACCATATAATGCCATTTGGTTACTGTTCCCAAAACGCCCATAAACGTTTCGAACCACTTTAGTGGCGATCTAATCTGCTGTTCCGCTTTTCCTCATTTCCTGCTTACCGTTGCTATAAATATTCATGTGTCAATGCCAGCAGGAAACCGTTTTGATTTATACGAACAGTGGGTAGATAGGTACTTACGCAGACAGGCAATCACTATGATTCCGATCAGCAGGATGACGATGATGACGATAAGCGCGATGAAAATACATTTGTGGTAGTAGCGGCGCCGGAATCTGAGAAAAGAAAAACACTATGAACAAAATAGAAACAATAATCCAAAAGGGAAAATGACATGGTCCACCCACCTTGACTGCACCCCGACAAGATAGGGGTTGCCGGAAGGCGAGTCCACATCGCTATGGTTGCCGTTGGTGTTATTGTTCTTGCTCGGGAAATAACCTGCTGAAATGAGAATTATGAGAAATATCAGAATAACCAAATAACAGATTCTCAGTAGACCGTGAAAGTGTGCCATTGATTTTTTCCACCAACTGTCTTGAATTTAAGGCTACTTAGATCTTCCCAATCAGCCGGATGTGCTTCAATTTGCGGAGCAAAATTTCCAAAGTAAACAACAAAGCCCTCGAGACATGTTTGTACAGTATTACTTATGCATCCCGGTCGGTCGGTCTGTCGGCAACGCGAGCGGCAACCAAGTGAATGGAAGCTTCCGACAAGGCAAAGGCAGTAAATCGTTATTCATATCACAGCCACGCGGTGAATTCAACGCTGAATAAATAATCATCATCATCATCACCGTTCGCTGTGCAACAACGAAATTCATGCGTTTTGCCCTCGAAATGACCCATGCTGTATGCATACAACATTATTGTCACACGGGCCGAGAATGGACAACGGAAGTGTATGCATAACATATTTTACATCCTTACCAATTTGGACCTTATCAGTTGGCCGTACACGACCGGCCTGAAAATGGAACCGACAACCTACTACCTACATATCTATAACTCTCCAACCGGCTGTGCATTATTCATTATTCATGACGACCGTATGCAATAGGCCTTTTTCAGCGGAAAATGTGCTTTATATGTGAGCGACAACGGCGGGGGGTATGCCATTAGTAGCCGGATGATTGCTGATGAATTGAAACGGACTAGACGAATTCACCCCTCGTTTCGAATCGATATGATTGATTCGGTCAACATCAGCCTGCCATGGATTGTACTTATGTCAATTGATCCTAATCGATTTGTGTGTAGTTGGTACATTGACCTATAAGACGCGTCAAAGTTTACTGTGACTATGGCGAGACACAGTCCTGGCAAACACATCAATCAATGTTCGGTTGATGACCGGCAGGGAAATTCGGCCTGTCACATTTGTTTCGGATTGAATTATGGAGTCGTCCGATTGGAGATAACTCAGGTGCGCGGGGTTTTGCAAGCCCACCCGCCCGTCTAAAAATCCTCGTTCTCCGTGTCCTCCGTCGAAGACCACAGCGCAGATGTAGTGTTTTTCCGCCAAAGTTGGCTCCGTGTTTATTCATACAGTTTAAAATTGTCCGGGAAAAATATTTCGCTTGATGTCAGAAAAATGGTGATTCGCGATCGTGAAAACGGTCTTTCTCTCCGGAATATTGCTAAAATATACTCAGTTTCACTTGGGGCTGTGCAACACATATGGAGGAAGTATGAGAGCCAAGGAATAGTGAATAACTTATCCGGGCAAGGACGACTTCGTTCGACAACACACCGTGAGGACGTCAGGATTGTTCGATTGGCTAAGCAAAATCCGAAATTTTCAACGAGATAGATTGCTGAATCATCAAATCTAAGTGTTGATCGGCGTACTGTTCGTAGACTGCTTACCGACAGTAGGTTAAGGAAGTGTTTGACGTCCAAGCGATCAACTAGAAGAAGCGGCTTGAGTTTAGAGTCTTACTTACCACCCGTGACGGCAACCGGTTTTGAAGATATGCTGCCGTCAGGACAGCCTCGCCCCAGTACAGCTTCGACATATCTGCTTCTGCTAACATGGAAAGGGCCATCTCCTGCAACGAACGATTTTTGCGCTCGGCCATACCGTTCTGTCGGGGTGAATTCCTTCCGATTCATAAAACTCCCGGAGATTGCGACCAGAATATTCACCCCCACCATCCGATCGAAACACGAGAGGCTTTCTCCCAAATATATTCTGTACCCACCGGACGTGTTGCATAATCTTATCTGCAGCCTCATCCTTGGTCTTGAGCAAATGAACCACGGCGTAACGACTATAGTCGTCGATTAAGGTCATAATATATCGATTACCTGAGGGTGTGGTGGTCTCCATGGGCCCACACAAATGCGTATGGATCTGCTCCAGGGGTCTTGAAGTCTTCCTCTCGACCAATGCAGGAAACGGCGCCCGGGCCAGCTTCCCTTTTAGACAGCTCTAGCATGTGATACGAACACCGCAGTCTTTCATTCCAAAACCGCGCACGAAATCCTCTGATTTCAATCGTGGTAGAACATCGGGATCCCGGTGTCCGACTCGTCGATGCCACGTATGCTGGCACTGCTCGTGATGATCACTTAGAGCGAACACTGCTGAATTTGCAGCTTATACAAACTGCCCGATTTGTCGCTAATCACTATCACTTCACCATGTACATTCGCGCAAAACCCGATCGCGGCCAACGCTCCGACCGAAATCAATCCGCTGTCTAGTTCTGGAACTGTCAGTACATTCTTCAGAGTAACTTCAACTCTCTCTCCGCACGCATTCTCACTGTACACGATTCCCTTACCGATTCCCGACGCTTTCGTTTTCTTACCGTCGGCCAAGGTCACTGTTGCACCAACGGTTTCCCGTAATTCCGTGAAAAATGATTTACCACACGTCATTTGACACGTAGCGCCACTATCGATTACCCAACAGTCACGAATCACTGCACCAGCCACAAAGCAAACCGCACTACCGGTGGCATCACCATCAGCTTGTTTAGCTTTTGGATTTTTGTCATCACTTTTCGGCTTCTTATCGAAATCAGCCTTCTTCTGCGCACGCCACTTTTTACAGTGCTTCCGAACGTGTCCCAGCTGCTGGCTAAAATAACACAAACGCTTCTTTTTGCAACCCGCAGCATCTAACTTCACAGCTTTTACATCTTCTGCGAATGATTCACCACGATTTTGACGCTGTCGGTACTCTTCCAGCAACCGATTCTTCACCATCAATATAATCCAGTCCGCGTTAATCTGGCTCTGCATACCATGCACCAGATTTAGGTAGGATGATGGCACACTTCGAAAAACCATCGCGATGCGCAGCTACTCTTGGAGATTCTGGCCGGCTGCCGTAAGCTTGTCGAACAAATCTTCCATGTTCTCAAGGTGGGCTGACATGCAGCCACCCTCCGACAAACTAGCACTGCACAAAAGATTCGGGTAGTGAACAATCGTCGATATGGAAACTTTCTCGTGGTGGGTTTTTAATGCTCCCACATACCTTAGCACTTTCACAATTTTTCGCCACTTTGAACTAAAGGTGTGTGTAAACAGCCCAATGTTTGCCCGCGCTTTTCTGTCTTTTGCCTTACATTCCTCCGTTTCAGGTTCTGGCTTCGCAACAGATATCACTTCCCAAAGGTCCTCACACTCTAGCAGCCACTCCATACGGTGCTTCCAGGAGCCCCAATTTGATTGGGTGAGCTTCGGAAAAGAAACTTTTGCACCTTCCGCCATTTGACCACAAAATCAACCGCGTGGAATTTTCTCGATCAGAAAACAAAAATGGAGTCGCACTCGCGCAATAGATCGATACGTTTGTTTTTTTTTTTTTTTTTTCTCCTTTTCTCCCCCCCCCCCACCCCCCGCCCCCCCCCCCCCAACGCCCCCCCCCCCCCAAACGAAGCGAACCCGAAAAGACCCCGAAAAAAGAAACAAAAAACACAAACCGAATTTGTTTCACACGTTTTAATGACCGATCTTCTCTTTACGAATACAATATTTGGAATGGAAGAATAACTGTACACCTGCTACAGGGTGCGGCAGAAAATAATGCGAAAATTTGTTCCATTTCTTTCAAATCCCATTTTCAACCAATTCAAGCAATAATATCAACATTTTCGAGTGCAGTTATCTTTATAAAGTCCTTTTAAACAAATTTATTCAATGTGTCCTCCATTTTTATTAATAGCATCCTCGAGCCGACGCCGGAAGCCAGAGCATGCCTTTCGGACGTAGTCCTCCAACATTGACTGCCATGTGCGTGTTATGGTTGACTTCGGGGTTTTCACACTAGGGTGTGATGTTTTGCATGCTCGTGCTTCAATATATGCCCAAATCGACTAATCCAACGGATTAAGATCTGGACTGCTAGGGGGCCACAAATCCTTCGGCCAAAACTTCATGTTATCGTTCAACCATTGTTGCGTTCGATTGGACGTGTGACACGGCGCTCCATCCTGCTGTAGGACAACGTTTTGGTCCTCGGAGAAGTTGGCCTTCACCCAGGGAAGCACTTGGTCCTTTAAAATACCGATAAACACTTTGGTATTGATTTTAACTCCAGCATCAATGAACACAGGTGGCATTTTCACACCGTTGGACCGTTGAAATTTGAATTTCACTTTTTCCGGAACGTTCTCCATTTTCTGCGGTGAAATGAAGCGGTCCGTGCGGCTATTGGCCACAGCATCGATGCTGAAAAGCTTTTCGTCGGAGAACAGGATTATCATTTTTTCCTTCTTCAACAAGGAAAGCAATCTCTTGGAACAAGTCACTCGTAGTTCCTTGACTCGGTCCGTAATCAAGTGGCGTTTCACTCTGGCTCTGGAAGATGCATGCAGGTCTTCTTTGATGATTCTCCGCATGGATTTCTCCGAAGTATTGGCTTCCTTTGCAAGTTTTCTTATTGAACGCACCGGGTTGCGAGCAATTTTTGCACGGACCGATTTGATCACGTTCGGCGTGCGTGCAAAGTGCTTAAGACCATTCTGCAGGGACTTTTTTATGAGGTAAACTGTTGCCAAATGGCACCCTACCACTTTGGCAATCTCTTTCGGCTTCTTCTCGGCGAGCAACAAACTGGTGATCACTTCTATCGCGAACATTTTGACGAATTTGCAACAAGACAAATAGAATGTTTGGATGCAGCACTTGAAGGTAAACATAAAAAAATACACTTTCGACAGAAATTAGTCACTAGCTACACGAATTAACCCAATACTCAAGTTTGAACATGTTCGCATTATATTCTGCCGCACCCTGTACTGCTCGTTGCCGTGATTCTGGTGTGCGTGTTAGGTAGAAAACAGTCAATGAGGTCATCGTTATGCTGCGAAGGGTAGTAAAACGGTAGCATGGTTAAACCGTAGATAAATGGTCGGTGTTATCTCCCACATATTTTACCTCTTATGCTGCTGTGCTCTTAAAAACCAAGGCCAATTATCAAGATCAAAATTAGGTATTCATATGTTATTTTCCTTACGGGCTCAGAAGTGAATTATTGGACATGTAATTTGATTTTGACGCAAATAAAACTAATCATCAAAACATATATGACCTATTTAAAAAGTACTCCAGATTAAAATATTGATGCTGAAGATCTTAGTAGTTTTGTAATTGGAAAATTTTTCTACTAATACGCTCGTTAAAATGTTTTTTTAAATTGTGTTTTTACACCATATTATAATCGATAATAATTATAATTGACTCCCGCAGTGGTTTAGTCAGAAACAGTAACAATCGTCAATCCAAAACTTCCCAGTTGATAGTTCTATAGTGCCACAGTTTGCAAATTCACGTAATAATTACTCTCCTTCTCCTGAGGGCCAGCCCGTTTAGAAAAAAATTGCGTTGTGAGTTTTTCACATCAATACTAGTGATGAAAAACATTACGCATATCTTATGAAAAATTTCTCACACGTAACTCCTATGACAGTTATAACATAGACTAACTCTAAGACCAGTAGGTCCCGAACAAATACGATTTTTTACTTGGCTCAGTCAGTACTAGCACATCGGTCCCAAGCTCGGTCCCAAGCTTAATAATACGCCCCTAATAATGAACTCACACGAACACACTCTCAAATATTCTGTCAAAATAACACAGCAAATCAAAACAAAGGCGCAAATATGTATAGGTGCTGGCTTCAAGGTGTACTTCGAACCAAGGGGTTCTACAACAGTGAACCAATTTCAAATCGCTAGTTGCATATTGATTGTTGGTTGGGCTGCTCGATAGGTAGCCCCGACAGGTAGATATGGCTTCACTCTTTGTGTGACTCTTTATACACGCTCGTTCAGATCTACTCTAAATAGAGTCACTTTCACTCAGTCTCGTATTTCCATGCTAAATGTCAAAAACAGAGTAACTTGAAATAAGGAAACTGAGTAAATGCTACTCTGATTGTAAAAGCGCTGTACTTATAAAAATAGAGTAATTATAATAAAGCTGTCAAAAGCGAAAAAAGTGGTTCAGTCCGAGGTTCATTCCAAGGTTCAACCGCCATAGTGTGCGTAACAAAAGTTTTCAAGATGGAACGGCTGTATGTTGTAAGCAAACAACAATTTTTACGTCGACGTGCCGAATTCTATCCATGCCAACAATACAATACATGGAGGTTTTTGATATGATTTGAGAACAATACATGGAGATTTTTGATTTGAATTATGGAGGTTTTTTTAAGTATAGAATCAAAAACACTCCCTAGGGTGCGCATCGGATTTGAATGGATACAATTAGCTATTGGCAAAGGGTAAATGCACCCTTCTTTTTGGGGAAATGCTCCTTAAACTTTGGAAAAATGCTCCTTAGATGCGTTTGCCCGGTATAATGCAATCGGAGGTATTAACCTTCTGGTTAGCGCTTGCCGGGTGTTTTGACGGGTCTTCAGTTTCTTCAAGATTGTATAGTTTTGACGGGTTTTAAGTTTCTGAATTTAAGAGTCATCAAAACAAAATTAAGACTCTTCAAAATGAAATTAAGACTCATCAAAATGAAATTTAAACCCGTCAAAACTACCTCGAAGATTGCAGAGCGAAGCACCGCTATACAATCTTGAAGAAACTTAAGACCCGTCAAAACAACCGGCAAGGGCTAACCAGAAGGTAAATACCTCCGATTGCATTATACCGGGCAAACGCATCTAAGGAGCATTTTTCCAAAGTTTAAGGAGCATTTCCCCAAAAAGAAGGGTGCATTTACCCTGCTGCCATTAGCTATTACTCTGATTGTTTAAACAGCTAAAATAAGATACTGAGTAATGTTTACTCTAGATTTGACAACTGACCTAGTTAATCAAAAACGAGTAACCCTATAGCTACTCTAATTAGGTTAGTTCCACTTTTAACAAATCTGAGTCGTTTTCTACTCATTTTTGAAAAAATACAAACAAGCGAGATTGAGTAATGTTTACTCTAATTTTGACAGATAACCTAGTTAATCAAAACTGAGTAACCCTACAATTACTCTAATTAGGGAAGTTCCACTTTTAACGAAACTGAGTCGTTTCTTACTCAGTTTTGAGTAATTACAAACGAGCGTGTAGGGACTCTACCAATGAGGTGTATACAGATGGAGAAGAGAAAGGTGTTTGTCGGTATTAGTAACGGAAAATATGTAAACAGTCCATGATTTCGGATAGTAACGTAAAATATATAGTGGATAGTCATGAAGAAAACGAATATTTCTTTGGCTCAGGAAGTACTAGCACACCGGTCCCAAGCTTAATGATTCGCCCCTAAGACCGTAACTCACACCAATACACTCTCAAATATTCTGTCAAAATAACATTAGACTAAGTGACCTTGAACGCACGCCCACTACAGCGCCATTTAGATCAAAGGAGTGCAAGTAAGAAGGAAAATCTTTTGGAGGAAAACAAACCATCATTCCTCTTCATGTGCCAGAAAGGGTGAGGTGATTTAACGTCAAAAAGCCTAATAGCGAATCAAAACAAAAACAAAGATACTTGTACCAAAAGGTACTGAAAAGCGCAAGAGTGCATGGCAAGGTGCAGACAGCAAGGTGTACTTCGGAACTAGGGGTTCTTCAACAGTGAACCAATTTCAAATCGTTACTTGCACATTGATTGTTGGTAAAACTCCAAAAACAAGCGAATGATAACAAAGTAAGTTTTCTTTACCAAGTTTACCTTTTACTGCACAAGAAGGCATTATTTAGCCGAAACCTTTTAAAAACAATACCAAATGCCGAAAATAAACATTCCGCCTTGTGATTTGCTGCTGTTGTAAATTGTTGATTTTGGAGATCTACGTCAGGCATGTTTACAAACAACAGTCTGTACATGATCTCACGAAACAATGATACTATTTTGCAGTACACTTATACAATTGCACCACTTCTGCTCCACATGTACACACCTCATTGTTTCTGACTCGCGTTCTTGCTCTCACTCTTCAAAGGCTAAACACAGCGGAAACTTTCATTAAAGCTTGATTCATTGCCAGCAAAACAAACAATAAGAACTGTAACAAAACCGAGTGATGTATTTCTATAAAGTGATGGAGTAAATCGACGTTTACTAAACGAATGATTCGGGATACACTGCTGGTAGATCAAATAACTGGTCGCAGTGGTTTATATTACGAACAGAGAGAGAGAAAAAAACTGACAAAAATCAAATCCAGTTGCAACCAACACGTTAATGCTTTACAGCTACACCATTATTGATTGATCTAAGTGAAAAACGAGAAAAAATTCTCTCCCAATTATGGTTGGATGAACGATGCTTCTAGGATCTCAGGCCAATCTTGCTTGGTTCTATAATTGAATTTTCCAGTAAATTGTCTTTCCCGCTTTTGTTACTTTTGTTGTTACGCTGCTTTGTGAGATGATGGAACATTATTTTGACGGAGTGAATGGAATTTTCTGGGAAGACCTGTGGTCGATTGTTGAGTTTTCCAACAATAAAAACAGATTGAACAACTTCTCACCAAATATTCTACATTGACTTGTCATTATTTCTAATGTACATTTTCAGTTATTAAGTGACTGCCTTTTACTGTGCGAAAGTGCATTGACGTTTGATACATATTTGGATTAAATTTACACCGCTTACTTGAATGTACAACATTCGTTTTGAAAAACAAGCAGTAGGCACTGACAATATCAGGAGGGATGATATTTTTTTCTTTTTCTTTGAAATCACTTATCACTTAGGAGAAAGTTGTTAGGAATTAAGCAATTGTCGACAATCATTGTAGCACGTATTTCATTTAATTTCAGCGATGAATTCTTTGAAAACACATTGGTACAATTGTTATGCGCTGAACCTAAGTCAAACCTAAGTATTTCACGCAGAAATCAAAGCGAATAATCGTTTCATAAAGTTTCACAGAATTGCAGAGAAGTCAAATTTTGTTGCTTCCAAGAACGTCCTTTGTTCTGGTTTTTGAGAAACATAATTCTTGCAGCATGGTGTTGAGGATTAAAAACATCAAATAACGGAAGGCAACCGCCAACTAAATGCGTTTCGTTGGAGGACTGTTTAAAAAATTCCATACCGAAAACAGGAACAAGTATTCCTTACCGAAAGCAGAAGATTTGCGATAGTTTATTTTTGGGGTGTTCTCAACACATTCAAAACAGTTTCGGGATACTTCCAGAGTGATTCTAAGTTTATTTTTAACGAATTGTTCTGGAATGCTTGCAGAGTAACACGGAGATACTTCCAGCCTAGTTCTGGACTGCTTTCAAAATTATTTCGTGACATTTTCAGAATAATTCTTAAATGTTTCTATATTGAAGACTGACTTAGAAAGTATGGACGCAGTCAGATACCGCTTCTATTTCGCAATAATTGATAACTACACAGAAATAAACTTGAATTTTCATTGTGATGTAAATATTGATGCCTGTATAAATGTATTTCATTCCACATGATACCGCAACTTGCAAGAAACAATTCTATGAGAGATGGGCTTTTGCATGCAATATTTTATACAATGTTTGAAATATCTCAGAACTTAACAGAGTTTAGAATTTAAACTTGTACGTTATGTGACGCTCCATTTATGTGCCTGATATTTAACAAAAATGTACACTACTTTTTCGAACTGTGTAGCTCATCCTGTTGTTTACCTTTATCTCTGAGCACTTCTGTAGCGGGGTTTAACCGTAGCCACCGTTATTTTTTTTCAAAATGCTTGGACTTTCAGCGGAACACCGTCGAAATATTCTGCCCAAATGATGTACAGAACACGAAATGTCGCAGAGGAAGTTGGCAAAAATAGAAAGAGAAAGCACAGCCTTTCAAGCTTGAATATCAGCCTGTGTAAAATTACATAACCGTCAATTTAAAAGAAATCGCCAAATAACAACAAGCAACTAGCAAATCTGTCAGTTTTTTGTCCCCACTGTGTATCTTCTTTCCCCACCACAACACAACAACACCTTGTCACAATCGCAGGTGGTGTGCCAAACACCTCATGATATTTTGACATGCTAGCAGATGCCGCAACTTCGCCACATCAATGGGCACGTCGACTAAGTGAACTACGCAGCGTTAGCGAACAAGCAGTCGCTAACGCTAGCGCTTGCTAGCGATTAGAAAATTTACACAAAGTTATCTATTAATTTTGTTCTTCCTTAAACGTCTGTCTGTGGAGTAAGGACTCGACTGCTAACCCTCGTTTGGATAAACGTATAATGAAGGCATTCGAGCACAAGAAGGTGGTTTCAGAGCAGGACGAATCTTCGAACCTATAAGGCCAGGCGCCCACTGATGTGGCGGAGGTGCGGCATCTGCTAGCATGTCAAAACCCCTTTTCGACGTTTGCCTCACGCCACAAGACTTTGACTCGATGTTTTGACATGTTATGTGATACCACACCTCCGCCACATCAGTGGGCGCCTCGACTTAGAAGCAGAAACAGCTGAAACGGAGTCCGAAACAAGAAGCTTCGATCAGGACCAGAGTGCGAAAGTTGTACGATATGATGGTTGCTGAAATGCTTCCAAAATGTGTTCTGTAAGCAGAATTCTTCTAGGGTGCTTATACACAAGGAAGAAATTCGAACCGGAACAATCGGCATGGACCTAGGCTACGAAAACGGACTAACGATTGGAAACTCGGGACGGATCTGCCGATCTCTCAAATTCCTAGGAAGTACTCACGTGCTTTCCGACGAATTGAAAAACCGCAAGTTCGACATCGTAGCGCTGCAAGAGGTGTGCTGGAAAGGATCCACGGTGCGTACGTTTCGGGATGGTCATACCATCTGCAGAGCTGCGGTAATACACACGAGCTGGAACAGCTTTCATCGTGATGAGTGAGATGCAAAAAGCATTGGAAAGAATATCCATTGCATGGATTGAATTCGGCACTTCGACGTAATTTTTTCTTGATTACAATATACAGTCGTCCCATATTTAAAACTTTTGATCGACTGAACCCTAGACTGACCAAGCTATTCCCTGTGGACTAGATCTGCGTGCCGCGCCTCCACCGCCAACGATTTTATAGCGCCGCCGCCGCCGCAATTTTCGACCGGCACGCCGCTGCATTTTTTTTGCCCGCGCCGCCGGAAAATTTGAGGCGCGCCGATAAAATTTTTCACCTCGGGATGTACTGCAGTGTACATTTTCTGATTTCTGATTTTCTGATTAACTGAGAAAACCTTAGTTATACACAACGGTTTCATAAGGGCCGTATGGAATTGGGCCGTAAAAAAGTGGGCTCATACAGTTTTATAAGGCAAATTTCATGAAATTCGATATTTTATTTTACATCAGTGTTTATGAAATTTAATATATATCGACACTAATATCACCGAAAGACCTTATTGGCAAAACATTTGCCGAATAAAACCATCGTCGAGAAAACATTGTTTTTATTTCTACGTGACAAATCTCGAATCAAATAACTTGGCTAACCACTGAATTAACCGGTAAATCAGTGCACAGTGGATTCTTTTTTAGACGGGATTTTAGTAATGCTGTAAAAATATTGATGATTCGGCCTATTTCACTGCTCTTAATTTGAACTTTTTTTTTTATATAATTGAAATTTTTTTCATTTAATTTGATTTAATTTTTGAACTTTTGAGGAGCTTAGACCTAAATATATAAATTTTAAAGCAATTTAGATGTTTTTAATATTTAGTTCTTAATATTTTGATACTTTTAGATTCCGAAATTTTTTAATCTCAAAATTCTTAGATATTTGTATTCATTTTTTATTTTCTGATTTTAAGATAGAGGAAATAACGGCTTTAGCGGGTTTTCTTCTATTATTGTCGTAGGAGTTTTCTAAAACTGATTGAGCTCATATTTTGCCAGAAGATTCACAGTGTAAAGAGAAGAATGTTGTGGCCTGGTTTCAAAATATTTATTTTCGTCTCAGAATTTTGGATTTTAAGATTTCTAAACTTTTATTTCTTTGGATCTTCAGATTCTTGAATTTTTAGATCTTACGGTTTTGAGATTTTTGATTTTTTGAGATTTTAAGATTTTAAGATTTTTGGATATTTGGATTTTTAGATTCTTAGATTTTTTAGATTTTTAGATTTTCGGATTTTTAGATTTTTGTAGATTATTAGATTTTAAGATTTTTAGATTTTTAGAATTTTAGATTGTGAGATTTTTAGATTTTTTGATTTTTAGATTTTTAGATTTTTAGATTATTAAATATTAAGATTTTGAGATTTTGAGATTTTGAGATTTTGAGATTTTGAGATTTTGAGATTTTGAGATTTTTAGATGTTTAGATTTTTAGATCTTCAGATTTTAAGATTTTTAAGATTTTGAGATTTTTAAATTTTTAGATTTTTAGATTTTTAGATTTTGAGATTTTGAGGTTTTGAGATTTTTAGATTTTGAGATTTTTAGATTTTTAGATTTTTAGATTTTTAGATTTTTAGATTTTTAGATTTTTAGATTTTTAGATTTTTAGATTTTTAGATTTTTAGATTTTTAGATTTTTAGATTTTTAGATTTTTAGATTTTTAGATTTTTAGATTTTTAGATTTTTAGATTTTTAGATTTTGAGATTTTTAGATTTTGAGATTTTGAGATTTTTAGATTTTGAGATTTTGAGATTTTGAGATTTTTAGATTTTGAGATTTTGAGATTTTGAGATTTTGAGATTTTGAGATTTTGAGATTTTGAGATTTTGAGATTTTGAGATTTTGAGATTTTTAGATTTTTAGATATTTAGATTTTCAAATTTTTGGATTTTTGGATATTTGATTTTTAGATTTTTAGATTTTTAGATTTTCAGATTTTTAGGTTTTAAGATTTTTTGATTTTTAGATTTTTAGATTTTTAGATTTTTAAATTTTTAGATTTTTAGATTTTTAGATTTTTAGATTTTTAGCAACTAATTTCTCGCTGTTTAGCATTTTTAGATGCGCCAGTAGTAAGTGCTGGTCGAATGTTGTACATCTCAAGCGTCATAAACCAAGCTCAGACATATGGTAAACAAACCGCTTTGCCAAATCAGTGATTTTGGTTCAGTGTTATATATTTTGGTTGTTTGAAAATGTCTGATTTCGCGCCAAATAATCGTCATTTGCGGGAAGTGTTGACTTTCTTCTTTCATTCGAAGAAAACGGCGGCTGAAGCACATCGAGAGCTCCAAAAAGTTTACGGTGATGCTGCTCTGAGTGAAACAACGTGTCGTGATTGGTTTCGTCGCTTCAAAAACGGTGATTTCAGTGTTGATGATCGTCCGCGTGAAGGAAGGCCAAAAAACTTCGAAGACTCTGAATTGCAGGCATTGCTCGATGAGGATCCGTGTCAAACGCAAGAAGAGCTTGGTTCAGGATTAGGAGTTTCCCGCCAAGCCGTTTCTAAGCGATTGCATGCGTTGGGAATGATTCAAAAGCAAGGAACTTGGGTTCCTTACGATTTGAAGCCAAGAGATGTTGAGCATCGTTTTTTCGTCTGTGAACAACTGCTCCAGCGGCAAAAAAGGAAGAGTTTTCTACATCGCATTGTGACAGGTGACGAAAAATGGATTCATTACAGTAACCCAAAACGGAAACATTCATGGGGACTGCCCGGGCATGCTTCAACATCGTCGCCTAGGCCGAATATTCACGCTGCGAAGGTTACGCTGTGTATTTGGTGGGACCAAGTTGGTGTTATTTATTATGAGCTGTTGAAACCAAACGAAACCATTACCGGGGAACGGTATCGAACTCAATTGATGCGATTGAGCCGAGCACTGCACGAAAAACGGCCACAATACGAGCACAGACACGAAAAAGTGATTCTTCAGCATGACAACGCTCGACCTCACGTTGCGAAACCCGTGAAAACCTACTTGGAAACGCTTAAATGGGAAGTCCTACCTCACCCGCCATATTCTCCTGATATTGCACCGTCCGATTATTACTTGTTCCGTTCGATGGCACATGGTCTCACTGGTCAGCAATTCCACTCATATGATGACATCTCAAAATGGCTTGATTCTTGGACAGCATCAAAAGACGAACAGTTCTATCGAAATGGTATTCACGTGCTACCAGAAAGATGAAAAAAAAGCCGTAGCTAGTGATGGGCAATACTTTGAATAATTCGTTTGTAACCTTTGTTTTCAAAATAAAGTTCCTTTTTCACTAAAAAAACAGCGAGAACTTAGTTGCGCACCTAATAGATTTTCGGATTTTTAGATGATTCGATTTTTTGATTTTGAGATTTTTAGATTTTTAGATTTTTAGATTTTTAGATTTTTAGATTTTTAGATTTTTAGATTTTTAGATTTTTAGATTTTTAGGTTTTTAGATTTTTAGGTTTTTAGATTTTTAGGTTTTTAGATTTTTAGATTTTTAGATTTTTAGATTTATAGATTTTAAGATTTTTAGATTTTTAGATTTTTAGATTTTTAGATTTTTAGATTTTTAGATTTTTAGATTTTTAGATTTTTAGATTTTTAGATTTTTAGATTTTTAATCGTTAATTCATCGACCTGCACACTACCAAAATGTTATAATTTCTGTCCCCTGAGACCGACACATGCAAGCATCCTTTAGCACATAAGAATGAGTTGAAAGAGATGAGAAAATAAATTCAATCAAACACATCTTTCGTCGAATTGCGTATGTATCAGTTTCAGGAGACATGATTTTACACGAAATCTTTCTTTACGTTCTCCGACTATTTAAAAACAAGAATTGCGTCTCGTGTAAAATTCATAATTTCTTAGTGTGGGGTGAGTCATGTAACATTATGGATATCCGGGCCTTCTATCAAAATATAAGACTTGGAGTGATCCTATAGTCTTTACAGCGCACGAGAAAGCCAAACAGTTAAAAGGGATAGGCATAAGGAAATATTGAGGGGAAAATTTATGCCCGCGCCGAGTTTTTAGGCGAAACTTTCTAACGCAGATGCGGTCCTAATGGGACGTTGGACCAGCATTAGTGAAATGAAGTGGTGGCCATCATTTTATTTTAACCCTGTTCAATTCCACAATAACTGACCCTTGAGCATGTCTTTCTTATCAGTCAACAACGCTAACCAATTTACTGAGCTCGCTATACATCCCTTTCGACTCTTGCTACGTATCCATCTACTCGCCAAAACTAATTAAATGAGCCAACTTCAAAAAGCCATCCGGTACTGGTTTTGAGTACGCCTCCAGCCAAACCGACTGAATTTGAGGGTGCAATTTTCGACTTACGCTAAGTATACAGACAACCCCCTCCCCCCGTTCATTGTCTTCGCTTTGGCGAAAACTTTTCCCCAACGTGCTTCCGGTAGATGGGTAGCTGTCGGAATTCTTCCCTTTGAAATAAATCACTATCCGGTTCCACTTCGCACCTCGGTAAGTACACGGATTGGCCGGAATAGTCTGACGTTTGTTTCGGGAAGTTTTGTTTACCCGGATTACTGGGTCGCTTCTGCTCGACCTAAGTTCCAATATTTGACTTTAATTGAGTTCTTGAATTGGGGGAAAAAAAACGAAACAACAGTCGACGGGGGAAGACTGTTGTAAAAGCCTAATCTCTCGATCGATTCCCAAAATTGTATCCTGTCTCACTAGACAAAAAGAACATGCTAACTTACCTTCGCCGGCTTGCCCTTCGATGGTCCAAATCCTTTGAGATGACATCGGTGTTAGTTGGTATTTTCTGGCTGCCGGTTGTACCCTTCTTCAGGATTATACTCTACTGGACATCGGCTGCTCTTTCGGGTACTTAGTCAAGGCTGTGTTTTCGGCCTCGAGCAGGAAAGTTGTCGAACCTGGTGGAACAAAACATAAAAGGGATCAACGAAAAAGAAGAAAGCAATGGAACAGTCTTCTTCTGAGTCTGAAGTTGAAGTTAGATGGCAGATGTTTTTTTTTGTGGGACGAAAAGTCAAGATAACGTTGGAGTGTTTCATTTTCTTAGTTTTTTTTTTAGATCCAATTGGATGGATTAGTGATAACATGGGTAAGTAGAGGAGAGAGGTTTCCTTTTTAAAACCTTTATTCACCTAAATACCGTGTTTCAACAATGCTAGTCAAATAAATTTAGCTTGAGGATTCATCCGAAACTCCGTTAATACAGTTTCCACTCAACGGGAGCAAACATACCTGTCACATCAAGTACCTTGGAACTCGAGAGCAGGGACAAGATGACACTTTTTTTTTGCTGACATTTTAATCATACACATACACATACACATGTAACACCTTCTCTTTACTCGGCGTTAATCGATTTCTTGGAGAAATTCGCGATTTGGGCGTAATTGTTGTTGTCGATGTCAAGCAAATTGAAAGCTTCGTCTTGCAAATTAATGTAAAAATAATGCTCCCTGTATGATTCGTGAAATTATCAATTGTATAGTAGTGTTCGTTTACAACAACAGTTACGCCCAAAAGAAGAACTACACGAGATTTTATTTTTCAATTTTACTGCAACCTCCCCGGTCTCCTTTTTACCACTTCGCCCAATGGGTGCTTTGATTAATTTTGCCAAGCTCGGAGTCTTCTTCCAATCATTTGGCCGCAACATCAAAGCTAAACATTAGCTTCGTTCAATGACGCTCCAACCTGACTGAGAGGCTCACTAGTAGAACCAAACCGCACCAAATGATGCGATTTGTTCCAACGAAAACGATAGCAAATTGTAACGATCTGTGTAGACCTTTCTTTGAACAAAGGCACTGTCTAACAACGTTAACTGACACAGTTCAACACAGGACTATATCTGCAGCGGTTGAAAGAAAGGGTGTTTATTTACCGTGGGAAAAATCCCACGTGTCCGGGGTTGACATAAATTATGATAGAATAATGGCTCACACACAAATTATATGGTGCGGGTGTGTTGAAAAAAATTTGACAAAAACCACGTGGAAAAACTCTAATTTTCCCAAACGCATCCCCCACCAATCAACTGTTGGGCCGGCTATAACCGCTCGGTGCGTTTTTCCATGTTTCGATTTAATAGTAATGTTTCGATTTGATTGGCATTGTTGCGTTCCCATCGTAATGTTTTGATCAGACCAGAGAGTTGTTATAACACGGTACAAGGCTATCTTGTTGAGGATTTTTATAACACCCTTGTATCATAAGACGATTAGGAAACAAGTGTTTCCTTGCGATTCGCTCTGTTTTCCGAAAGAAAACAAAAACACTTCCAATTCAAATTGGGATCTTGAATTCGAATTGACTGACTGTCCGTAACTGCGTTATTGCTAGATCAGCTGTAACCTACGGAGTAGTATAACAGATTAACATGTGAAACTATCAATTAAAATAACAAATTAATCAGATTGCTGATTACAATAATAAAGATTGTATTTGAAAAAAATGTAACAGACAAGAATTATCGCCAAAACTTCATTTTGAGTCGGATATTTTTTGAATTACTCAGGGAATAAATAAACACATATTAGCTATGTTTTTGCAAAGTTGGTTTATTCAACCTCCTCTCCTAGGCTAAATGCCCGCCCCTTGGTCTTAACGCTACCCATAAAATCCTGTGCAACACTAGCGCCATCTTTCTTACACACTTTCATCCACTTTTTCGTCAAATCCTTGTCGTTTTTGAAGACCTTCCCTGTTTTCCGGAGCTTGCCCTTCATAATCGCCCAGAATTTTTCGATTGGGCGAAGTTCTGGTGAGTTTGGCGGAATTGTCTCCTTTGGCACAAAAACAACATCGTTGGCTTCGTACCACTCCATCACCGGTTTCGCGTAATGGCACGATGCCAGATCCGGCTGAAACAGAGTGTCACCTTTGTAGGACCAGAAGAAGGGCAGCAGGCGCTGCCGGAGACATACTTCCATATATATTTGGCCGTTGATGATGCCGGTTATGTACGGCTTTTTGATTTGCCGCACCCACAAATCGCCTGCTTGTACTTCTTGGCAAATTTGTCGACCTTCTTCTTCCGGAACTTCTCCGCAACATCCAGGCGGAACTTGACAACAAAAAAACTCCAAGCCGAGGATCTGCTTGGTGTACGTAATGTACAGGGGATAGACAAAATGATCGGGACTAGAAATTTTTGATCAACCTCGTAGTGCTCTGGCTTTATGAAATATTATCTGATCTAATTTCGTCAAAAAGCATTCGACTGGAAAATTAATGTAATTTTATATCTCGGTAACATATTTGAAAATTGCCTCCGGACACCGGAGTTGTTCCGGGTTTTCGGTGAGGCTATCTTACATGTTGAATTTTGTACAAGATGACGTTGTCAAATTTTTTTTTTGTAAACCCTCGTAAAGACAGAATATTTCCTAAGCGCATGTAATGTTGATTACAGGAATCGGCCTTAAATTGATCGAGATATGGCCATTTTCCGTAAAACAGGTTCTGATGAAGTGTCCTGGATGCCCTTTATTTTACTCAAAACATGTCAAGTGACAGCTCTTTCTTCTTGGTTTTTCATCACAAACCTTATTATAATTTTAAAGTGGATCCTTGACCTTATTGGCCACTCCCGGAACCACCGGAACGTCCCCGGGGGAACGTGTAGCTGGGACCAGTTAGGCATTTATCCCAAAACATGCCGTGCGGCAGCTCTATCTTCATGATTTTTGATAAATATGATATTGATAAACTTAAGAAGGCCATTGGATACATTGTCCACACTCGGAACCACCGGAACGTACCCGGGGGAACCTGTAGAAGAGACCATTTACGATTTTACTCCGAAACATGCCGTGCGGCAGCTCTATCTTCATGATTTTTCATAATTATACTTTTGATAGACTTGGCAAAGCCATTGGCTACATTGGCCACTCCCTGAACATTTTTGGGGGAACCTGTAGTAAGGATCAGTTACGATTTTACCACAAAATATGGACTGTAAAATTCACTGGTTAGCCTGATCCAGCCTCCTGAGTACCTCTGAGGATCAATTTATTTAGCTTTGGTTCGGATAAGCAAGGATAATTTGATTGAGTGTAGGGAAGAGTAGATTTTATTATTAGCGAGTTGCCCCCCCCCCGGGCCGTCCCCCCAAACCTCCCCTCCCTCCACGCACAGGGGAAAAACATTCCGCCCCGCTTCTAATGTTGACCACAATGCACAGTGGGCAAGAACTAATGAAAACTCCCAGGTCAAAAATTTTACTTGGCAACGGCTCGGGGGGATGTTCCAGCCAAATTTAAATTTGTTTTTGTCGACAAATTTGCACGAAAATTCATGATTTGGCCGGGCATTTGCAGCTGTGGCAAAAAAACGAATGTTTTCGTTACAAATAAGACAATGACGTCGGAACTATACCAAAAAGAGTGTCTCCAAAAACGAATTTTGCCGTTCTTTCGATCCCACGACCATCCCGTAATGTTTTGGCCAGATTTGGCAAGCTGTCATTACAGCAAAGTCGTTCAAGAATGGTATGCAGAGAAAGGGGTCCAGGTTGTTCCGAAAAACCTTAACCCACCCAACTGCCCCCAGTTCCGCCCTATTGAGAAATACTGGGCAATCATGAAGAGGAGACTCAAGGCAAAGGGAAAGGTTGTCAAAGACATCAATCAGATGAAGACCTGGTAGAATAAGATAGCTAAAACGATGGACGAAGAAGGTGTGCGCCGCCCTAATGAGCCGTGTTACAGGAAAAAATCGAGAATTCCTTCGAAACCGTGACGAATAATTTTATCCGTATTTTTTCTTAAAAGTATGAAGAAAACGCTACATTTGTATAAAAAAAGATCTTGAATTCAATAATAAGTAACTGAAATACAGGCATTTGTTTTTGTTCCAATTCTATCTGAAGCTAGCTTTATGGGCCCTAATTTTTTTTTTTTCTTCGTTTTGTTTTTCTTTTCTAAACTATCATAACGGGAGTTTTAACGAACCATCGGCCTTTGAACAAGGCAAAAATTTCCCCCCCTCCTTGTTCCCCTTTCTTCCTGGAGCTGATGGTTCGTCCATTGTGACAAATGTTGACGAAGGAGTACATTTAAAAAACAGCCCGCTCTCGTCCGCGTTGAAAATCTGGCTGGAAGATAAATGCCGAACGATGGTTGCAAAATGTCAAATGTACGAATCAACGGTTGCAGCATTGTTCGAAAGTTTCTCTCCCGTAATTTTCAGAAACCTGATGTTGTGTCGTTTCACGAAACTCACGATGTATCCACGGCTCCCTTTGAATTTTTCATCATTGTACAACTTTCCGTACAGTTTCGTTGCCTGAATCGTCAACAAATCCTGGCTAACAGGGATATGACATTCACGTTTCTGCAGAAACCAAATGTACTTAGCCCCTTTGGAGGTTTTCCGTTTGTCTGAAGATTATGAATTTATATGAGAACAGACATAAATTTCTAAAAGCTTACCCATCCGAAGTTGACGCTGTGCGATCTGTTTCATGATTTTTGCCTTGTTCTTTTTAAAGTCGTATGCAGTCGATTCAGCGAAGCTATACTTCCGCCTTGTTTCAATCATAGCTAACCCTCTCTCGAAATCTTGCAAAATTTTTGCTTTTGTAGCAAATGTTAGAACAATTCTGCTCCTCTTTCCTTTCACTGCAACTTTCACCATTTTTTTGAAATGAATTTTCTGAACACCACAGACGGAAACACGACTGCCCAGCACCAAGAAAAAAATTGCACAGTTTGCTACGATTGTCAAACTAAGTGTCAGTGTGAAAAGCGTTCCACAATAACGTGTGGGCGTAACGACGCGTCGAGGCGTAACGTTTCAAAACAAATCAATATGATTAAGGAACCATAACAATATGTATGCTTTTGGAGCATACATACTACAAACTGTAACAATAGAAAGTAATGTTTTTGGACATTCATTACATTTCATAAACAATAGCAAAACTTGTTGTATTAAGTTACCATGGCTGCTAAAGTGTAGCTAAAGGTTAAATTGTATGTAATAGAAATGGTTATTTTGTATGCGGATAATTTTTTTTCACTTGTCAAGATGCTACTCCATAATAAAAACAAAAAAAAATAATATTTTAACTTTCTTTGATTGCTGATTTGATTTTTTTGTGATTCGATTATCCGGAGGATTCGATTATCCGGAGTGAAAAAAAATTGATACTCCGGATAATCGAGTCCGACCTGTACTTCGATTAACACAAAAAGTTTCCTTCTCTTCAGTATAGCTTTTATATTTATTTTCAATATTAAACTCTGCTGTCTCAAGAACTCGTAACGTTTTCTTTATTCCAGTTTCTGAAATAAATTTCAACTAAATCACGATTTAGCACAGCCATTCTGAGTCGATTCAGCTTTACACCTGAAATGACGTTTAACTTTTGAAAAGCAAGCATACTTTTCTGGTGTTTGGGTCAAGGATAGGATCCGGCAAATAGTCATTCAAAAAGAGACCATATTGGGGTCAAAACCCATGGCAGATGGATAAATAAAGATAGCAGTTAGGCGGTAAGGGCTTCTAGAAGTAGGGAGACCGCAATAAGCTAATTGCAAAATGTAACGCCTCGAAGGAGAAGAAGAAGTCATTTGTTTTCTTCGGTGACAGAGCAAGACGGTTGCAGTTGTCGGATCTTATCTAAGGTTTGGACAAGGTGCTAAATAAGTACAGCAGGCCATGTTCAGAGTTAGTTTTGAACTAAGTTTTCCATATGTTACTGTGATTGAATCGTAAAAAGCAGACATCGTAACAAAAGTGCAGCTTCTTTGATTTGCGGAGAATTTCATGTGGATACTCTTGTTGTGGTGATTCCACCGAATTATTTGCGTGGATTTTTTTTCGTGTCGGCTCATAGATATGAGAAAAGACCATGTACTAGTAAATAATGAGCAGTACCATGTTAAGCACGACTATTTTGAAAATTAAGCATAACTAACAAGCACAATTGTAGCACCTACGCTGAAAATAAGCCGAAAAATGGTCAACTCAAGAATCTTTGAATTCATACAACTTACAATATATCATGGCTTTTTATGTCTCACACGAGACGAGTCATTCTTGAGCTACTTCGATTAAAGATAACTGAAATAAGATAAACAATTCAACTATATGGGTTAAACTGGGGTGAAATCAGCCATATCTTTGTTTACAGAGCCGTGCGGTGATTGAAACAACCTCTATTAGATTTTCCAGGAAATTTCACATACACTCTTAGAAATTAGGAATTTTACACGAGACGTAATTCATGTTTGTAAAAAGTCGGGGAACGTAAAGAAAGATTTCGTGTAAAATTATGTCTCCTGAAACTGACAATATACGCAATTCAACAAAAGATGTGTTTGATTGAATTTATTTTCTCATCTCTTTCGACTCATTCTTATGTGCCAAAGGACGCTTGCATGTGTCGGTCACGGGAGACAGAAATTTACATGACATTTTGGTAGTGTGTATAAATTATTCAAAAAAATTAGGGGAATTGGGGTAAAATCAGCCATATCATCATTCGCAGAGCCGTGCGGAAGATGAAACAACTTTTTTTCGATTATCCAAGAAATTTTACATAGGACACGCCTTTTTTGGTTGATCTTGAGCCACTCCGAGCAAAGATATCTATAAACTATTCAATAATATAAGGGGAAGTGGAGTAAAACCAGCCATATCTTCGTTCACAGAGCCGTGCGGTAGTTGAAACAGCTTCTAATCGATTTTCCCAAGAAATTTCACATTGGGTTAGCATTATTTTGTTGATTTTGTGCCTCTCCGTGCAAAGATGTCTATAAATTATTCAAGAATATAAGGGGAAGTGGGGTAAAATAATCCCTATTACTCCACAAGGGCCGGTTTATACACCACGTAGACTAATTTTTGAAAATCTTAGACCACCCCCTCCCCCCTCGTAGACTTTTCTCCATACAACTTTTTGAAATTTTGTATGGAGCGTAGACTTTGGTCAACCCTTCCTCCCCCAAAAAAAGTCTACGTGGTTTATGCATAGCCCCCAACCATATCCGTGTGGTGATTGAAACCAGTTCCGTTGGATTCCCCAGACAATTTCCAAGCGGAAATGGCCTTGTTTACAAGCCGCGCTAAAAAGCGACAAAAGTTACAGATTTTTTCCTTAGTTTTCATCAGTTCTTGCCCACTGTGCGCTGGTACCACTCCATCACCGGGTTCGCGTAATGCTCGATGCCAGAACAGAGTGTCACCTTCGTAGGACCAGAAGAAGGGCAGCAGGTGCTTCTGGAGGCATTCTTCTTTATATATATGGCCGTTGATGCATTCTTCTTAATATATTTGGCCGGTCGTTATGTACGGCTTGCTGAATTTGCCACACCCACACACAGTGGCGGGCCTCCATACAAAGGTCGGACAAAACCTCATATGTTATACTAAATGGCTAAAACTCACAGGTTAAGATGATTCTGGTATCCTGAATCTATTTCTGATATGGAAATTTTCATATATTTTGGTTTTACAATATTAGGGTGGTCCTAAATTATGAAAATCTGCTGATTTTGGGTTGAGTAAAAAGTAATCAATTATAAGCTATCACGATGCGTTAGTTGAATGCAGATTTTGATTAAAAGGGTAAATTGAAAAATTTGAAAAATAACACCTTTGCCATTTTTAAGGCAGACCACGAAGGATTCTCTAGATGTTTGTGCACAATTAATCGATCGAGACAAACTAGCACGCTTTGGAATCATCTTTGCATTCCAAAACCATTTATAGCAAGAGCTTGGAGCAACATGACAAGCATCAAAGGCTCAATTTGTTTTTCAGCATTTCAGCATAACATTTACTTTAAAATTGCACTTCTGAACTTCAACTACTATATTCGTAAAATACTGACATGCGCTTATAAGTATGTTATAATTTGTGGTATTATGTTAAGATAAGCCATTTATTTCAAAAATCATCAAATTCGATACTCCAATTGATATCTTTGAAATGTAACTAAAACAGTAAATATAAAAAATTGTCAAAAAAAAAATAACATGTCTTATAAAATAATATCTTTTATTGAAATTTTATCATTGATATTTGAAATGATCTATTCGATTTCCAGCTTTTCCAGGACTAGTCGGATATTAATACATTTCTATTTTTTTGTTTTTCAGTAACAATCCAGTGGATGTCCGATATATTTTGTAAACACATATATTATATTATATTGCGTACATTACGTACATACAATCATTAACAACAAGTAAGGGGGGAATACAGGGTTCCAGACGAAGTGTAGGCTGGATGAGGGATTCGTGGTTATCTGGCCCAAGTCATGGATGACAATTATGCCTTCTTTGATGGAAATCATCAGATCAAGATCAGCGAATTTCTAATTATCTTCCGACAGTCAACAATGAGTTTGCTAATCCAATTTTTAACAAACCACCAGACGGAAATCTTTATGTGTATTGCTTACTGTTCATTTCCTGTAATAAAAGCATTTCGTTTGAAGGAGATTCTCTATCCATTCCGTGGGTTTCGTGTAAGTGCTTCTGCTTACGGGTCCACACCCCCGTTTTTGGCCCTTCATACAACGGAATAGTGAGGATTACAGGTATGTACAGTTTGATCTTGCCATTAGGAGGAATTGTACGCCATGGCAAGTCCTGTACTGGTGGTGGCTTCCTATCACATCACAATTAATCGATCGAGAAAAACTTTTCACCAATTTTTTCGCCAATGAAACATCAACAAATGCGTCCAGACGCGGTATTACGTGTTTTTGAATCGAGCTTTAGTTATCCTCATGCTCATGCCCAAAAAAAAAAAATCAATTTGCACGCATAATTGTATGACAAAATTTTGATCGTTACACTCTCTACATGTTTTAGTTTTGGAAAACATCCCTAAAGTATTCCGTGCAATGGTAATGGAGTGAAAGTGATTTTCTTGATGGGAGTCTATGCTTTCCCCCAAATCCCCCCCCTTTTTTTTTTTTTTTCTTAAACCTTGAAAATAGACTCAAACAAATAACTTCTACTTTTTCTGCTTGAATCCAATGAAAAACAAGTGCCAGCAATTCAATAAGTAAGAGATTAGCTGTCAGAACGATTCGCTTGGCTTCATGGATCTGATAAACCAGTAATCGCTCATTTCCGGATATCGGCCGTTTCCGGCGTCGGTTCCCATGTGTTGCTTAATGTCCTGTTAGCATTTTGTAGCACCATAGTTACATTATCTGGCCTCTGTCTCGGTCTGTGCACTTCCACACGGAATCACAATGACTCGTAAGCGGTTGTTTGCACTAATTACCCAGCAGTGTGTGAGAAACGTTTGTGGCAGTGGTTCCCAATCGATTTCATTGAGCGCTTGAAAGCCCTTATTGGGGTTTAACAAAATATGTGTCAAACATTTTCAAAAGAATTATATATTATTCAAAACATTCATCAACAAATAGTTGAACATTTCTTCAAGTGTGTAAAAAAAGTGTAGCAGCTTTTTCTCAAATTTATGTTAGACTATTCGTCGGAGGAAAGTTGTGTTTCGTGATGCAATGTTTGCCTACTACCTTCTCCTTCTTTACGTTTATTTAGGTAGCTTCCAGCCTTAGGCTAGTTCGCCACCGAAGGGAGGCACCACCACCCTTCATTGCGAACTAATCAAAACATGAGCCGGGACCAACGGCGTTACTTTCCTTCCGAAGGAAGACGTGGCCAAAGATTTTGTCGCCTCATAATTATCCCTCTGACCTCGGCTAGAAATGAACCCGGTACAAGGGAATGGAAATGGAATGGAAATGGAATGGAAATGGAATGGAAATGGAATGGAAATGGAATGGAATGGAATGGAAATGGAATGGAATGGAATGGAATGGAAATGGAATGGAAATGGAATGGAATGGAAATGGAATGGAATGGAATGGAAATGGAATGAAATGGAATGGAAATGGAATGGAATGAAAATGGAATGGAAATGGAATGGAAATGGAATGGAATGGAATGGAAATGGAATGGAAATGGAATGGAATGGAATGGAAATGGAATGGAAATGGAATGGAATGGAATGGAAATGGAATGGAATGGAATGGAATGGAAATGGAATGGAATGGAATGGAATGGAAATGGAATGGAAATGGAATGGAAATGGAATGGAATGGAATGGAAATGGAATGGAATGGAATGGAATGGAATGGAATGGAATGGAAATGGAATGGAAATGGAATGGAATGGAATGGAATGGAATGGAATGGAATGGAATGGAATGGAAATGGAATGGAAATGGAATGGAAATGGAATGGAAATAGAATGGAAATGGAATGGAAATAGAATGGAAATGGAAATGGAAATGGAAATGGAAAGGAAATGGAAAGGAAATGGAAATAAAAATCGGAATGGATATCAGATTATAATTCAAAATCAAAATCATAATTGAAGTAATTATGGAAATGGGGGTGACCCCGGTGTAGTGGTTACGTTCATAGCTCTCACGCAAAAGTCACGAGTTCGAATCTCACTCTCGGACAAGTTACAAATATACCCAAAGGGTATTTGTGTGACTACGACGGGAGATGAACCAGCTCAGGCTGAAAATCTCGATAATAAAGGGAAAAAAAAACTATCGAAATCAGGACGTTAATTGGAATGGAAATGTAACGGAAATTGCAAAGTAGGGATGGACATCAGCATGTTAATAGGAAATTTCCGTTTGAAATGGAATTTGGGATGAAAATAGGAATGGAAATTGCAATTGAAATTATTATGGAAACTTGAATTGGAATGCATTAAATGAATGAATTAAATCAGGAATAAAAAATTAAATGGAATTCGAATCAGAATGAAAATTCATGAAGAAATTAGATTGGAAGTGGAATAGAAATCGGAATAAAATCCATTATGGGAATGAAATTGGATTAATTATAATCGGAATGAATTAAAATAAACTGAAATCAGAATGGATATTGAAATGGAAACCAAAATAGAAACCGGAACATAGGTTGGGGTTCGCAATGTAAATTGGAATGAAAAGGGAATGGAAATCGTCATGGATATTAGGATGGAAATAGGAATTAAAATTGAAATGAATGAAAATACTTATGAAATTTGAAATTGCAAATTGGAATGGAAAAAGAAATGAGAATTGAAATGAAAAGGGAATGTAAATTGGAATGACCATCCTAATGGGAATTGGAAAGTTAAAATAGAAACCAAAATGGAAATCGGGTTTGGATATCGGACATAAAATAAGCATTGAAACTGGAACAGAAATTGGAGTTGAAATTCTAAGGAAACTGGTATGGGAATGAATTGAAAAGGTAATGGCCATCGCAAAAGAATTGAGGAAGTTGGAATGGAAACTGGAATGAAATCTTTGAAAAGGTAATGGCAATCGCAAAAGAATTGGTGAATTTGGAATGAAAACTGGAGAAATCTTTGATGGAAATGAAAATGAACATAGGAATGAAAACTGGAATGGAAATCAGAAATAACATTGTTATGGAAATGATGATACAGGAAATAGGAATATGAATGAAAATGGATATGAATTAAAACAGGAATGGGAAATGAAACGGGCATCAAAATATACATTGAAATGGAAATTTGAATGAAATGAGAATGGAAATCGGAATGACCATCATAAAGGAAATTGGAAACTGGAATGGAAATGAATAGGTATAGGGATATGAATAGGAACGAAAATAGAAGTGGAAATCTGAATGGAAATCAGAATTGAAATCGGAATGGATATTGGAATTGGAATACTTAAGGAAACTGGAATGATTAAAACAGGAATGCCAAATGCCAAAAATGTACATCGGAACGTAATTAAGAATGGAAATTGGAATGGGAATTCTTATGGAAACTGAAATGGGAATTGATTGAAAACGGATTGAAAAGATAATGAAATTGTAATTGAAATTGGAAAGTTGGAATGGAAAGCGGAATGGAAATGGAAATGGAAATCGTAAGTAAAAGTAAAGTAAAAGTAAAGTAAAAGTAAAGTAAAAGTAAAGTAAAAGTAAAGTAAAAGTAAAGTAAAAAGTAAAGTAAAAGTAAAGT